>VZSF01001698.1:784966-1027870 GCA_013398295.1 Chionis minor
GTGTCGGGGGGTGGAATTCCTGTTTCTCCAGAGTCTCCATGTTCACAAAGTACAATTATTCACACTTAAACAAACAAAAAAAGAACAAAAACCCAATGTTCAAGCCTGTTTCCAAATTTAGATAAACATTAGTAGGATAAAAGAAAGTCTAAAACATCATACAGCAGATGAAAAATAAGAAAGAAGTGCACCAGATTAGCTTTTAGCACCACAAAAAAATTATAAGCTGTTCTGTCATCATTTAGGAGGGATCTAAATTGCTATTGTGGGAAGAATGCTAATAGAAAAAAATATAAACGTATGCTAACTTGTGGTGTTTTGTATGCCAATTAACAACACATCAACACTCCCCCCTCCAATAAATTAGACAAACTTAGCAAGCAATAGTCTTTCTTAAGACAAGCGTTGTAAAGGAGACAGTGGCACAATAAGTTGACAAAAAAAAGGAGGAATACCCTTCTGTCCCCTAACAAGAGTGGTGGTGCAAATCTGAAGTGAAACTGTAGCTGAAATAAGGATCAGCAGAGACACCGCACTGCCTGGTTCCAGGGCAGCCGATTCAGAACTGGTGTCAGTGGGCATCAGTAACCTACATGTGCACCTGCAGAAGAGAGGGCATGGGACAACTGAAAGAGAAGGAATGTCTAAAAGAAGGTTTTCCTACAGGTGAATAACACTTCTGTGGGTTTTTTCTTTTTACTTAAAGGGCTAAGTTTTCCAAAAAATGAGGTTTAAGCACTAAGGAATTTGAACTAAATCAACAACCATTTTATCAGCCATTTCAGTTAGGTACCTCCAAATTTCCCCGAGAAAAGGTGAAGAAAAAGTTCAAACCTACTTTTGTCTACTTGCAGATTGAGTCAAAGCAGAAGTAAAAGCAGGTCTAGCCAGTAATTTGAATGTCAAGCTATTTGCCTCCCATCATTATTATTTCAGTTTGTACCCGCTTGAGTAGAGTTTTGCCCACATCTATTTTGCGTGGTTCGTTACAAGAGCTTGCTAATAAATAAACTGTTTTAATAATAGAGTTTTGGGCCTTGCACTACAACAAAGTTATGATCTATATCTGAGGCCTTTTATCCTTCTTTTATGTGGAGGATGGAAGTTCCTTTTGTGGAGGATTTCACAATTTCATTTTGCTTTCCTCGGGGAAAAAAAAAACAAACTCTGGATTTGCAAAATTCTCCAGATACAGACAGTATTGCTCTGGATCAAAATGTTTCAGTGTTGGAGGACTTGGCGGGGGATGCTATGCAACAGGGCACAACAGAGCAGAAGAGGCAAAAACATTATCAGCCGTTCCTATCCACACACAGTACTCACTCCAAAGCCTTGAGGGGATGTGGGTTTTCTGGTGGTGGTGGTTTGGGGTTTGTTTTTGTTTTAACATATACCGTCTCTTAGATTAAGCATTCAGACTTCAGGTCTCTGAATCCCTCAATTAAGTTTGTGCAAATGTACCCGGTCTTTTTATGCTCTTCTCCTTCCCTCCTCCCCTTTCAGTCTCTCTTCCTGCTTCCCCATCCTCGCAGTGAAGCCTCGCAGACTTGGCAAGAGCTGCTGGGCTCCAGCCAGATGCTACTTCAGACTCAGGTCACACTTTCAAGGCACAGCCCTATAGCAGGGTGGGGTAGAATTGCAAAGTGCAAACCTGAGCCAAAGACCACGAGGCCCTGGGAGAACACACCACGCAAGGCCTGCTGCAACCGGGGAGCCTCTCCGTGTTTACCACCCGTATAGCCAAGTGGAGACAGGGAGCTACCTCTGACCACGCCAGATTAGATACTGGCATGACCATGTTAACACCGTGCTGTGCCAAAGTTAACACATCCCGTTTTTCTAAAACGCACTTGATCAGGCAATAACTTTTCCACTGAAACTGAGCTAGTGCTACATTTGCTTTATTTACAAATCTCAGCCAACTGTTGTTTAGTTTAGTTCCTCGGTACTCTACCATATTTAACACGTTAAGTTTGCACTGAAGTCTAGGAGAATAAACCCAGCAACAGGGAACAGAGGAGACCATTCAGTTTCCCTGAGTCTTCAGCTGGCAGTGTTAATCCTCAAGGCTCCACTGTCACAATTCCTCGGCTCTCACAGGCACATTGTTTGTATGAAAGAAGGAATGCTGAAATTTGATGGGGAAGAATAGCAGATTGCATTAAGTCCAGTCAAGCAAAACAGATCTGGTTTTTTGCCATTCAATTACGTGTTATCAGCTACCCTTTTCTTTAAGACAATCAGAATTAGCCACAGCAGGAAGACTGGTGCAGTGAGTTGTCCCCACAAAAATGATAACGCCTGAGCCTGATGGATATCTGTGAGAGCAACTGTTGGTTTCTGCCACACCTCCTGCCGGTCAGCAACCTGAAGAATCAGCCAACTTGCTTAGGCTTCAATAAAGCAAATAGAGTACTGAATACACAAGGGAATACACACCAGGGAAGTGGTAGAGTGGCAATCCCTGGAGGTATTTAAAAGACAGGTAGAGGTGGTTTTGGCAGCATTAGGTTGATGGTTGGACTCAATCTTAAAGATCTCTTCCAACCTAGACGATTCTATGGTTCTATGAAACGTGAAGTAAACTTCACCCTTGCAATGGTGCAAAATGAAAGAGTTAAAAAAAGTTCCCTTGCACACATTTTACACAAACTTACATGCCCAGAGGCACTGCATTTGGCTTCCTGTACCTTATGTTTTTCCTTTTTACTTACTCCTAGTGGTTCATTATTGCAGGCCTTTTGACTTGTGAGAACAAGACTCATTCCCTCTGGGAGTTTCGCCACTGCCCTCTCGCTCCCTGTTACTCCCTTCTCTGTTTATCATCTTCCAACTACCTCTCTCATTCAGGTTGGGAAAGGAGGTAAAAGGCAAATTTTCTATCATGATTTCTCCCTCCTCCACAATCTCTTTTCAAAGTCATTT
Organism: Chionis minor; assembly: GCA_013398295.1. Classification (NCBI taxonomy): domain Eukaryota; kingdom Metazoa; phylum Chordata; class Aves; order Charadriiformes; family Chionidae; genus Chionis; species Chionis minor. The sequence continues at coordinate 787,892 of VZSF01001698.1, forward strand.
TGCTCTTAACAAGAGAATCGACACCATAAGGTGAAGACGCCCTGGTGTCTCAAGTCAGGCAGGTTCATTTAGAAAGTAGAGTGAAAGAAAACTACAGGCCAAACTAAAAGAACAGAGATATCCATAGCACCTTCAGACTCCGAAATGCTGGTTGTAACCCACCTGAGTCTTCCCCTCCCTTTGAACCTGCCTGCAGTTTAAGCAAATCAGGCTCCAAATACTCCGTGCCTGCAAGTCTCCAATGCTTCTCTGCAAGGTTCAAATCCTTAAAAGAGGCAGAGGCTACTTTTGTACACAAACGGTCATCTCAGCAGCAGGTGTGTGCAAGCATGTTGCTGCACTGAAAAGAACCCCCCTTTCCTATTAGCATCAGTCACATATTAAATACACTCCTAGTAAATATCATTATATTGGCAGAGTCATTTATTTAACACAGCTTTTCACCCACCTTAATGGTTGAAGGAACCAATTTGTGAATATAGAAATCCCCTCTATATCGACCTGAAAAATGTTTTAATGTTTCAGACCTCATTTGTCCCTATGTAAGGTAACAGGTAGCTTCTTGCCCTTCTAACAGGAAACTGTGACACAAGGATTGAAGTAGCAATTGCACCCTTCACACTTTTGTCCATCCATCTTTGACTTCCACAGGGGACAGAAGAGCTGACTGAAAGAGCACGGGAAGCTGAGCTCAAGAGAGATGGAAGTGGTTGAAGGAGAAAGGTAAAAAATATAAAAATAAAAATAATTTACTGCAGGTTTTTTCTAAATATATGCATTTTCCTGGTGGATGCAATAGTGTGTGCTGCACATGTTTTCCTTTCTTCTTTAAGAATAAATAATTTGCAGGTGTGTGAAGTTCAACTATAACAAATCTTTCAAACTGAAGCTACATTTTCTTTGTATGATTAATATCTTGCATTACAGCTTGCTTATAAATTAAAGGAACAGAATATGATGTACTGCAAAGGAGTTGTATTTTTTCCCTGCTAAGCTACAGTGCTTGTAAATCATTTCCATCACACTTCATTTTTAATTTGAATTCATAAAAGCTTGTACATTTCTTTGTGGTTTTAAATAAAAAAATGATTAAAGGCTGTAAACTTAAATGTTTATTAAAGGAAAAAAATACGCTGATCTAAAACTTCAGGAATTAAAATATATGTAAAATATAAGAAAGGAGAACAAATAAGATTTCTAGTTAAGCCCTGGGAATTTAAAGTGAAATTTGAAGCCTTCCACTATAGATGCATCTGTGTTTGGGCCAGGGGAGGGTGGTAAGGGAAGGCAAGGGTGAGGAAATGGAAGGTCTGGAATAAGAATGCCCCCCACAACCCCAGTCAAGAATTTTGCAAAGTCACTTTAGCCAGTCACTGGAAGAAGTAGAGCCTATGGAATTAAAAACAAAGTGACACAACTTCCCACAAGATTCCAAACCTCATTCCTGCCCATCTGTAAGTATAGGCCACCGGGACATCTAACCAAATTGGACCTTCAGACATTATCATGACCTCAGTGAGGCAAGATCCCAGGTGAAGACTCAGATCTTACTTTTGGTAGCCTCAAGGTTATGCCTACAGTGTAAAAGCTCAGAGGTAGGCTTTATTAACCATCTTTAGGAGAAGCATCAGTGTTAAGGTACAGGTCATGCTTCCATTGAACAGGGACTCTATATTAACGTTGTGTTTATTATACCTCTAATCTAATTTAAGCAGAGCTCACCATCACTAATACAATGACCAGAAGGTGGAAGTAATTTTAATCACATTAGAAAGAAAAGCATTAACACAGTGTGACTGATATTTTGCAAAATGTTTTCCATTACATAAATAGTAAGCTAAATTACAACTGCTTTTAATGCCTCTTTCAATAAGTTATTTTGCCTGTCAGTAGCAATCTTGCAGAAGTCTACTATTAATGAAAACAATGGCCCTGATTCCACACATACAAATTCATAATTCCATAAAAACTCTCAGCACCCTGCTTCACCTCTCCATTGATTGATTTCAGTGGGAATGTGTGTTTGAAATTAAGCACATTAAAACTTTTGATATATCAGAATGCAAGTTGTTCAAAATCCTTTTTGTCTCCCACATAGAACTGCTGAAATGTTAACAAGAGTGGATCAAACTTTTTAGAACAAACTGGAAGGCTACATTCAAAACTGCACATCACATTTTTTCAAACAGAAACAGCTCCCAATTCACATTCTAGCTGCTGGGAGTACCCATTTCCAAACTGGAGAAGTTCCCCCAGAGGAGAATGATGTGGTACTGGAGAGCCACGCTCTGCTCAAAGCATTTTAACTTGTACCTCTTCCATTTCATAGAGTAAGGTGAGTTACAAAACCCCCGAGCTCTGTCTGACAGTGTGGATGTTTTCTTAGAGTACTGCCTAGAGATCTTATCCTTCAGAAAACACTCCTGCAGTGTATGTGCAGTATGACTATATGAAATCAGAAATCTAAAATTCAGAGGACAAAAAAGAAAACAAAAAACCCCACCGTGATGCTTTTGTCTGTTTCGTTTAAGCAGAAGAAAGCAGAAAAAAACAAGAAACTGCACAAATAATTTAAGTTTCAAAAGGTGATCAACTTTAAATTATGATGCGTTTTCTTCAGTCTGATCTGGTAACCAGGGACAGTTTCCTCTAAATTCCATCACAGATCACAGGTTCAAGTGATGAAGAATCCCCTCGGCCCTGAGCACAGTGTTCCATAGAACGTGGTGGTCAGGTCATGGAGGGTGCTTTCAAGCAAGCAGCCTCCAGGCCAGGCCACCACTACAAACACGCAGCACCCCTGGTCCAGGCCAGCTTTAGAGAGCCCAAGTGCAGCAGGGAAGCTTCAGGACTGTCTTTGCTCTTTAGAGCATGCTGAAGGTGGTACCTCTATAAAATCAGCATTCAGTTTGAGATTTTTATGCTATACTGGATGAGAATTTCTACGTCTCAGCCAGGTTCACCAACCCTGCACTTGGTGCCTGCAGCGAGTGTAGGGAAGCCCCAGCCAGCAGGACTCAACAGGCTGCTGGGAGAATCATATCAGGCACCCAAAGAATGTAGTTTTGCTTGGCATTTCCTGCCTGACTGGTTCTCTTCCTAACAACCAAACTTTATTTGTCTTAATTTAAGATGTTTACTTTTGCTGTGATTGCAGTAAAAGCCCATGTCCTCACAAGAAGCAATTTGCAGAAAACAATGCAGGGCAGGAAATCAACTCATAACAATGTCTGACAAACTGAGCCTGTAACATTTCTGCTGGGGACAGTGGCAAGCTAATGAGCAATCTCCTAATTACACAGAAGGTATTTAAGTAAGCACAATAGCCTAGATGATGCTAAATTGACACCTCTTGCAGACAAACCCTTCAGTCACAATTTAGCACAACCAGCAGCTGCAAACAACTATACCCTGTTCAGCCAATGAGTCTTTCTCAGTGATGCAAAATAAAAGCGGCCTTTTTTTTAAAAAAAACAGATTAAGTTTATTTTGTCTCCCTTACAGATCCACCCCGCTATAAACTCATATTTATTTCAGTCTATATTCCTAGCAAATTTAAGGCTTCCTTTGAAATCAGTGGGCACTGCAAGCACAGGATCAATTCCTAAACAGAGGTCCAGACACAGAGGAAGCCTCACAATAGACCTCATTCGCTGCAGTGTTTATGCATTGATTTACGAAGAGCAGCTTTTCTGTATTGAAACCTCCTGCCACAGTTCAAGATTGTTTAAGGATTACAAAGAGGACAAACCGGGAATACCTACCAGTGAGGAGAAGGAGAAACTATCCATAATAGTCAAGCTTCTTGTGACAATTAGAAGCATTGTCAGAAAAAAAAAAAAAATTCCCCTCTGAAATAAACATGTCTTGGACATAGTAGTGTAACTTCTTTGTTCACTGTTACGCGTTCTGAGCTAACTGGGTAAAGATCAGCCACTCTTTCTAGTTGTGTATCATCTGACAATTTGTGGAGGTTGCACTCTGTACCACCACACAGGTCATTTATGAAGATGTTAAACAGTGTGAGCCCCACCATTGACCCCAGCCATGGCATACACCACTACTGATCGGACCCCAACTGGACTTGTGCCACTGATTTCAACTCTGAGCCAGGCAGGGCAGCTCATTTTCAGTCCATCTCACTGTCCATTTATCTATCCTATATTTCATTGGTTGGTTGTGAGGATCTTATCGGAGACAGAGTCAAAAGCAAAAGGTGAGCAATATCCACTGCTCTCCATATCAAAGCATGCTAGCTTTCTGTCAGCTTCCAGCTGCTGTAGGGTTTTTCTCATCCCCTCTTTGTTCCTTAAGTTCAATCTAAAATACCTCTATCTGCCCTCCATTAAAAAAAAAAAAAAAATGTATTTAAGGTGATTTTGAATTATTTAAGGAAGACACATAACTGAGTGTGTAAACTTTTAATGCTAACTGCAAAATCAAGTAATACACTTGAGCAAATACCAGTTAGAGCTTGGATGTTAAAATGAAAATCAGGCATGAAGTGAACAGACCTACTTTCTCCATGCTCTAAAGTTACAGTATCTCTCACAGCCATACGGAAGATCCAGTGCAGCTAATTCAAGTTTTCTCATTAATTTCAGTGAGCTCAGGACAAAATCCCTAGGTTTCACTATCAAGCAACTATCAGCCAACACACACCAGCTTCCAATGGAGGTGGAAGCCACAATCTGGCCAGGAAGCCCAGGCTTTAAAAGCACAAGGCAATAGAATGATGCCTCCCATGAGACCATATATCAGTTCAAGGGGATACAGTTCAGCCACAAAACAATCCAGACCAAGGCTTTCTAATCTTACTCAAAAAAACAAAACATTCAAACATTTCTCACAAGTGCCACATCCAAGTTCTCTGTTCACAGACAGCATCTTGAGAAGCAAGATGCTTTCTCCATTCAAGGTTCTTATAAACACTTCAGTGATCAGGAGTTCTCTAGAAATATTTAATAGTGATCAAAATTACAGTCTTGCATTAGTTTGTAAATATCCCAAAAGCCACCATGTTATTTCCACCTGTAGGGATTTGGTGATACAAACATAACAACATACAAAAAGTCAAGGTATGTCACTCTTTTTTTCTTAAGACTCAGAAGGATTTTCCTCAGTTTCCCTCCCAGTTCCCACACTTACCCTTAGGAAGTTGTTTAGGAATCCAGAAGCAAGCAGGCTGCTCCCTCTTCTGCCATTGCCAGGTCCTTTGTAAGACTGCAGGGTACAACAGCTGCCTTTGATGGGGAAGCACCTTGTGGCTCTGCCACCGGTGCTCAGAACGATCAGCGGTGGTTTTAGAGCATTTTCACACATTCCAGGACAGCTTTTGTTGCAGCCTGCTAGAAGCCTAAAGTTCACAGGTACGTCCACCATTTCAGTGCAGTCAGCAGCTCTTATGAGAGGGAAAAAACATCAAAACAAGCCTCTTCCTGTCCAGAGACATACGTGTAGCAAACCAAGAATAAGCAGTCTGAGTGTATCCCTGCACCTTTCTAGAGGGGAAAAAAAAAAAAGAAATTATAGCTGATGTGTATTAGTTCATTTTCAGAAGTTTTACAGACTTCTAGAAGACATGTTAAATTCCCACAGAGAACATTAAAGCAAATTGGAGTGTACTATACTAGCTTAAATACATGCAGAAATATAGATATTATCAGTTTTAGTAGTGTCAGGGAACAGCAAGAGCAGGGCTGCTCCAGGAGGCAAGAGAAGCCAGTGGTTTAGGAAGATCATGGCACCAGAAGGACTGTGTCCTTCCCAGCAGGACGCAGTCCCACCATGCCCAAGCTGGGCAAGCAGAGCAACAGTGGCAATGACAGGTCTCATTAACAGTCCAATAATCATCAGGGAAGGCAAGGTAACAAGTCACATCTGAGGTCAAACAAGGAAAAGTAAACAACAATTCAGGAACAGCAAGGAAGTAGACTGAAGGCTTGAGCTTAAATGGGGCTCCTGAACAATGGGCTTCTGTGGGTGGAGGCTCATCATGTCAGTCAAGGCCTATTGGTACTCTTGGGACCCTGACAAGTAACTTGATTTACTATTAAAGAAACATCAAGAAAAACAGAAGATAGTTTCCTATTAAAGCATAGTTGTCGTTATTCTCAAGTCTGGAGCCTCACCACCTCTTCTCCAATAATTTTTTCATACTTTGAAAATGGAAAACAGATCCACAAGTAATGACTGTCCTTCACAGAAACTGTGAACTTCCAGCTGAATTGTGTTCAGATATAGCCTGCTTGACAAGACTAGAGTATCTAAGAAAAGAGGCAGGACATTTCTCAGGAATGAAAATAATTTGGGAGCTTATCCCGCATACTCCATAGCCTGAAAGTATGTCTTCCTCTTCCAAAGTCCAGTTAGAGTGAAACGTAAGACTATCTGAATCAGCTCACATAGGCAGGACTGTAATAATGAAAGCTGATAGATCCATTTTTAATGTCATATTTGTTTCCTTTGCTTTGCAATTAAACATTATTTTCTAATAATTCTATACCATATACTGTAGTCCCTAGATGTGGATTAAAGTACCGTTAATTGCACACTGCCCTTGATAATTCTTTCTACTACTATCCTAAAAGGCAACGCTCAAAAGAAATCATGTCCCTGAGATAGAGCGACTCACAGTATGACTCATTTAGTGTTTTCTTTCATAAAAGGACAGCATTCCACTTGTTCCCTGTTTTAAGTATTATAATAGGCCGTGTTTCAACCATGATAGAGCTGAGATACGCACACTGTATAGTCACCACTTTGCAAGTTGATTTACTACCGCACAAACCATTTAGAGTTCTCCCAAGAAGCTTTGAAGGCTTTAATATCAGAATCTTTCTCCAAGGTCCGCTTTGGAACCAATATTTGATTAAATTAAAACCTAATTAAAGTCTAAAATGAATGATGTGCATTTTCTCTACATTAGACAGACCTATGCACATTCCATGAAAAATCATTGATGTGGCAGCATGCCATCTGATTCAGTTTAATTCAAAGATGTCCCAGTGAAATTTGGCTTTTTACCTACCAGCTCTCTGCCCCACATAGGCACTATTTATCTTCTCTATCAAGTGCCCAGGGCCTAAAGGTTTAGAGAGATTTTTATTACCTGAGACAAATAGTGCATAAAAACACTTAGTTGGTAGTAGCCAGTCCACTGAACCATTCCTTTCCTTTGCTTTGTCCCCACCTCCACTGATGCTAATTAGAAGACATTTTGCTCAGGTTTTGTTCTGGAGTGCAAGAGACATTCTTCAGTACCTGAAACCCATCATTAACTATCTTCCCCTTCAGATGTTCTTCACTTGTTCCCAGGTATTTTGTTCAGCAGAAGCTCACTGAAACATAACGGGGATCATAACAACAGTGAATTTTAATTATCCTCATCCAAGGAAAGCTGTCTTAAAGTTGCAACCAGAACAATTAAGGCCTTTTAGCTGAAAACAATGGGATTTTTTTTGCTATTGGAGGTATGTTTCAAGAGGAATTCCTTGTTTTAAGGCACAGATCCCTACCAAGTCTGTATTGATAGAGAGGAAAGTTCATCTGTGGCATAAAAAGTAGTATTGTTGTCTGCCGCAAATGTTTGGCAGAGATAATCTTAATTTAGAAGAGAATGGAAGAGAGTTGGTAATTTATAATCAAGAGAGAGCAAGTAAACAAGGACAAAAAAGCAGAACTTTGATCACTCTATAAGCCTCCCATACTCAGTCTTTGAAGGGAATTTTGAAGAAAATATGAATGCAATGATCAAGAACGAATACGGCATTTAAAAGTCCACAAAAATGATATAAAGAACCTTACTTTTATCAAAAACACTTCCTGAGAGGTCAGATTTGCAACTGCTTGCTCAGAGTGCCAGCTGGTATTCTTGGCACGTTTTCTTCTCATGCAAGGCGAGGCATCCTGGACAGAAATCCAAGGTGGGTCTTTTTAAGTCAGTGGCAAAGCCATTCATATCACAAATATAGTCTTCTGATTTTGGGTAACCAAAACCTGTCCTTTATGAAGTCTTCCAAGTGGCAGACCTGGTCATTTGCCTTCAGGTCTTTCCTTCTTCCCTCCTTGCTCCGGCAGCAGAACAGTTCTGATTCTCCCATGATTTAGGCTTTTACCACTGCATGAGAGACAAGCCTGTCTCACCCTTCTCCAGCCTTGGATTCAAAAACCCTACACTTGGAGACAGTTCTTGAGATGTTCCCAGCACTATCTTGCTTCAGGCTATCTGAGATCCTTCTCGGTTAGTGCCTTCCTTGCTCCTACGAGTTTTTACGATTCCCTAGAAGCCACATAGTAGACCTCCCAAACCCACTTTTTCTTCATTTTTTTTTCCTGTGTATCTTCAAAAAATGCAAACAGGGCTCTCTTCCAGGTCTCATTATAAGGGCCCATGTCAAAATGTAACTTGAGACTGAACACCATGTTTTCTCTGTAAGGCATACAATGAATATCTAAGAACATTTTTCCTTTTTGTCCTGGTAGACTATATCTGCTACAGAGTTTAATCAAAAAGGCCACTGAAAAGGCTAGTAAGCCATGTATTGCAACATTACATTTAACCAAAGTGATTTGGCGCTGAATTTTGGTAATAAGTATTTAGAATAGGAATATTCCTCATCACTGCTCTGAATTAATGTCATAAATGAACTTTACACCAACTTACGTATTTCAAAATTAATATAATAGATAACTGATAGATATTGATGTATCTGTTTGTCAAACCTCCTCCTTGTGAGCCATATAAGCCACATAAAATCTATACTGAAAGACCAATCAGATTCTCTCAGTTAACACATTTTTTTCTTCACACAAGTCACTGGATTTTTCTGACTTGTACCTGCTGAGCCTATAATGGAAAACATTCAACTGTGGATTTGCTCTGGGTGAGGCAGGAAAGAGACAATTAAGTATTCTTCTGTTAGTCCATATCTGTTAAATCTCAATTTGTTCTGCCACTTTTCTAAAATAAAACCTATTGGTTAGTCTTCTATGATTACTTCTTACATCGGGTAAATCTGCTTGCTGCCTGTTGCAATGCTACATATTGTGATATCGAAGCACTACACACTCTTTTCTTACATCACTTCTTGATGTAGGAAAGACCTACTGTCCCCATTTCAGGTATAGAGAAGTCAGGTTAGATATCAACTCAAGCTCATACATTAGTCATTGGGCAGTTTGTTCGGGAACCAAGAGTGGGAATTGCCTCACAGCACTGCCCATTGCTTAACAGCTGATTTCCATTAACAGCATTATGCCAATCATCTAATCATCCATCAAGGTTTCCTTTGCAGTTTTCTCATGTTAAGGAACAAAATTATCTGCAGGTTTCCAAGTTCTTTTTGTTTTTTCTATAAATCTAAATTATAACTGAGTAGTGGCATCCCAAGTCTCAGCTGGGATAGGGTGTGGAGCAGGGCTAAGCACTTTGTGGTGTCAGAAAGATTCAGAAATGGAGTGAGAAGCAAGACATAAATGGCCACTGGCAGCAGAAAGCAGTAAGGAGGCACTGCTATTTGTAGGGGGAAAAGTTAATTTGGCAGGAGAGAAAATTTAGAGGTTTACAAGGGCTGAGCTGCTGAGAGTTGAATGGGAAGCAAGAAAAATAGACTTAAGCCCCTCACCTTGTGCTGCCACTTTGACTGCCAGTGCCACAGCAGACAGTTTTCTCTGGCCTTGATCCATCAGATGAGGCGGCATGAGAATGCCTTTCCCAGGCACTGCTAAGACATCTAACAATGTCTACAGCATATCCATAACTCAGCTGAATGTGTGACACCTCGGCAGAGAGGCAGGGATGCATGACTACTACGTGAGATACATGACATGCTCTCCATAACGTCCCCTTCTTTTATTTCCTCCACAATGGTTGACCTTTTTGGAGTTAAAGAGCCCTATTTTCTCTGTTCACTTCTCCTCCTGCCCTTTTTCCAAGGTTATATGTGATTCTCTCTTCTTGCTGGCACATTTGCCACAGTGACCAGTCTTTCCTGAGCAATGTGCCATGTCCAGACCCAGCTTACACAGATGAGTGGTCCTAACCACATGAAGGACACTTCGAGCCCGCTATGTCAGTCAGGCTTTTTGGCTGGCTGGTATTATGATTAATATAAATATGCCCTTGAGAAGCTAGAAAATAACTATGCCTGATAAAATTCAAAGAATACATAATTTTCTCTTATCCGCTGGCCAGAGTTATGAACAAATGGCTGTATATAGAGAAGGAATTGTATTAAGTTCATTAAAAGTAATTTGACAGGAAGCAGAGAATTCACTTGCACAAAACTGGGCTATGAGTGAAATAATAAAACACACTGTCTTTTCTTTAGAAATTCAATGTAATTTCTGTTATATTGCTAGGACATTTACAATAAAGCACAGATATCTTGATAAAAACCTCTATCTTACAAGCATGCCCAGCATTTGCTCGTGGCAGAGGAAGTAAAGGCAACATTTTCCTTCAGTCTGCGCTTGGGCGTGTTCCCTACAGGAGTCACCAAATATGATTTCTTAGTTATTTAAGAGTTAAAATGATATAAAAACATCCTGAATTGGTATTTAGCCTAATTCTACAGATAGTCTTTACTGAAACATTATCTGCCCAGGATGACCAGTTAGCATTTACTTTACAACTCTCATATTAAGGCTAAAGAATTGTATATTTAGCTATTTATCTCATCCATTAGTCTCTCTTCTACAGTCTGGTAGCTGATTTGATATTCAGTGTGTCATAGGTAACTATCTTGTTATAGCTAAATGAAATGTGCATTTGGAAATATTCATTAATACCATTATCATTAATTGGTTCTCACCTGAATCTCTCTGCTGCAGGGACTCTTCAGATTAAATGACAGATTGCAGCTAGCCTTTTTTTAAAGTAGAATTTTAATAGCCTCCACACGTTGCAAATTAACTGTAGCGGGCTAAATCCTGTTGTCCTGCTGATTTAAAAAGAAAGTGATAGTGTTTAGGCTATTCTTACTTTACACCAAGATATCAGGGTTCAGAATCTATCCCAGTTTGCTTTTTTTTTTTGTATTTAGTGCAAAATTGTACCTAGGCATCTTGATCTTTGGAGGGAAGAATATACATTGAAATTCATTTCATTTTGCCTTTTACTGAACACAGACGCAGAGGTGAATACAGAAATGTTCAGGAAAAGCCTGAACCTGAGTTAATCAGCAGCAGTCACACACGTGAAGTCCTTCTCTCACTAAGACTCTCTTACTTTGAACCTCACCTACCTACTCTGATGTCCTTTATAACTTCTCTGGATTGAGTTGACACTACATGGCAACTGAGATACCAACTGACTGCAGCTACGGATCTGGCCTTGGGAATACACAAGCACAGGTGTGCCTAGGATGGTCACGCATCAGATACTGCATGTTCAATGGCCTTTACACCTTAAGTTGCACCTGCAGTGTACTGCTAAGCTGTCAGTCTGTAACATAAAACAACCCAGTAATTGGAATAGCAGCTGGCTTGTGACCCATTAAGACTCTCCCTCATACAGCTCGCCCTCTCCAGATTGTTTCTGAGCATCTAAGTGAAACACTTTCTAAAAGGACAGGCAAAGGAAACCACAGGAGTCATGCTAAAACCCTGGAAATACAGAATTTATTCACTTCTACCAACACTGAATGAGTCCTCAAATCACAATGGCTGTTGGGATCCCAGCCCCCCCATCAGAATGCAAAAAGATTAAGCAGTATTTTCTCGTACACAAAGCTATATCCCGTCTGATTAAAAGCAAGTGAGATTCTTGATCCAACTTGTAGGATTAAGTATCTCCTAGAGAGATGACATGAGTCCTACAACATGCTTATTAATAATAATTTACCCATAAGAGAATCCACACTGGGATTAACTGTAGGTGTAAAGAACTATTTTGCCTTGGTCAGCGTATTAACTGACTTCTTGACTTCTCTCATGTAATGCAAAACAGATTTTCTGCTGCAGCAAAGGAAGTGCATTTGACCATCCAGCGGGTGAAGTCCTACATGGCAGACACTTATGTTTGGACCAGCCATTTGCAAAACTTCAGCAGAAGAGATTTGTTGAAAAACAGGTAAGTGCGGGCAGAGAGAAATGTGTGTGTGTGGCCATATGCATAAACGTAAAAGGAGGAAGGAGACTCTTCTAATTCTCTTTTAATTCTGCAGGAGTTCTTCACAGGACTTCAGCATAGAGAATATTTTTTTTTCTTAATTTGACAGCTTCTGTTCTGCCCAAATAACAACTAAAGCAACATTTGAACAAAAACCCCCCACCAAAACCAACAAACAAAAGCCACACAACACTCTTCTTTCCATTCCAAAAGCCAGCCCTAGATCTATAGAAGTCAAAGAATTTACTGTGTTGGTAAATGACACAGGTTAGTCAGTTTTTCCAGCCGAGAAACACTTCACTGAGATGGCAGCAAAATGCAACTTAAAGCCTGAAACACGTTAGGTAGTGCACAATATGCTCTTTTAGCCTCTGTGAACAAATCTAGTCCTAGGGTACAATATATAAATGTGCCTCACACACAAGCGCTGTTCTTTCTAATGAAAAAACAATAATAATAAAAAACCTTTCCTCTAATAAAATTACTAGTAAAAATTATCATTAATGGCAGGCTTTATAACAAATTGTGCTGCCCTCCTGCTGTCCTCTGCACCTGCTGACTGTCTGGCATAGCTTGCCTCCTGCCTTGTCCAGCTGTTTTAAACACTACTTCACTTGGCAACGCTTTTTAATGACAAGAGTTCTGGGAGGCTGATTCTCCACGAAGTATGCTCAGTGTGAAACTGCCCCTCTTTGTCCTTATGACGCATAAAGGAAGCCTGACTCACCTGTTCTCCCCCTGTCGGCCCAAACTTCGAGTTTATTGGTAGCTTTTCACAGCACCACCTCATCCCAAATCGGTAGTAAACACAGTGGAGTCCATCACAGAAGAATTCTCCCAAAACAACTTTGGATCAAATTATCCTAGTGATTCCCACCCTCGTCCTCACTACCACAATGAAAGTAATTGAAGAAAGAAAAACATAAGTTGGTTTCTCGAGCTTTGTTGCTCCCCAGGTACCACAAAAACTAATTGGCCAGGCAGTGTTCACAGCCCAAGTTCTACCAAGTGATCGGGAAACCTCCTCACAGTGGATTTAACACAGAGCGTGTACTAATGCAGAGGGTGCAGGAAATACTGAGATTCACCTTGTTGAACACAGTGAAAAGAAGGATAAGGGCAGACTCAGAACACGGCAGCTGAGTTAGAAAAATGGTTCTGGTAAACATTGACGTTACCGATGGAATGCAGTCGCTAGAGGTTTGTGCATTTCCATGCTGACTGTAGACAGGAGATAGCATGCCCCCAATTCAACAGGGAGACGATCTGCCTTCTGTACAGCACTGCTTTTATTTGAGCTAAAGCCAGTTAGCCACTGGGCTCCCTGCCACCTAACAATGAGAAACACAAATTACAGCAGCAAATGGTCTTTTTAGCATAAACAATGCTTCCAACCTTCTCCGATTCTACTCTTCCCTAATCTATGTTTACTGGTTTGGGGGACTAATTACTCTCGTTTTCCTGCCACTATTTGCATGATTGCAGCTGCCTTTGCTGATACACGTTGAATTACGTGAATATAAAGAACGAGATGAAAACTACAACTGAACAAGACCTACATTACAGGTATCTCTTCCCCATTCCTGAGCACCAGACACAAACTGCCTTGGTTTCCTGCACCCAGCTAATATGGCACAATCCCAAAGTCATTTTAAGCAACAGGAATCCTTCTATTGGCTTCAACACATTTCAGAGGAGAGGTAAACAAGGAAAAGTTGTCAGTTACAAAACAACGTTTTTTACTATTCAACAAGGAATCATTCAAAAAACAGTTTTAGCCAACTTTTAGCAGAACTCTTGAGAAGGAACAAGCTGTGCTGTACAGCCCTACCCTCCTGAGGCCAATTCTTTTTTTTTTTTTTTTAAGATCCTAATCTTCATTATCTTTGCTACTGACCACTCGAGAAAAGAATCATTTGATCCGAGTAGTTGTTTAGCCTAGGAAGAGGCAGGAAACATAACAGAACAGCATATTCCTATATTAAAAGGTTAGGTCAGCCTCCTTGCTCAACTAAGTTTCAAAGCTTTCCTCCTAAAGCTTCTACTGTTTTCCTCTTGAAAAGACTGCTACTGACAATCAAGGGAAGCAAGCAATTACACACTCTTATAATACTTGAAAGATGTAAAGCTAATCAAACGTCTTTATAGTGGTTTCATGAAAGATCATCTGAATTTATCTATGCATATGCAGGTTCTGCAACCTGAGCGTGCTAGGAAGTTATGCCATACTTATTAGGGCTTCAGTAAAGACTCAGTTGCAGAACAGTCTAAATTTCTCTGTGTTACAATAGAGTTATGAGATATTGTTTTGGAAGCTTAAAGTCCCTGATGCATTTTTGATCAAACATCAGCCAATTTTATGGTGATGGCCATAGATAGCTGATTAACGACCCATGGACCAGAAGTCACCTGGAAGTCCATTTCCCAAGACATCCTTAGGACATCCTTTTCCTGAGCCACCATACCCAGGAACCCATATGGAATTTTCACACTACATTGGCCAAAGTCTCTTGCCTTCTTTACCACCAGTCCAAACACCTTTCTCCTTCATGTGCTGAAATATGCATGCACTAGGTGGCTTTCAGACAAAGGTGTAAGCCCAGTTAGCTGACATCACTGCATCCACTTTAGACACGTGCCAGTTGTACATCCATGCACGTGATATCGATATTAGATCATAAGGTAAGCACACTAATATACAAATTACCTATCTAGTAATATGGTGGGGTATCACTATAAACAGCTCTTGAAGGCATCTACCTTTTCTGTAATTTCTGCCTTTTTTCTTCAGTGATTTTTGGTTTGGGGAAAGGGGATTCTCCTTTGTTTCAAACACAGAACCAAGCCAGATTCATAGCCAGATTCCTATTTTACAAGTTCTAGTGCTCAGAAATGCTGGGATTTGGGGTTTTGGTTTGACTCGTCACAAAGCCAAAGTTACTTAACCATGGCTTACTGAAGTTCAGGTTTTTTATACAGTCCCTCGACTTTCAGAACTTCAGGATATGTGGGTTTCATTTGTCTTCAATTTTGAAGAGGTATTACTGACGTGACAGCACACAGTCCTGTTCTGTATTGTTTTCTTTAAAAGCTAGGAACTTCTTTAATCACAAATAATGAATAAAAAAACCCACAAACAACATGCCAAACTATATGTCAATGACGTTGCATTTCCCAGCGCTATTTCAGTGCTTACATGTTGTAGAATTATTAATTTTTTTTGGCAAAACTAACGTATATCTACTACTTCTAGCAGTTAGGAGGTGTAATTTCAACATAATTTAAACATGCATACCAAAATATTACTTGTGGGAAGAATGATCAGTTTGTTTATAGGGTTTTATTCCTCCCAGAAATGTGGCTATAAAAAATTAACATTGTCTTGAATGTATCTCTTTTATAAACGCAGCACAATTGGGAAAGCATTCCAGGAAGTCTATCTGTCACTGTAGCTGGTATCACCCTATAACTCTGCTTAGCTAAAGTCATTCTCTAATCAGAAAGGGTAATGGATTTTTTTTTCTGATGGCACCGCAAAATGATCGTGTTAGTGACAGATGTCAAAACCATTGTTCTTACTGAACACTCTCTTCACAGCAGAGATTAAATATAATAGCCTAATCACACCTTGGGCTCACATAGTGTCTTTGGAAGTAAGAAGGTAGGATTTTAACATCTATTCTACTTTCTTGTAGTCTTAAGTTTGAGCTTTGGTAGCCAGAGAGAGAAAAAATGCCGTTTCATTTTCTGTCTTACAGGGAGATTAAAAACCCCCAAATATTAATTTAAGTAGCAGACTCTGCACACAGTGGGGAAAAAAGATGGCTTGAATAAAGATCATGACCAAACATTAAGGCCCTCTGAGCTCAGGAGCTGCCTGGAGCATATGCTCTAAGGCTGTATATGAGGGCTGGTACTGAAGAGAGGCAAGAGCAACAGTTTGGCTCTGCCCATCACCCTGCATCGGGGAGAGGAGCCCAGGCAGCTGCCTTGCTTCTGTTTGCGCACAGCAGGCTAAAGGGCTGGAGGGAAAGAAAATGAAGGCCTATGAATTTAGTTCCAAGGCAGTCACAGCAGACAAAAGATCAGCTTAACGCCTTTGTTCTTAGCTGCAGTTCTGCTCAGTGTCTGGGAAATTCCTGTTGATATCCCAGTCACACAGAAAGGTACTTCAGGTACATATGGCACAAGTGCAATGTTCCCTCTTTATGAGTAACATTTACCTGCAGGGTTTGGCTATCCTATAAAGTGGCATTTAAGAATATTCTCAAGGGCGCTCTCATCAGCAAAGAGAAAAAATATACTCGTAGCTTGCTTGGCTTCTATGTTCTGTATGAAATAAAACAGCCTGCTCTGTTCACACAAAAGGTAAGTAGATATTTCACCATCATCTCACTGTTAGCTAGAACAGAGTTTTAAAATTCAACAGCATGACCATAGTGAAAGGAAAACAAAAGACAAGACGAGAAGAACCCATGTTCTCTGGACCAACAAGTCTTGAATTGCTACAGAAGAATAGGAAAAAGAATGTGAACTAAGTCTTTCACCCAGAATCTATAATATTCAAGCTTTGAGGTAACAAAAGAAAAAACATTTCTGCAGATGTGTCGGGGTAAGGGGAGGAGAAAACGTGAGAAGTCTGCACAAGGAAACAAAT
Organism: Chionis minor; assembly: GCA_013398295.1. Classification (NCBI taxonomy): domain Eukaryota; kingdom Metazoa; phylum Chordata; class Aves; order Charadriiformes; family Chionidae; genus Chionis; species Chionis minor. The sequence continues at coordinate 804,661 of VZSF01001698.1, forward strand.
ACCCTGTACTCAGTCATCAAACTTATATTAGGTTTATAGCCAAATAGCTTTATTTTATTTTTCAATTACCAGACAAGCTCATTTATGGAATAGCATGAGCTTTGCTTTCCTATGGTTTTTAGCATAATAGAAAACTAACTAGAGAAGACTGGCAGATGCATTTTTTATCAATAAAGCTCTGCTTAGAGGAGTTGAAAATCTTTTCCTTTCATGCTTTCAAGTTCTTATTGTACACAATTGTTTTCCTCAGGGGATTATACCTGATCCCATGAAGCTTTCCCTGCCAAGACAGTCCAGCCTCATTGTGGAATAAGAGCAGACATTGATAGGCAGGGACCACAAGGGAGACTGGGGCGGCTCTGGGCCCCTCTCTCCCAGCAGGGTTTTGCTGCTCAGCCTGTAAGGGTCACCTGAGCATGGCTTAAAGGATCTGGAAAGGAGAGGATATCTGAAGGCCAAATATTTTAAAAATGCAAGCCCTTTGCCATTTCTTTATGAACCTCTCCCATCAAATAAAATAGATTCAACGTTGTTTGTTTCCAAATGTGCTGGAAATGAAAATAACTGCAGTTATTGAAGCTGTGGGAGGTACAATGGATATTTCAGCTGCAACAGGATGAGAATGCCCGTTCAAAGGTTCCCTTCAAGCTCTTTATAGCAGACAAATCCTCAAAAGAAAACATACTTTGTTAACTTTCATTTCAATACATCCTGCTCCAGCCAGACAGCCCACTTAAAATGACACAGAGGTAGTAAATTGTTCTACTGATTGGTTAGCTGTAGTTTAACAGCTTGAGCTTATCAGGAAAGTGATAGGAACAAAAGTGTCGGGCATATCATCATTCAGACAAGACCTCCTTCCACTCTCCCTGAACCTCTGAGGTGAAGGCCTTTAATTCCTCTTTGCGGTAAAAGACGTGTCATGAAAACACTGAGAGATGGACAAAGGCCACCCAGAAGGGATCTTATTCAACAAGCCTTGCACACAACATCCCACAAGAAACTCTCTTAATGCAAAGTATTTCAATAGCTGCATTTGTGTATGGGTCCATGTTTTTCCAAGAAATTGTTTGCTTCCAAAAATCCCTTATGAGGTAGAAACAACAGGAGATCTTGTCCTCAAGATACTTCCGCTATCTAGCAACTGAAAGATGATGAGAAGCACAGATTTCCCGTTATTCTGTTCTGAAAAAATGGCACCCCAAGGCATTAAAATGCCCATGAAAATACGGAGGGCCAGATTTTCACAGACACTCACAGCACACGCTGTTGAATGGAGATATAAAATGCTCAGTTCCTGTCTCCTGGCCAATCCATTTAGGCTGCTGACTTCTGGCTCTGAATCCCCTCCAGAGCTCAATAGCTTGTGCCCAATAACATGCACATGCCACTAAGCCCAGCATTGTCAGACAGCTACAAACCAATCAGAAGCATTTGTAGGTTTGGTTATTTTTGTTTGATGTTACAGTCAGCCTTTGAATAATTGCCTCTGAAGAAACAGGAGCAAATAACACACATCCAGTCTGGCCAAAAGCATTTCATCAATGCCAAAATCTCCACAATGTACAAGACCGTACAACAGACAAGGACAACCCCTCAAAGGCAACTATGATTGTGGCATGAAAGAGTAACAAAACTCAATTAACCAATTAAATTGTTTGCCAAGAGACTAAGGAATTTACTATTCAAACATATACAAAATTAGGCTAAATAGAGAAGTGTAGAGGTCTAGTGAGACACGATGGCCTTACAAGAAAGCGAATACTACACACATCAGTTGGTAAGGCAGCCCCAAAACTCAGGGGGCAAAGGAGACCACAGGTCATGAAAAGGCTGAAGACACAGACTTTTAGTACATCTCAGCAGTTATGTTCATTTAACACCTTCAAATATAACACAACATGGATGTCAGGTATGAGCTCTCAGTTGAGTTGGGTATGAAGTCAAAGGTAGGTATATCTTAGATCCTCTTAGGATATTGTCATAGGAGGTTCCATGTGTGACACCACAGATTTGTGCTTTTATATGTAATATGTGCTTTTAATATGTGCTTAAATTCTGGCATAATCCATATGCCAGAATTTAAAATTAGATGTATGCATCCTGGTTTAACCCCATCTCCTATATTTCTGCTGTTTGGTTTTTAATAATATTAAAAATGTAACTATAGCCCCTAGAGAAATCGGGTGGATTTATGAAAGGGCAATCATACCTGACCAACCTGAAAGCATTCTGATGACATGACTAGCTCAGAGGATGAAGGTAGGGCTGTGGATGTTGGTTATTTCAACTTCTGCAAAGCTTTTGACACTGCCTCCCATAAGATCCTCACAGACAAATGATGAAGCGTGGGTTAGATAAACAGACAGTAAGGTGGACTGAAAATGAGCTGCCCTGCCTGGCTCAGAGTTGAAATCAGTGGCACAAGTCCAGTTGGGGTCCGATCAGTAGTGGTGTATGCCATGGCTGGGGTCAATGGTGGGGCTCACACTGTTTAACATCTTCATAAATGACCTGTGTGGTGGTACAGAGTGCAACCTCCACAAATTTTCAGATGATAAACAACTAGAAAGAGTGGCAGCTGGCTGTGCTGCCATAAAGAGGCACTGCGACAGGCTGGAGAAATGAGCCAACATGAATCCCACAAAGGTCAACAAAGGGACATGCAAAGTCCTTCCCCTGGGGAACAATAACCCCCTGAGCCAGAACAGGCTGGGGACTGACTGACTGCAAAGCAGGTTTGCAGAAACAGACCTGTAGCTCCTAGCGGACTCCAAGCTGACTACAAGCCAGCAGTACATCTTTACGAAAAGGTGGTAACAGACTCCTAGGCTGCATTAGGATAAGCAGCTGCCAACACAAATCTGGAGCACGGTGCCCAGTGCTGAGCTCCCCAGGACAGAAGAGGCAGGGACACACAGAAGCAGGTGCAGTAGGGCACCGCAAAGATGATTATAAGGACTTGCAGCATCTGATGGATGAGGAGAGGCTGAGAGGGTTGGGGTTGTTCAGTCTGGAGAGGACAAAGCTTAGGGGGGTCTTCTCAGTGTGCATAAATACCTCATGGGAGGGATTAAGAAAATAGAGCCAGGCTCTTCTCAGTAACATTGAGTGACAGGATTCAACAGGCACAAATTGAAATACAGGAAATTCCATTCAAACATAAGAGAACACCTTTTCTGTGAGGGTGGTCAAACAGTGGAATAGACTTCCCAGAGAGGTTGCGAAGCCTCAAATCCTTGGAGATGATCAAAATCCTGACTAGATATGGGCAACCTGCTGTGGCTGACCCTGCTTAGAGGAGGGGAGTTGGACAATTTCTGAACATCCCTTCCAACCTCAACTGTTCTGTGAAAACATGCCAATCACAGTATCTATGAAAAATAAAGGCATCTGTAAAATGTCGAGTTTCTGTGTACATTTACTAAAAATGTATACATTACAAGTTTCGCATTTACCTTGAAATTCTCTTCGACTTCTAACCAAAGTAAACGTAACTTAGGTGCATATATCAAAGACGAAGCAGATCTTATGACTGATAACTAACATTAGACTAACTTTAACATCCGTGATGCAGGAGGTGGCAGTGATAAGCAGAATAGTTTGTGCAGCTTTTCACTCCAGTGCATTTCTATTGTCTTGAACCTCATCAAATGTATGCTTGTATACATTCACATACAGATCTTTGTGTACTTTAAAAGGTACTATCCCTTCCTCTGAGTTTTGAATCATTTGCTTGCTGTTTTTGGCACAATCAGGAGATATTTGATACTTCTGTTCATTTCCACCAATATTCACCCAGCTTATCCCTCCTTGTCTGCTCTTCTTTGTTTCCGATTTTTCTCTTTCACCTTTTACTCTTCCCAGTGCGTAATTCCCAGTCAGGTGACACCTCGTGATAGCCATAATACATATGAAAACAATCCAAAAGTCACAGGCCTATCAGTTCAGTGCCAAAGACAGCCATTCTGTGTACAATTTGGCAGAGGTTAATCTAACTTTTTCCATCTGTTTTCCTTTTTTTTTTTTTTTTGAGGGAGAGGCAGACAGCTAGGGGATTTGGAATGAGTAAGGATCAATCAAAACTTTGGCAATAAGAAGCCAGAGCTTCCTAAATGTATTTACTGAAGTCCAGAAATGCAGAATTGGCTATTGCTGCTGTTCTTGTTCCAGACTGAGTCAACCAGTGCTACAAATCAAACCATAGTACCTCAACCACACAAAGAAACACAGATAGTCTCCAAAGAGTCATTAAACCCCCAAAACCAGTGGCAGGTCTGTAGGTCTGTAAACACTAACTCCTCTTAGAGGAGGGAAACTCATCCTAAATCTCCAAAGTATCCTTTAGGATTAAATTGATAGGAAGAACATGGGTTTAAAGGAAAATCCACTGGAGTCTGACCATTCTAGTACATACAATATTTGTAATAAATCTTCCAATACTTTATATTCTTCATTGCCAATGTCCATAAGCTATTTACTTACTTTGCTAAGCTATTCAAGACATTCAAAGATTTTTTTTTTTTTTTTTTCCCTTCATGAAATGCTGATATGAATCGTATGGACAAAGTAAACAAAGTAGTCTGTTAAAGTTTCTCTCTTTACAAACGAGCCATAAAATTGTCCATTAATCAGTCTTGCTTCTCCAGGGGCCAAGCTACATTGTTGAAGTTTCCTTTTCCATTTCTGATCCCTGTTTTGTTGAGGAGATTACAAAAAAAAAAAAAGTCACAATGCAGTTAACCAAAAAGAATAGGCTTTTGAAAACTGCCGTCCTCTCCACAGCCCTTAGGCAGAGCTGGAGTTTTGATCAGTGGTGGAGAATTCTAAATTTAAACACTCCCTATTTTTCATCCTTTACCTTATGGTAGAATAATAAGCCCATCATGGCTCCTTTACCTCTCATCCAGAGGACATGGTATTCCTATCTATTTAAATTACTCCAACAAGTTCCTTAGAACAATAAAAACGCCCTTTAAGGTCTCCTAGGGTATCTACAACCAGAGAAATGATGAAATGCAGAGAGAATTAACTGGGAATCTGGCATTTCAGACCTTTGCCTCCTGTTAATTCCTGATAAAAACTCCAGTTCTGACAGTGCTTGAATTTATCTGGAGGGCATATCCTTTTAAAACAGGGCAGGAAGAAACATATATCTATTGTACGTGTCACTCCACAATGTGTGCCGTCTGTGGGCACAGGGTTGGCCAGCAACTCTACTGCATGTAGGATCTTTGAAGATCTGACTCTTTACCCAGGACAGCTAAGTCTGCACCTCATTTTGAAAGTACACACAGCAGGAGTGGGGTGAAGGAGTCAGCCTCAGTTACAGTAGGTTTTCTGGGCTGACTTTACTATTTTTTTTGGAATAAGTAGAAAGGTCATGAGGCTTACACAGCAGCAACGAAAGCTGGTGTAAATTAGTGCGGAATGAACAAAGTCCACCAACATGTGCATGATTATGCTACCTGTAGATCTGGCCTCTAACTATCATAGATTTGCTATCATCTAAAAGCTAATGTCTTTGTCTTCTAGGTGTTAGATAATTTAATATGAACTTTCCAATTCATCCTGTCCCTAATTAAAACTTGGGCTCTTATATTGTCTCTTCTGCCTTCCCTGTCTTTCACTATCTGTCACACATTTGGGGGGAGACGACATAAGCTCCTTGCAGGGGTATATTTTTAGCAGAGCAGCTTATTTAACATGCAAATCAAATACATAATCAAAGTGGGGGGTTTTAAAGGGAAAGTCATCTCAAGGTTGACTTAAAAGCCAAACAGCTTTATCTCACCGAAGTCTCAGTTAAGTGCTGCAGTGTAGAGTCCTGTGTGTAAGACAAGACTGCTCTTTCCAGTGAACCTCTGTTGATCTATGATCTAATCTAGGCTCTTTAAATAAGCTTTTAAGTGTGGAACTAAGAACCCCTTTATCTGTTATTAATGTCTCATTCTGTTATCACTGTGAGCAATTTAAATATACTAGTCATATTTCATGAATTCCTCTACAGATTTCCTTCCCTCCCTAAAATATGTGAAGCTTGGTAAGGATTGTTTTTTCTCTCTGTATTCCTTATGAGATCAGTGGCACTCTAACAACGTTGGCCTCATGCATATAAAACACTGAAATGTCTGGACATGCATACAATGTGACTCACTCACACCTAGTGAACAAGTTTTCTTATTCAAAGACTACAGAAGTGTGAGTTTCTTGAATCACTGATTTTATTAGTACAAACATGTTGAACTTCACTAACATACCTTTTGACTTTATTGGCGTACCTTAGGTCCTAAAGACCTTGGCAGTTTTCCTCAGTTAATTTAATCGAGACACCATTTAGGGCACAGAAAAGAATGCTTAACTAAATCATAAAAATAATTTCCCCTAATCTCTCTCATGTTAGTGGTGGTTGACCTAAGAAGGTACCTGCCACACAACCCGGCTTTTTCTCATGGGGGTTCATTTATTCTTATCTAAAACCAAATCTTACCACAGCTCCAATTCCAGTTCAGTCTGACTTGTGAGAAATGCCTTAAGTTTCCACATACAGTTAGGGAAGCCCTGTGTCCTGCAGGAAACCTAAAGCAATACTCATTATGCATATTTGCATCGGCTTCTATGTCACCCAGGAAAACTGTTCTTAAACCAGAGCAAATAAAAGAAAAGCTACTGAGAAACAATTAGCTGCCTTGGGAACAGTACCTGCCAAGTCAGCTCTTAACTCATGCATCCAGTTGCCACAGAATTTGATCAGCTCCGGAGCACATTGCATCTGACTTATCCTGTTGCATCCGAGAACCGCTGAGCTTTTTTCTGTGGACAAAAAGAAAGATATGGTAAAGGTCACATCTACCCTTTCTGAATCTTCCAGACCTAGGAAAGAAATGTGTTCCTTTTTTTACTGCTGCATTGACAGCTATTTAGCTTAGTGGTAAGATAAATGAATGAATATGCAAAAGTTAAAATCAGTATCACAGTTCCATTCTTGTTTAAATAAAAATACCTGATGAAGTATTTTATTCTGACCTTCAGCTGTCTTACCCATAATTTACTTAGACTTACTATCCTTCAGCGTGTATTACGTTGATGAGAATTTTCTGCTCTAGCTAGGCAGGTTTAAGCAAGTTTTGACTCCTCTATTAACAAGGAAGTGCCTGTAGACAATTTCAGTCCAAGCCCCCATTCCTCCCTTCAGCAAACTATCACAAAAACGGCTTAGTATGATCCTGATGCTTTATGCCACATCAGTGACCGAAAGCAGCTCTAAAGACAGTTAAACTAAAAGAACAGGTGTAAAGCAGGCAGAATGAACTAGAGAATCTCATGCTGCTATGCTTTTATGTGGAGATATAAATCCAGTAAGAAATTGTCTAAATGCTGTAATTCAGCAGTATCTGATTTTTCCATTACTTACAGATTCAAGAGAAGAACAATCACTGGCTTTCATCTCGTTCACACCAACATACGCACATCTTTATATGTGCATGCACACACACACACAACAGAAAACAAGAAAACATGGATTCAAAAGAATCCTGAGTATGGAATCAACAAAGCAGAAAGTGTGGAGCTTTGAAATGTTAGACCCCATGCTAACAGAGTGTTTTTACCCACCCCTTTACGAATACAGCTCCATGAATAGAGCGTGTTTTTAAATCACATTCTTGGCTCTTACTTCATAACCTTTAGTGTTAAAATTGTAGCGTAAAGGTTCCTATCACAATTTGATGTACGACCAAATTGTGATGCATCAAAATCCAGACATGAAACCACTGAAACCATGAATTCCTTCAATGAAACTTACTAAGTCTGACATTTTACAAAGATAGTTCAGCTAATTCCTTCCTAATACATAAACTCTAACTAGTAGAGAATATAGTGTGGGTTACAGCCTGTACTTCTGAAGCAAGCCTTAGTAAAAGACCCAAGGATATAGCTAATTCTTCATGGTAGTCACTAGGGAAGAGTGAATTCTTTACCAACATGACTTCACACTTTCTAAATCCATTTTATAACTGTAAGATGTTGTCTTCATTGTCCTCTTGCTTCCAGTAATGACTTGATTTTTATTTTTTTTTTATTCCTTGCTCTGTTAACAACCTTTGCAATGCAGAGGGTCTTGCTGGAAAAAATATGCCTAGAGCCTTCATATCATTTGCATACCATTTTAAATACATTTACATAGCATTTTAATCAAGGAAAATGCAAACACACAGTTATAACTTTTATTTATAGAGTTCTTATAAAGCACTTCGCAAAACATGCAGACAAAATATGACCTCAGGGCTGAAAGGGAAAAAGTATCAGATTGTTAGAATGTCTTGAAAGTCCATCTGATTAATGTCCTGCTTTACATATAGCTGTTATTGTTTGAAGCTATTTAGGAACTTGTAATATTTTGATTTAATCAGTTTTACAATTGAAGATATCCGTCTACCTATACCCACAAAACGGCTCAAAAAAAAGAGCACACAGTTCTTACCCTTACTCATTTCTGGATGTCATCTGGCAGGTATCTACTGGGACAGAGATGCTCTAATTTGCAATGGACAGATTCTCGATGGATCTCACACGATCCTCAGATTTTAGATTTCCCCTGAAAATAACACTGAAGATATCCTGACATCTATTGCATCTCCTCAAATTGCCGTGATCTGGTCAGCCTAGCTACATCTCTCATTTCCTTGAAATACGCTACTAGTAAGGGAGAAGGATCACAATAACGAAGTTAGCCAGGAAAAAGGTGTTCTGCTCTGCCTCACACCGGCTAGCTTATCACCCACTCACAAGTCTTTCCAGCCAACCCTTCCCAACTGCAGCAGCAGACAGAAGGTCCAGTTCCCACCCCCCCACAACCTCCAAAATACAATTATGTCAGCGGCTGACGTAATTGGACCTTTGCCTCCTAGCTTGAGGATTGGTGCAATCTGCTGAGAGGGAAGTTGTATGTGAACTCTGCAGGGAAGAGCAAGCTCTGGAGAGGCTGAAGTGGAGCATGAATTCTGGAAACCAAGGAGTTCCTCAAACATAATCGACCTCCGTCTATAATTACAGATAACACAACAATACTGAAGGAATTTTGTAAGGTCATGCTTTAAACACCAAACAATGACGGATTTAAGGCTATTAGAAGAGTCTTAACCTCTTTAGACACATACATGCTGATGATTGTCACAATCATACTAAAAGACTCCATATGAAAGTGGGACAGAGATAAGACCTGGCTGGAAACTAGATTTTATTTCATGAGAACTGTTCATACGCCTCATCCAAAAAGTTAAAGCTGAAATTTTCCGCAGAATTAAGATCCCAAGACAACTTTCTCCAAGATGTTTTCCAAAATGTGACATTCCCCAAACAAAATACCTTAATCTGATTTCCTCCTGGGCCTCTGGAAGCCAGTGAAGCATCTGACTGAAGTTGAGAAGAATCTTCTCAGCTTAGAAATTGCTCACAGATAAAAGTGGAGAAAGTCTCACCTTCAATACATTTGTCCAACTTGAGCAACGAATGAAGTGTCTGTCCCGATTGGAAGGAAAGAAACAAGTATAAAATAATGTAACTATCGATAGCATACTAGATTATATTTTTAATATGCAAGCTCCATAAATGTCTACCTGAATCTGACAAGCAATGCTGTGTGATTTAACATAGTATTTGTAAAATGTTTAGTGATTCCTAGGTAAAAAGTCCTTTTGAAGTGGTGTTATTTTTCTTGTTGTAGAAAATGGGAAAGGCCACAGTCCTACTAAAGTAAAGGAATAGAAACTACAGGAAATATGTAAGAAAGAGAATGAAACCCACTATAATATTTCAAAAAGCAGCGTTTCTAAAGTCATCACTTACTGTTCCATAGATGTTCTACAATTTTTTTTCCCCAATCTTTACCGAACATCAGCGTTTCGGATTTACGTCTTATTCATATGACAGCATTATTGTATAATCTAAATCTCTTTCAAGGCAACAAAGTAAACAAAACTGCTAGTACACTATAAAAATTTTGCTTAAGGGTTTTCAGGGCAGTAATGACATGGGGTAAAAATCTGTTCAGGTCTATGCTGGTCTGCCAAGACAGGAATCGAGCCCTTCCTTCTTTCTTCTGGGAAATATAGCGCTTCTCAGGTGAACTAAAGCAACCCTGGTGCCACTGAGGCACATGCTGTCAACCAAGAGAATCTGTGGACCACCGTCTGCCCACCCTTCAAAGCCCTTTAGCGTGGAGGGACAGAGAACTTGAGAGGGAGGTGCAAGGTAGAGCCAGAGCAGAGGTTTTAAGTAATAAAGTTAAAATTAGCTCTTCTGTGGGTTTTGGGCTTTTGTTGCTGTTGTTCTTGTTGTTGGGTTTGGTTTATGCTTGAGACTTTGGGCTTGTTGTTCGTGGTTTTTTTAAGTACAAAACCCAGAAACAAATGCTTGCCACCACTGGAAAAGTAGACTTCTTAGAAACAAAGCATTATGAATAATTGCTCATAACTCATGCCCTGTGTCTGAACCACATTATCCACTTTTCTGATGGTTTTCTCTCCCCTCAAGGAGCAACTGAACAATAAATATGTTCAGAGTTTGGCTATACTTGATGATCACTGGAATGTCACTATGCTCAAACATCTTATTTGCAGCTATTAGGATGTTATTCTTTTCACAGCTGCATTATTCATTCCCAGGTAAGCTATGTAAGTGACCTCCGTACAAACATGTGGAGAGTTCTGTTGGCTGAGGGGAAACTTTCATCCAGGCATCATATGACAGCAACTAACGGTAGAGATGATGAAAAGACTTATGTCAAGGAAAATACTGATATACTTTCTTGAATTACCCCACACTTTCTACAAATTACAAACCACTTTCAGGTTATAAAAACCTGGAAGATACTAAGTACTTAATTTAAAAAAAAAAAAAATCATGTCATCATCTGTGAATTTTTGCAAAGTCATACCTCTGACTCAGTGAAATAGTTTGCAAAGGACGACATAGTTGGCATTCCATGGTTTTTAGAGTAGAATAAAAATTCATATGAGATGTCATTCAGTTCATCTCCAAGTCAGTGTTTCAAGTCCAGTTAAGGCTCATAATTATGACTGAGCTTTGCAATTTCATATGAAACAACTAGATAGGCTCCATCCATTTCAAAATGGCTATTTGTATCAGGTGTCCAAGCACTACTGCCATACAAGATTTCCATGTTATTAACTGCTAGTGTATTTAAAAACACATGGACTATTCAGACAGTATAACATTGTCAGCATGCACAATTTTATCAAAGTTTTCACTGGATTGGGTGTTTTTCTTTAAAATCCCAGCTGCAAGGATCTTGTGACTTTATCTGAAGGTCAAATTTCAAAATAGTTTCTTGCTTCTCCTTTTAAGCAAAGCTTGATAGCATAAGGCACCTGAACCCTATCAAAAAGTACAACCACCACCAAATAAGTTGCTATAATAACATATTGTTTTAAAACCTCTCTTGAAGGCAAGGACAATCTCATGATTATTATCAATAACACCACATCAGTGTAGATCAAACCTAAGGACGAAAGTGCATTTTAAGCTGTGAAAGGTCCCACTGGTCTTGGTACCTGTACAGTTTTATTATATATTTAATGCCAGCCTGACTGTAACTTATAAAGACCATCTATATTTTTCCAAAATGTAAATGTGAATGTAATTTTAAGATTTATATAGAGCAGGAAAAGAACTAGAAAGAATGTGGAAATCTTTGCTTTGTAAGAATAGGTTTCTACTTTAAAATTACTTCCATAAGATGTAGTCCAAAAAAAGATGCACTAAAATCCAGAGTAAAATGAATTTGATATCATTTTTTTTCCTGTGATAAGTACAACAATAAGAAATAACAGAGCTTTCTATATTACTATTATTTGATAAACAATGTGTGGTATGGGGTTTGTTATGAAGGGCTAGTGTCTGAGCCAAAAAGCTTAGCCTCTTAAGGTTTATAATAAAAATGCGAAATATCATGAACTGGGCAGGGGAAGGATTTGCAACACCAGTAGATTAACCTTCACTCTATAAAGGCAGAAGTAAGAAAATAAAAGAAACATGTCTGTCATCACTAGCACCATGATGACATGAGGAAGGCCACATTTGCCAGAATTTTCATTTCTTCCCCCAGGGAAGATGAAACACGTCAAATACATGATCGTGTACCTGGAAGAGCAGTAATACTGCTTGTGATCAATCATCCTTTCTGCCTCTAGAGTAGAAAGCCAACTTTGAGAAGTCAACAAAATCAAAAATGAATTAATGTACATACAACTCAAGAACTGAGACCACTATCGCTGTAACTGAAGCGTGAGAAACTGTTCAGAATTCATTGAACAGTCACTTGTCCCAAAACATAGCAATGATTCTGAATGTTTCAATAAACAAAATTTTCAGTAACAATTAGGTAGAAGACAAAGACTGGATCTTTTTTTGCCTTTTACCCATTCGATTGTGAAGTTACAATTTGTGAAGTGATGTTTCTGAACAAATATTGGCCTTTTTTCCTGCATTTTTCAAACTAATAATTTTAGGATTTTTCCTGAAATTTCCCTTTTTTCCCCAAGGGTTGAGGTTTTTGGACAAGTATTTTGATATAGATATGCACTCCTCATCCTTTAAGGTTGCTCTGATCTGAGATTTACCCCAGAGAAATGTTACAAAAACTATTTTCTTTTGTTTCTCTAACATGGTCTAATTCTTTTTAAAATCGCCAGACCTCAACGATGATCTATGTTACAGTTTAGAATACAGCTCAAGTCAAGCATTGTGAAGTAGGAAGAACAAAAAGTGAAATATGTCAACAAAAAAAGCCTAAAATACTTTCATCTATCTTGCTGTCTATATTTGGTTGAAATATGCCATTTTTTAATACTTCAGTGTGATCTTCTTGGCATGTTTTCCTTTAATTGCATGAAGAATGATATTAGACTGCGCACAATACACAACATTAAACTCGAAGTTTATGCTGTCAAATATTATGAAAAAAAATATACACATATATATAAAGGTCCTATTTTAATTCCACTTTAAGAAAAAACCAAGCACATCTAAAGCCCATTTTAATTATTTTTCACCTTAATATTTTCTTCCTGCATTACACTGAGAAAGATAAAACATATCACCAATAATATTTTAAAGCCATCTCTTAATGTTCTATCATGCCTTACCACACATTTCAGTTTCCAGACCTTTCAGGAGTTATACAGCTGTTATTTATGGCACTAGCTACTAGGTTTATAGGCTGATTATCAGAAAGGGAATAGGAATTGGGCTTTTCTTCTGGCTTCTGTCTCTTCAAAGATGAAAGCAGAACAAAACTGGCACAAATAAGAAGGAAAGTGTTCCCCCGCCTTTGTTTAGTTTGTGTTGTTTTCCTTTCAGGTTCTCTTCTATGGACTCCCACTGAAAACACGTCTTTAAGGAACATTTGTTAAGGCTAAACTGACAGGTTACCAGTGGCCTTTATCTTCCTGTTTTTAACTATTTTCATTCTTCCATTATGTTAATGACCAAAATATTCTTTCCATACTCAGGTCTCAATAAAAGTATACAACACTGAAATAGGATTCTATTCTCTCTTGCTTAATAGCTCTCCAATATCAAGTACCTTAGTATAGCTCCAAAGACACCACAGTACAACATTAAGTTAATTTTAATAGTAAATAAAAGATGGCAAACCATCTCCAACTGCCAAACAAAAATCTGTTGTATCTGTAACTTGAAACACTAACGGCAAAGTATATTTATTCCAATTTAACAAAACATGAACAGTGATACTACATTTCAACATCGGCAGGCAATCATTAACATGTAGGCCGAGTCATCACAGGGGAAAGGAAAACAGATAAATTGTTTTAAAGAAATGGTCTGTTACTAGAAACACAATCTCACATGTGCCAACAAATCATATCACAAGAAAAAGATCAAATTGATGTGCTCACAAGCATAGGTTATAGAAGCAAAATGGAAGAGATGTGCTCTTAATGATAATTAAGAGCTGAAACAATCATATTATAAATATTCATTATAGAAAGACAGCTTCACTCCTTAGAAAACATTTCCAGGTTGCAAATGTGTAATTGACTTTTTTTTCCTCCCTTTTTATGAAGGATGAAAGACCACAGCATCTGTTGTACTACACAATTGGTCTGTTCATAACACTGAAAAGTTGGGCACTTAAAGGTGAAAATATGCAAGAGGCTTTTCTCTCATTACTTATTTCTACAGGTCTGTAAAACTGAAAGGATTAAAACTTTAAATCCATTGATTACAAGGCTAGGGAAAAGACTGAAATGGTGTAGTTAATACCCAGCTTCTTTTTAAAGAGAAAGTCACAATGACTTATTCTGCCTACAGAAATAAGAGGATCTGGCTGGAAGAAGATCTCCAAAATGTGGAGGGCAAATCTTAACACAACCAACTTTTTGGAGGATTTCTATTCCCATGGTGAGAAAACAGCAGAGGTGTTAATTGTGAACTAGAGTTCAATATAAAGGCTCCACCGAGCACTTGGTAGTCAGTTTTTTGTTTCTCATGAAAGGCCCATTTTTCTTTTTTTTTTCAGCCAAAAATTCAATCTCCAACCCCTCTGTTCCACTCAGGATTCATAGTTATGCCTAATCTGCTGCTTTTCTGGCTCACTTACAGGCCCTGTTGGCAGGTAGTGAATGCAAAATCATTTTAATGGGAGAACCCCTGGGAACGGGAGCAAAAGTTTTGAGCATTTACAATTTTACAATGACGCACAGCCAGCTGTTAGAGGAAATAGGCCTCCATCACTGGAGCTCACTGGAATGAGACCATTTGCATAGATATTTTCAACTCAGCAGTCTGCTAAAGAAGAAAACTACATCATCCAAACAACAAAAAAACAGTGTTGGTCTGGACAAGGGAACATCATGGGGACATATGTTACTTATTAAGCCCACTGCACAATGAGAACCCGTTCCCAAGCTGAGGGCTGCAACTGTTGAGGCCACAAGCAAAGTGAGGGCCAATAGAGCTTGAAAGCCCAAATGGGAAGGTACAGCAAGTAAAATGGTTCAGAACAGTAGCAAGCAAAGAGAAGAAACTGCTGAACAAGGACAATTTGATCTGTTGGACAGCTTATACAAACATGAATTTAATTTGGATCTAGACCATAATGCATTTTGGGCACCACGATCGGACACCAATTCTCATTTTTTTATTATTCACCATCTCCTGAACAACAGCTCTAAGTGATGACAATGGTTTCCAAGTTTAAAGAAAACAGACAATTCATTTCCCACTGAAATAAATAGAAAACTCTCCTTATCATCAGAGGACGCTAGATTAAGCCACTTATTAGCAAAAGTATCTGCTCATAACAATATGATTATAGAACAATTAGAAAAATTATAAGAAACTGGAGAACAAGCTGAAGAATAAGCACTGTGGTTAAGAAATAGTAAGAAAACTATTTTCAAGTATGCATCATTCTCCCTTTGATATGAAAGTCAGCCACGATGTTGTATTTCACATTCATTTCTTCCCATTCATTCAACTGATCAACGGTTCCCAAGGTACCTGTTTATCTTGTTTTCCTCTACTTCAGTCTTCTCCATGGAATTGCTCTCTCAACTCTTTCATGTAACACAAGCATTACTTTCAATCCAGTGCCTCCAAAAACATCCACAAGAAGGAGCTTAAAAGAAAAACCCGTTTCAAAAATCTTGTATTCATTTGAGTGTGGGGTTTTCTAAAGGAGGATAGTGGCTTATAGAGCTGAACTCTCCTGAATACCTTTGAAAAATCTCACTTCTAAGTGAGATTTTTGGATCTTCTAATGTCTCTGTGGAGACACTGGCTAGGACTCAGAGAGCACATAGTCAGAGGGTCTCTACTCTGTTTCATGGTACAAGGTGCCTATATGGCTACTCTGAGCAAGGACTGAAATCTTTCGCACTCAGGAGTTAGAAAGGGAAATCAAGACAGGGGGTTCAACTGCACTGTGCCAGAAAAGAATATGAACATCCAACAGGTGGGCATCAACTGGAAGAGGTAGGCAGTAGCAGGTGAGCTGTAAAAGCAGCTACTTCTAAGTCTTCATCCTTAGAGGTTTTCAAGACTCAGATGGATAAAGCCCTGAGTAACCACATCTGATCTCTCAGCTGACCCTGCTTTGAGTAGGGTTGGTCAAGAGACTCCCTGAGATCCCTTTCCACCTGAATTATCTTGTGATCCTATGCTTCTTACTGCCCCCACTTCTTAATCTGTCTCCCAGCTGAAAGAAAAAATAAGTAAATCAATCAAACATGGTTACTTAGGTTAAAAAAAAAATAAATCTGTCTCCCTAGTGAACTTGAGAAATCTTTTAGTCCATATCCCTTCCACAAGGGAGGACCATAATATCTATACCATTCCTGACAGATCTACAGTTTACATTCCTTAAGATTTCCTCTGTGGAGTAATGGAGACTCAACAGCCTCAGTTAGTAATTTATCCTGGCATGCCCCTACCCATCTCAGGAAGGTTTATCATAACTCAGTATCTAAATCTGTTTTCCTGTAGAGTAATTTCATAATTTCTTGTCCCAGCTGTTAGACATGGAGGGCAGATTATTCCCTCCCTCCCTCTTTGCAGCATCTTGTTCTGCATTTTTAAGTGAATCTCAATCTTTTATCTAGTCCAAACAATCCCAGTTTATTCAAGCTTTCCCTGTGTTTCAAGTCACTGACCATTCTCCTTGCCCCCCACCCCCCACCCCGCAACTGGTCAATATCCTTTACAACATGTAGTGCCCAGAACTGGACAGCCTGCTCCAGCTACGACTGAAGCATGGAACAGAGTAGAAAGTTGACTACACTTATCTTGCAGGCCACACTCCATACACAGTCATGTTTGCTTTTTTCACAGCATCATGAGGTCCTTGGCTTGATCCCAACTCATAATCAGCTATAACTCTAAGCTAGATGTTTTCCTATGGGTATTAGCCCATATCCCTGCACTAAATACTGAAGCAGTTTATTAGTTCTGCCTATATGTTGAACCTCCACTTCTCCTTTCTGGACAATATCGTGACTTTTCCAAATCACATCTTCAACTCTCCAGATTATTTTGATTTCTAATTTAAATGTAACAAACCTAACAACTCCTTCCTAAGTCTAGCAATCACTCTATTCCACCACTTGAGTCATTAATGAAAATATGGACCAGAACTGCAGACTTGTGTGAGCAGGAGGAAGCTGTTGTTTCCTGAACTCTCCTAGCCTCCTTCCTCCTCATTTCAATTCCATTTCCTTCCTCCCTCCCTAGGGCTTCTGCGGAGAGCAGGCAAAGAACAAGAGAAGGCAGGCTGCAGCCAGTCCAGCAGCCAGTCATGCAATTTAGTAGCAGTAAAGACCAAAAGCAGCAACAAAAAGATAACAGGATAGAGAAGTGCAATTCAAAACTGCAACTCTGTATACAGAGGCAGCTGATACCACATCTTGTTTGCCATTTTCCTGGAGTTTTAAAAGTGTGACATTTACGTGTCTAAATCATCCTGCACACAAAGCGAGCTACACCTGTGGTTGTGACATATTATACCCTTGCAGGTCAAAAAAAGACAATTGAAATAGCAGTACCTAATATTCCTACATCCCCCTGAAAGCCTTCTGGCTGAGCTCTGACCGTTCTGATGCTACCCATCAGATGGTCTACAGTGTCTTAGCGCTATACAATCTTTCTAACTCTTTGCAAATGTTCTTGCACGCTCAAACCTGGAAAATTTTCAGCTTAATGGCTTAATTATGCACTCAGCTAATGTAAATACAATACTTTGGCTGCTGTAAAAAAATTCCTATTTTGTCTGCTGGCAGTATCTAAGTGTGAAGCAATCTGGAGTGAGGAAAATCCTGCCTTATTCTGAATGGAGCCAGAAATCTTGATAACATTCAGTTGTATTTGAGTTCTTTTATTTTTGTGGTATTGCTAAACACCGATGCTCCCTTCCTAACTGTGTAATGTCTCTTTTAAGACAATGCCACAATCAAGTCCAAAGCCAGTAGTCCTTATGGAAGGGTTAAAAAAATATACATATTTATAGGAATTGCTATGACTGTCAAAAATGAAACTACTAGTGTATTGCTAATATAAGTTAAAGTGAGAACTATGCACTTTGGAATAGAGATTGAGTGCACAACTGGAAATCACCCACAGCTCAAGTTGTAGATAGATACAATTGACCTTGGCTCTGGTAAGCAGCAGCCAGTGAAAAAGAATCTCTAATTAAAAAATAAAATAAAAAAAATTAAAAAGCACAGAGTGCTCCTTCTCCATTAGGTTATTCCAATTTTATGTTAATGTAGTTGCGTTAATTAGGAGTTCAAATACCCTAGCCTAACAGTGGTGAAAAAGAGGATCACACAGGTGTAGGCCTCCAGACATCTTTAAAGTAAGGTTTAACTACATTTCCTGTCAATATCTATCGAGGACAGCAGAAGATCTTTACTATTCTTCACCCTATTCTACACTGAGAAAGACAGAGCATTCCTTTTTTACCACCATAAACTGAGTTTGTTCTCCCCCCCCCAGTCAGGATTTACCTACTTAGATAGTCCATGAAATATATAACATTATTGCTAGGTGCGTTGTTTTTCTCTACAACAAAGAATTTCTTCCTATTCCCTGAGCATATCATGTGCTAAAAGGCATCTGCGAAATCTCAGAGAATGCAAACACAGAAATCCAGAGAAAAAATACACTTAGGATATAATTACAAAAGTGCTTAACATTAGACAAAAATTCGATATTTTATATATTTTTTTAAAATAATTTCAAAACTAAGAAGATGATACCTGAGGTTTCCAAACTAGGGACAAATTTTCAACTTAGTTTAAAGAATTGCAGGCCTGTTCTGGCACCTAACAGTAGCAATACAAACAAAACATCTCAAGGCATCTCCTCCCTTTTCCCAATAACTTTTTCACAGCAGCGCTAGGGTAAAATAATGACAATCTCGCATCCCTGCTGCCAGCTCTTACCCATTGTACCAGAGCATTATAAGCATTTGGCAGCCATCCAACAAGCCAGAACTGAAAATGATTTAGCAGAAGAATAAAGTAGGAGTGTCTGCCAGTTTCTTTTTAAGCCAAATCAATTCCCAGTCAGGTTCACCACTTTCTTGTGCAAGAGCTTGTGCTAGAATAGCAGTTGTTAACACAAGGGTGAAGACGACATGGGTTGTTATTATTAGCCAACCTCTAGCTGCAGTCTCAGAATCCCAAAAGACGCATTAGCATGTTTTGAGCAGTAGGTTGGCGGGAGGGAGGATTCTGTCACTGAATTCAAACCAGGTCTCACTCACACTAGTTGCACACCAATGTGCTGCTCTCAATTTTCATCCCTGTAGGGGAAAAATCAAGACCAATGAGTTAATGAAATGTCGGGTGAAGAATCAGCTAAACATGTCAAAATGCCACAAAAAACATTGCTCCCAGAAGAGAAAGAACCAAGAGTTCACCAGAAATGGTATATGGTGATCATTATCAACAGCTGGGGGGGAGGGGGGTGGGTGTGTGTGTGAAAAAGGTCTTCTCCCACCCCACAATTCAGTTAGATCCTTTCCTGGCTACCACTCTAAAATGATACATTATATACGTTACAAAATACATTTGGCAGTCCCTCTACTTCAGATTTATTTACAGTGCTTTCAAAGATGCAGACAACTGAGGTACCCCCCATATAGTTGAACCTCAATAATATTGAATCATAAGAAGTAGCAGCAACTGACTCTTAACCACAAAGATCAAGTCCAAATCTCACCTCTTCTTAAATGTCACTCTGCTATCATCCTTCTCTTCATTAACTTAAACCATAAACCATTCCATGTCATGGTTTTTGTTATCAATTCTGTTCAGTAAGCATAGTTCTGCAATTAATTTTGCAGTGGTTTTTTTCACTTTCTTCCCCCAGCCCATAATCAGATATAGTGTATCTTTCTCTAAGAAACAAGCTTAACAGGGTTAACAGATGCCAGTATTATACAGCACAGGCATGGAATCCAAATACCTAACATACTAATATATGATTACCAAAAAAAAAGTAGCCTTCTCTCTGTATAACCTTATTACAAGGTAAAACATACAGAATGAAGCAAGATGGATTTTAATCTGCAATAGACATGCTCTCTTCTGGATTACAGTCCTTGTATTAAGAAATCAAAATAAATTTGAAGTGAATAATCAAACTCTGAAGTTTTGTCATCTTCTTATAAAAGGTCAGTTCCTTATTGATGTAAATCAGCTGAATTGTATTTCATACCATAATATTTATCTGCATCAGTGAAGGATGTGTAAACACAGGAAGAATAGTCTTGCAGTTAAGACTGTAGTCTAGGAATGAGGACCTCGGTGTTTAGTTCCCAGCTGTACCACCACTTTTCTGCATGAACTTTAAATGCAAATTCCCTCATTCTGAACATCTATTTCTGCTTTACAAAATTGTTGTTGTCGGAGTGGTAGAAACATAGTACTCATCCATTTTTTCCTCTAACTCCTGATCCGGTCTCTGTGGGCTAGTCTAAAAAAAGTCTGTGATTCACACTGTGATCAAGTCCACACCAAAAGAGATTCCTAGTAAAACTGTCCAAAAAACTTTACCCATCTTATTTTCCAACCTATGAATCTCTGAACCACAAAAGACTTCAGAAACACAGCATAGAAAGTGACATTTGTGTTTTCCCCATTGTACGTCCCTACTGTGGAGCATGTTGAACATCTATTCAATAAATATAGCCCACTACCTTTTGATACCTGCTAAATCTCCTTCACCCCTGTCCTAAACCCACTTAAGATCTAGGCTCCTTCCAAGACCCTTCACAATTTGGTTACTTTTTTTCCCCCTCTGTTCTTACTCTTCAGCTTACTTATTTGAGTACCTGTTTTCTTTTCAGCTATGAGATTTCAACTGACAAAACATGTAGCCCTCAGGTGTAATTTAAAGCTTAGATTCTTTCAAAATTCCTTAGCCGAAATACTGTTACTCACGCTGAACCTTACAATTTTATTGCCACTGTCTTCATTTAGTGCTGGTTGTTTTTAACTTTCATAAGAACTGTCCCCACCAAAAAAAAAAAAAAGAAAGAAAGAAAGGAGAGGGCACAAATATTCTCATAAATGTTGAAGAAGGAACTACTATGCCAAATACAAGCACTACAACACACTCTACAAATAGGAAAGTCAGTGGAATTCATTTCAGGTTGCTCATATGCCCAAGAAAGCAGTTTTATTCAGTTTGAGATGGGAAAAAGACACTTAAAAATACGTAGCTATTCTCAAGAAAGCAGCACTCAAAAAGGCTATTGCTTCTGCTGCTGATCTGTAGCTACAGAGATAAACAAAATTATACCCATGTTCAAAACTCAGACACCCAGGGGAATTCAATAAATCAGACAAAGATCTGACAAATCTTCCAAACAGGATCATGTGAATGAATGAACATGCAATCAGATGGCATTAAAATGATAGCAGAGAAAAGGATCTCAAGTTTCCTGAAAGCTAGTAAGGCTAAATTATATCTTCCCTCATAAGTCAGAAAATAATCAGGTAATTTTGAACACTGGGTCTGTATGTCCAATGCTTTTTCTGATAACAGGGCCAGGGAGAAATCTTAATGTCAAACGACCAAGATGAACTCGTTTTCTACTTTTTCTTTCTGTCATTCTTTCCCCCTTAGCCTGAGAGAACAAAGCCCCTGTACTAAAGCATTTACAATGCTGCATCAGATTTAGAAAAGAGCAGATTGCTAGACAGTCTTGTTCAAAAAAAACCCAATATGAAAGTGATCTATATGGAGCAGATCGTTAAAAGTCAGCTGGCCTGAACTCGTTCACAGAGAAATAACTACATAATATGAAAAAACAGGCAAGCAAATTGCAGGAAAAGATGCTTAAAGTATTTGCACAAAGAAAGGGGTAAAGGTCTGTTAAATTGTCTGATGTGAATTGCTCCCCAACTTCAGTACTGGAGTACTATTTGAGCAGGGAAAATAATTAGACTTCCAAAGTAATTCATACATACCTTAGTAACCTTGTACTGATCTGCAAGGTCTGGAAGCCAAGCTGAGATCCCATGACATGACTGGTATAAATAGGGAAAATATTTAATGACTATAGTGGTTAGCTATACTGTTAGGGATAAACGGACAGTGAAGCTTTATGAATTTGCTTCCAGTTGTGCAACAACTTCTGTAACACACTAAATATCTACAGGACAACAAAAAACATGCCTTTCTCTCATTCCTTTTAACAGAGTTAAACTCAAATCAATTTCTCAAATGTCTTGGCTTCGGTTATCCACAACTCTGTTTCTGAAAAATGACTCCAGATTCCAAGGAGGTTAAGAAGTATCAGCCCAGCTGCAGGTGAAGTGCAAGACCTGGCTTAGCCGTCCAGATGCACCCGGAAACAACAGTGACTTATGTTTTTGCAGGCCTAATGAGGTAACATAAGTAAAAAGTTTTATTGCTGTTTTTTTAGAAATAATAATAAAAAAACTCACTGCATCCCAGCATATGTTCCTAAGGATAATGCAACCAGGTGAAGCTGTAAGGAAATCCAGTATTTTCATAGAGGAAAACTCATATGACTAAAGCCTAGGAGAAAAATCACATAAACAATTTTTTTTTAAGCAAACAGACCAAAAATCAAGTTTAGTTAAGAAAATTAATGTCATTTATTGGTCAACCAAAAAGCTGTATTTCTTTTTCTCCTCTGCTTAATAGAGTTTTAGAGACTTTAGAGTTAATAGACTTCTCTCCGGCTTTCTAATGCTTAGTTTAACTACTTCATTAGGGATATTTAAAAACCACCCCGTTCAGATCTAAAGTGTTTTTGGAAAAAAGCAGCAAAAGGGAAAAAAAAAAGTGTCGTCATATTTTTAGGTAATAGTAAAAGAATGTAGTAGCAAGATGCAATTGAGCTGCTGCCCTGAGAGGCCAGGAGCTCTGCTTGCAGCCCTGCAGGAACGCACCCTTCTCCTGCCCTGCAGCGTTCTGCACACTGGCTTCCACAGCCCTCCTTCCCTCCTGCTTACATGAAGAGGAGGGAGACACTTTACCTTCTCCTGGCTGGGCACACTGACAGATAATTCTAAATAAAAAAGTGAAAGTGTTCATTTCAGCAGTTAGGAATCAAGCCCATTTTTTTGTTTGTTTTTCAACTTTCAAATAAAACTGTTACATAAACTCTAGTCAAAATCACAAATCAATCAGAATGATTGAAATTACATTGCTTGGGGAGAAAAATGAAGTAAAAAATTAGCAGATCTCCTCTGGAAAGAAAAGCTCTGCATTCTCTTCCTGTCTATGCTATAAGCTTGTTTGTCTACTTAGTTAAGTTATTCAAATTCTCTTTGCCTGGCTCCTCTTATTGTTCAGGCACTGATCATGATGCTGCCTGTCTCTAAGGGTGCTGCAAATCTACATCAAGAATATCAAAGCTCTTTGAGATTCCTGTATGGAAGACATCATGGAAATGCAACAAAATTTTGTACTGAGCAGTAAAAATGTCTTTTAATCCTTCGAATATGGGACAGAGGGGAAATATGCAGAGCCAGATCTAACTCCAGAAAATAGAAATGGAGAAAATCTACACGCTGAAGAGTGTAATACTGTAAGCAGCATTGCTGGATTTAATTAAAATTCGTTAATTCAATGATGAAATTTTACTGCTGTCCAAAACCATAATTCCATCAGTTTTTTAACTTCTTGCTGTAGAAATTTAAAATATATATTTTGTGATAACTTAACATTTGGTGTCTGCAATCTCATTTTAAATTGTTTCAAGTGAATATTTAATTTAGATTTAATTAGAAATATGCATGACAAGTGATTTGTATAAGTTTGTTGACAGAGGCCCCATCCAGCAGCTCTACCATCAGAGCATACAAAAACTGACAGCACAAGAGGAACCATGGTGTTGTGCAGAGCTCTCTGGATAGCTTGTAAGAAGTCATCCAGACTACACTGATGCTTCTTTTTTTTCCTCCAAATTAATCACCAACAGATCACATTTTTTCCCCCAAAGCTTAACCCACACATTCTGCTGGGGTGAACAGTGCCCTTCATTAACCGCATTTCTCATGGAATGTCATGAGTAACAGCCCGACTTCCATCTCTAAAGGCGCTAGACTCCCTCTATAAATGATAACCTGGAAAGGCAGCAGGAATGGAAGAGGGCTTGCACATTAGCGGCATGGTTGAGCTGATGCAGGTGGTCATAACTTATTGCAGATGGAGGTATAAATTGCTAACATCTCTCACAGGACCATAGCATTAAGTATGTATGTGCAATACCATATGTAAGAGTTTGAAGCCGCAACGACTTCCTCAGAAGAAGCAGCGTTTAGGGAGCTGAATGGTGAATTTTTTTCTTTCATCTGGAGAAAAAGGTCCCAAAGGAAAAGAGTGATGAGATGTTTGTTTATCATTTTTAAATGAGCTGCTAGAAAATAAAAGAAATGTTGAAAAATTTTCATCCTGGAAAGAGGTGAGACATTGTGGTCTTCTATTTTTATCACTTGACAAGCCAATGGCAAGAAAACAGTAAGGGATCTTCACCATACACCAAGACAACGTACGTGTTGCAGGAGAAGGAAATGGCTCTCTTGCCCACAGTTTAGAAGAGGGAGCAAGCTGGTGGGTTCTTCAAGGGTCAAAGTTAAAAGGCTATCTGTGTAAGCTGCAGCCCCATCTATTTAAATTGCAACTGTGCACTTCTACTTTGAAATGTAACAGACTTCATAAGCTTCATACGTTAAACTCGGGGGAAAAAAAAAAAACCACCCCTGGCTTCAATCTATGGTTTCAGGGAAGAAATTGGGGTAGATTGCGAACATATGTACATCCTAGTGTGGCTGTGAGAATCTCTACAGGTGCCATTAACCCTCCAAATGCTAAGTAGGGAAGAAGATGCTCTACTAGGATGGAAGCAGAGAGATTTTGCTCAGTGGTTTCTGATTTAGGGATGTAGCAGTCCTACAGGAAAGATTACTAAATCGTCCATTCAGATTCTCCTTGTACCCTCTGATTGTAACCTGCTTCCCAAATCATACCGAGTTCTCCTGACACTGTCCTGGATGCACAAAAATTAAACCTGTTTTTCTGTGCTAGAGAGCCTCTGTAGCATCACAGTGGTAAGGCTTCGATTTGATGCAATAGCAAGGCAAGTTGTTCTACAGTTAACAAATATTTAATCCACCAAACATTGTAAACACTAGTGCAAATATTTTAATAAGCTACTGTGTAGTCATTAAATATTGAAATGTGTTCTTAATTAAGTGCTTTGTTTGACATAAAAATCCTCATTCTCAATGCAAGATTTAGCCCTGTTCCAACACAAGGGCAGCAGCATGACATGACGTGTTAGACCATCTGTGTTTATAATCACTGGCTTTCCTAATGTATATCTGAAAATGAGGTCAAGCTTGAAACAGGTTGCTTTATTCAGTTAGAAGATAACTCAGGCTGTTGCTAGACATCAAAATCCATGACTCCTCACATAGGTCTGACTAATTACGGAAATTAACTGCTCCATTGAAATACTGAAAGCACTTCTGAAAGTTTTTCACTTTTCCTTGAAAAAGATGTGGTGCTGTAGAATTACATAAATTTGTCCATGTTTTGCTGCTATAGGTACCTATGCAAATGTATATGCTGAAAATTAAAGAGAAACACAACAGTTTTCAAGATTTTATAAAATCTAAATTAAGTTCCTCATTGACTTTTTTCTTTCCCTTTGGTTTATAGAGTTTGTACTGTCAAAGAGAATTTAGATGATACAGAATTTCACTTTAAAATCACATCTTCCAGGCCCATCCAACTTTTAAATATCCTTTTACTATTATTATTTCTTAGTATAAGGGTAATTACTGGCAGATTAATGGAAGATTATAATCAGCTATGCAGTTACTACCAGAAAGAATTACACCAAAAGTCTTACTTGTATTGCATTAGTAAGGATATTGTTATTGAAAGAGGCTAAACCTGTGGATGAGGGACAGGTTTGGCACAGGAGGAGAGAGAAGACAAAGACATCACAGCACCGGGGAGAAGTTCATGCTAATACACACAACAAAACAAAGTTGCTCCTTGTGAGAACTGTAGCCACAACTACCAGCAAGCTGTGGAAATTTGTATAGAAGGCACAAGCTCTGTTTCCCTTAGAGTTAACGTCCCCTGGTTAAAATACAGAGATTATTTTCTGCAAATATCATGTGTTGCCTGCCTCTACAACTCTATTCCTAAGGGCACTAAACTTTTCTCAAGAAAAGTGAATGAAATTCAGAGGGTAGTTTTAAGTGCTTACAAGATACAAATCCTCACACTGCCCAGAGTTACATTTCATCTCGGGCAGAGACACACCAAGCACTAGGCTTCTGAAATTCAACATACGAATACGTGTAAGCAGGCTACTATTTTCTGACAATGTTTGGGGGTTTTCTAAAATCATCAGTGCCTGTAGCCATGTGAAAATTTTGCATTCTTTTAGAAAAACAGTCATGCCTCTAGCTTTCAAAGTCTTAAAAGAAAATTCAAAAAAATATAAGCCGTACTAGCTCATATAGACAGATGGCAAAAAAAATTTAAAGAAAGAAACTGAAATGAATTTAGAATCTCTAATTATATTGGGCTTGAATTTTTATCACTAGGACTGGCAAAGCGCTAACTTCTATAAATGTATGAAAGGTTGGGATATCCATGATAGCGAGGGATTATCCACAGTGACTCCTAGAATTACAATGAGCAAAAGCTGCATTAAATCACAGTAAGAACACTTAGAAAAATAATGCTAAAATGTGGAAGATTGTCGACATCATTCTCAGTCACAATTTTTCTTTTCTTCTTCCTATATCTTTGGTCTAGAGAGAGGTAATAAATGTAATATGAGCTATGAAGGAAAAATCGTATAGAAGGGAGACATCGGAGGCCCATTAAACACAACCAGTTAGAGAGAATGAAGGACATTAGATGAGCAAAGTGTAAGTTTCGATTTTTAATCATGACTTTTGAAAAAAATTATTTCAGGCTAGTTTCTTTAGAACAACTGTGGTTTCTTAGGGGTTTTTTGGCCATTTATAGACCTTGCTCTACACTCTATCTCAATAGCCTTTAAAATTGCACACTTCTACCAAGCAGTTTCTAGCCCATCAACTATTTGTTCTAAATTAGTCATTATAAAAATTATTTTTGCACTGCTTTGCGTTTAACTTCTGATACTGAAAGGCAAATAAGTACTTGACTACAGATCCTCAAAGTATTGTTTTAGAGTGATCAGGCAGGGATGACTTTGCTTAACTGACAGCACAAATTATCAAAATAATCATTTATAAGAAGGATGCACTACAGATGGCAACTGGCGCTTTGGCTCACTCAAACTACTTCTTCACTGTACTCCCATTCTGATCTAGAGGATTTATTATGAGAGATGCAAGAAACAAAGCAATGTATAGGCTTTTTGATGAAAGAGCTAGAAAATAGGCAAATTTCACCTCCCCTCACATAGGACAAATGCCATTTCTGTCACTATTAAGCAGAGGTAGTAACAGGCCAAAAGGGAAGACTTGAAACAACCCAGAAATATTGTATTTGCTCACTTCATAAGAGATTCTTTTGTTTCAAACACTTTTCCATTTTAAATAGGAAAATTCTGGTTTCAAAACACACAAGTTTCAAAATATTGAAGCCATCTTTTTCAGTATTTTCCTCTGCATTTTGACTTGTTCTGTTTTTTCCATTTCGTATTATTTTCTAAAGTTTGAAGTAAAGAGACAGTTGAAAACAATTTTTTAATAATGATCCCAAGTAAGTTTACACTGGTTTGATTGCATCTTCATACATTTCTATACAATTTTTCTATCGAGGCAGGATTGTGGCAAGCTGATGACTTTAAAAAAAACACCACACCACCATGCACACACTGTAAATATCCCACTGGAAAAAAGCAAGTATGTCCCAGTAAAAACCAGAACAAAATATAGTTCATTTAGAGGGATTTTTATCTATCAACCTTGGCTACACTTACTAGACAAGACAGCTTACAGTATTTAGAGCAACCAAAGCAATCGTTTATAGGCAATGCTCTTAGCTTTATTGATTCACATAGTCTCCAAATATAAAGACAGATCTTCCTTAGACCAGTAGATATTCAAGAGCTTAATTGAATTGGTCCAAAATAACCCATCTTATTTAGCTATGATTTCATATCACCATCAATTCCCTTCCTATCAAGGCTAAGTAACATCATATGTATTATCAAATTTGGTTTCAGAAATTCCAGCACTTATATTGTAAGAAGGGGTATGAAACAGTCATCTTTGTCCACATCTATGACAGCTGTATGCAAGCATGAGAAACCAGGCATAGTTAGAAAAGAATTTTGAAACTTACATACCTGAGAGGGATTAATAGAGGAGGAAAACAGGTATGGAGAATCTGATGTGGAACTGATCACACATATCTGAAACAAGAAAAAAGAGAGTTGGTGAGATTCACCTTTCTCTTTTATCCATTAAATAAAAAATAGAAAAAAATAAACACAGAGATTGATAATAAACTGATGGGCATAAGCACTTCTCTGTAGGACAGGATGTAAACACGCCTTCCTAAGAATTGCACAGCTTATCCTTAAAGAAAAAAATATGGGGCATGGACCCACCACTAAAATATTAATTTTCTTAAACAGTAAAAGCACTAAAATTTTACTCTTTTATTTGTTCATTATCATATGCTACTTTTAATTACAATAGAACTTGGACTACTTATTGGTTTCTGATGGATATGACCAGTCTGGGAATTCCCAAGAATTATTTGAATAAAAATATTCAGGTCAATATTCAAGTTCAGCAGAGCATAGGCCACATCTACACATAGCTTTTATTTCTTTCTGAACTATCATAACCACAATAGAAGGATCAGTGGGAGTACATCATTCATACACTAATACATAGAAATCAAAGTGGGAACTGCTGAAATAAAATCACAAGTTAAAAGCCACTTCTTGTTATTCCCTGCACTCTATAGCATGATGCAATTATATAATAGACATAGTTAATTTTCAGATGTCCCAGATATAAGGTGGTTATCAAATCATGTTCACACCAAGTACTAAATTATACCATGAGACGCCTCAGTACTTTCAATAGCACCATTAGTTGAATAAATGCTGCATAATACAAGCATTAGCATTCAAATCTGCCCATAATTTCTAAAATGGAATGTGATCACTTCGTCTGCTTACTTGAAGCAAAAGGTATTATGGTTAGCTATTAGTGCTACTAACACAATCGCTGGATATATACAAACAACTTCATAAAGAAAGTATATGTACAGCACGAATCTTTCATTTATTTGTTCTTAATTGTTTTTAAAATTCTCATTCAAAAGCTAACTTCCAAATACTTAAGGAAAGAATTTTTGAACTACATTTGTGATAAATAGTTTGAAAAGCGGAGTCTGAATTTTTTAGTGACCCAGTTGGGAGTGTTGTCACGAATTTTAATGGCAGAAGCAGCCACTTTTTATAACGCATTGTCACACAAGCATTCTTAAGGAAAGACTGTGTTCTCAGGGACTGAAACTTAAGCTGCAGCAGCATGCTGCTCATGTCCAAGCTCTGCGATTTCTTCGTTATTCCTCCCCTGAGAGTTCGATGGATTTGGTTCAAGCACCATTGAACGTGATGCCGTATTAATTGCCCTAGAGGGTAGCAAGGCCTTTGAACTGTGGCTGTGAGTGATATTTTGCTATAAGACATGTGTCAGCACTTGGTTGGTTAACTCTAGGGCTGGGTTGTACAGCATGCTGGGACCAAGTATCTGGAAAACTACTTTGCATCTTAATCTTACATCTGTTTTCTATCATGCTGTGAGATTGACTGGCCATTCTATCAGAGAAGCATCATTCTGGAATAGACATTCCAAGTAAAAATATTGTACTGTCAAGGAATATTAAGGATATGCCATCATGTCTCATAGCTCATAAAACCAGCTGGCAGATGGGGACACCAAAGTAATATAGTGGCTGATGCACTATCCTTTTCCCTGTAGAGGAACAGTCTGTGCCCAACATGGTACAGTAGGAAGTAAAGTTAAAACTGTTCCACACTCCCACTTATCTCTGTGTTTGTGGGTATAGTTTTTCTCTAGATATAACTACAGGCAGAGTCCCTATCACACAAGCATTTGTCATATAATCTATTATCATCAGTATTAGAATAGCACTAAGAGGTCACAGCAGAGCTTTTAGGAGTTATAGCATTCACCTGAACATTACAGGCTGTTCTGTTCAGTTCTGTCCTCCCAAAAGAGCTCCAATCCCTATCGCCTTTTCCTTTGAAGAGGAGTAAGCCAGAATACCATACTGTATCCTGACACCTCACTTCTTTCTTAAATCGTGCCACTTCGCATTATTATAAAGCACAGCAAACATTGCTCCTGCAACTGAGACCACAAGGGCATTCGCCCAGTATTGAAAAACCTGGGTTCTGATTCTTAGTCCAAAACAGTTTCTGGTTTACATATATTAGGTGAAATACCTAAAAGGTTACACGTAACTCATGCTCTGACAATATCTTTGTATTGAAGGGTGGGTCATTGTCACCATCTTTTGTGTCATCCCCAGTCCTGGATTATTTGTTACAGGTTGAAAACACAGCAAGCCCCTTAAAGGACACAGGTAGAGAAATGCTTAGAATAAAGCCCCTGATCTACCCTAAGAACAGAACTTTTCCAGGGTGCTAGGCTCTGGCATGAGCAAGGCAGTCATGGTCATGCACAAAAGTAGAAATTTTAGGAACCTGCAGGATTTCAGTGGAGTAAGTTTCATGGCTAGACATATATGGAGGATAGAGAGAGTCAAACTAACTTGTGGACTTAGTAATGATTAAGATGTCAAGGTCCACTTTCAGTGCCTAGATCATTTTTCCTATTTTCTCTCCTTTTTTTGCTTTCTTTCTGCTCTTCCTTTTCTTTCCCATCACTTCCTTTTCTGATTTCATAGAATGGTTTGCGTTGGAAGGGACCTTAAAGATCACCTAGTTCCAACCCCTCTGCCATGGGGACACCTTCCACTAGACCAGGTTGCTCAAAGCTTCATCCGACCTGGCCTTGAATGCCTCCAGGGATGGGGTATCCACAACTTCTCTGGGCAACTTGTTCCAGTGTCTCACCACCCTTACAATAGAGACTTTCTTCCTAATTTATAATCTAAATCTACCTTCTTTCAGTTTAAAACCATTACCCCTCATCCTATCACTCTACTCCTCCATAAAGAGTCCTTCCCTATCACTCCTGTAATATCTTCGCTCTTTTAATATCATCGCTCCTTTAGATACTGGAAGGCTTGCTATAATGTGGAAGGTCTCCACAGAGCCTTTTCTTCTCCAGGCTGAGCAGCCCCAGCTGCCTCAGTCTGTCTTCATAGCAAAGGTGCTCCAGCCCTCTGATCATCTTCATGGTGCTCCTTTGGTGGCCCCATAGCTGAACACAGTGTTCCAGATGAGGATCTCACAAAAGCAGAGTAGAGGGGCAGAATCCCCTCCCTCGACCTGATGGCCATACTGCTTTTGATGCAGCCCAGAACACAGTTGGCTTTCTGGGCTACAAGTGTACATTGCCAGCTCATGTTGAGCTTCTCATCCACCAATACCCCCAAGTCCTTCTCCTCAGGGCTGCTCTTAATCCGCTCTCCGCCCAGCCTGTATTTGTGGTGTGGATTTCCCTGACCTACTAGCAGGACCTTGCACTTGGCTTGGTTGAACTTCATGAGGTTCACACAGGCCCGCCTTTCAATCCTGTCCAGATCCCTCTGAATGGCATCCCTCCCCTCCACCATGTCAACCACACTACACAGCTGGGTGTTGTCAGCAAATTTGCTGAGGGTGCACTCAATCCCACTGTCCATGTCACCAAACATTTAGTCTATTAGGAATTCTCCGACAACACAGGGAACTAAACTTGCCACTGCTATCAAACAAGAGCTACCTCTTTCCAAAAGGACATGGGCTACACATTCTCCTTTTATCCCTGCTAATAATAAAGCTTGGTAGCAATAATTAGTCTCTTTAGAAAGTGTACTTGGAGTTCAAGTGGATGCATGAAAAAAGCAACCATAAGTTCACAAGCTATGTTAACAATGGTGCCACGTATGCATCTACATATTGACATATAAAGCTAAAATTTATTATATAAATTCCTGCATAAAATAAGAAACCTTCCCTAGTAATTTATTTGATTTAAGGTCCCTTCCAACTCTAACCATTTTATGATTCTAAAATACCAGTAAAAAAAAATACTAAGAATCCATACTAAACATTAAACCACAGGGCTCTTTTTTTTTTTTAAATATTTTTTAACCCTTTAAGCCATCACAGCTGAAGTATTTAGGAGAAAGATGTTGATATTTGAAAAGTTGAATATTTAACAAGAATGTCACCTTAAGATTAAAAAGAAAATAATTTTGTAAATGAAGGTGCAGTATTTTAAATTTTATGGTCTGACAGAGCCACATCTTGTGACATAAAAGAAATATGAAGTACAGCCATAGTCTTTTGCTTTTGGACAATGAGTTGTCCTTCATATTGCTAGTAATATGAACTAAATAATAGAAAAGTATTACTAATGCACCTGCAGCTTCCACCAATGGAGAAATACATCTAACTTCCTCTTCAGATTTTATTCAGTATGATGACAGCAATTTTGCTTCTATGCAACAGTACAAGAATTTGGAGAGAATCTTCTCTCCAAAGAGAAAATACTCCAATAGACACTTATACTTGATGATTAAAAAGTTAAATAATAATCTCTTGAGGAGTAAAATGTCTTAAAACCCACACTCATCTACTTTGCTAGAGCCAAGTGCAATCATTGAAGCTGATAGAAAAAATTCCCATTAAGGCAAACACATACAACAAAGGAGATAATAATTTCCTTAACAGTAGCAAGGGGTTCATACCACAGAGTACTCAGTGCCATTACACTTCCTCTCTTGGCCCAGATCCGTTGCTGGTGCAGTACCATTATACATTACAATTCAGCTGTTGACTGCCAGAATCCATCTGTAAGCCTAAGGAGTACTTTTTCATGATCTAAGATGTTACCTTGTATGTAGTTTCAAAGGAAAAAGAGCTAGCTAGAAGTCTCTAAATCTGAACTGTCAAACAAGAAAATTTTTGCACTAAGTAGCAGTATAGTTTGTAGGCATTTATCAAGATAGCCCATCAGGGTGACACTTGACATGTAAATTGTATAGTAAATCTGACAGCTCAAATATTAATGCATCCACCTAGTTCTATCTTATACAGTTACTACTGCAATAGACTTTTTGAAAGCATTCTTGATATCCATTTCAAATCTGGCTGATTTTTCAAGTTGACATCATATCAACCCAGTTGATTTAGAACTAGCTATTTGAAGACAGCTCAGTCTGTGATTATTAAACTAATTGCCGATGCAAGTGACAAGTAATATTTTGTATTCATATTCCCTGTTAGTTTTTAATCAGCTAAAAAAATCCTCAATACACACACAATATATTTGATCACTTCAATTGAAAGCATCGCAATGCCTGTAGGCCAAGGGATTACACTAAACTATCCTTTCCCTTGTAGTTGCTTGCTCTGCAGGATATGTTTTCTCCTCATAATAACCTGATATCCAAAGAAGCGATGAGTTAAGACTTCCAGGTCCAACTCAAATACTCATAGCCATCCAAAAGAAACAGCTCTGCTGTACTGCAAACAATGGAATAGGCACTTTCAAAGCACTGGTGCTATTTACAGCTTTGTGTGCTGTAAGCGGGGACTGCAATAACAGAGACCACAGCATCGTTCCTGGTGCTAAGCAGCTTCACTTCCTGCTGAGATCTCCAAGAGCTCCTTGCAAGACCATCTCCGCAGTTTGCAACACTGGGCTACAGAGTATACAGGAGCTGTTTTGTAGGATGGGATTTCTGGACTGCACACAGTCCAGAAAAAGTTAGAGTCTCTGAATGCTCTTTATACTAGCAAAAGTCCTTTGTAATAGGCAGGCTTAATGTTCCCTAGGAAGAATAGGAGCACCGCTGCTCTTAAATGCACCTTGCATAAAGCAAATTGTAGGCTGAGGCAAGATACAAAATTGAAAACGTTGCTGTGTTACTAAATAGGAATGACTCCAGTCTTCTTTAGAAATAGTATTTGTATTTATCATCAGACCGAACAAAAAATCCCCACCCAAACACAAACAACAAACCACACAACAAACTACCACCTTCTTTCCCTACAATAGATCTTAAGTGTTGTTTTTAAAAACATTTTAAAACCTAACTTGGATTTGTACTTTCATTTTTTAATAACAATTTATAAGTATCATTATCCAGTGGTCATTTGAGAGATGCCATGATAAATAAAAAACCTCCCAAATTGTTTATCTAACTAATTGCGTATGACCTTTATTTTCAGGTTTCCTTTTTATTAGTTTCAAGTTTCTGAGTCATTTCATATCCAGGCCAAAAAAAAAAAAAAAAAAAATTGCCTTTGGTTTTGGAAATAATCTCCTTTCTCTGTCCTCCATGCTTTTTATCAAATGACTCCATCTGTTCCTTAAGACAACCCTTCCAAAACAAACCACTTAGAAGTAGAAACAAGAAAAATAGTTTGTTGCCCATCCCATTTTATTTTATCTCCAAAAATAATTGGAAGATACAGAGAGAGAACATATGTGTAGTATACAACATTTTAGGGAATCATTATATCTTTGAGGACACATTCTAATGCCAGGACACTGAAAAACAGCAGAAACAGATTTCAGGAATGCTGAACCACAGAGAAGCAACTGCAAACGTGCAACCATGGACCAAAGTCTGGCAGATCGGCATGATTAGCTCAGGACAAGATAACGTCTTGATAAACAGTAATAGTGAGACACTAAATGCACTAAATTATAAGGGACCAAAAAATTGAAGTCAATGGTATTGTAATTATGGCCATAAGACCATTTGTTTCATATATGATAGTCTCACTAGTTCAATTAAAAAAAGATATATTAGAACTATCAGATACCACTTTTCTCAGGGAGAGGGATATAATTTTCATTTTTCTTCCATTTTAAAACCTATTGTGGAACTAAATATTTGTCATTCTAACAAATACAGTAAATATATTCAACAAAACAAACTTAATTTTGATCTGCAGTAGGTATAACAAGCTCCTAGTTACACTAGATATGTTAGCTCCTAACTTTTAGATCATAAGCTTCTGATATGCCTAAACTAAGATTTCAACGTAGCTAGACTCCAAATACTTTATATCTACCACTTACTTTCTCTCAGACCTTAACCCTGTTCCCATCTTGTCTGCTTATTGGCCTATTTTTTCTTTTGCTACTTGAGGAAATATGGGTATTTATCTGGCAGGACCAAACTGGCTGCGAGTTTTCATTCCAGTTGATTCAGACAGTTTAATCTCTCTTAAAGGAAGAGAGGTTGGTGGCAAAGTTTATCTCTTCCCCTAGTACCACTAAGGAAAACAGAGAAAAGAAATCTTTCCATCTCTTCACAGTTATGGTTAATTGACATCCCCCTTCCCACCATGGCTGTGGGGAAAGGCACTGCCTTCCTGTGTCTCCAGACCACACGGCTGAAAGGGGAAGAAGTAAATGGTAAGTGCTAGCTGCAAAGCAGCAGCAGCCTCTGCCTAGAAGACAGAGAAAGGAGGTGGTAACAGCAGAAAACCCAAATATCAGCCAAGAAAACAAAATACGTCCATACTTGTATTGCTAAAAATGGCAAGCGGGATAAAGGCCCCAGGGATCTTTATTTAGGAGACTACAGTTCCTAAGGTAGGTAGAAATATAAAGTAATTAGCATATAATAAAGCTGTTGGCAAGAATGATATAATACACCTTAAATTATTTGGCTGAACTAGCAGACAGCAGTAGAATTGCTCCTAATAATAAACATTGCCCTGTTTTTCTGCTGACATGGTAAACTCTGATGACAATGGCCTAATCCTTGAAAAAATTACTCCTTTGTTTTCAACCTCAGTATTTGGAAAAGCCGATTTGTATGTTACTACCTCATACCAGATTGTCAAGCAATGAACAGGGAAACATTTTAGCTCTGCTGCAAAGGATGGATTATTCCTTTTTTTAAAGAGGAAAAAAAAAAATCCAAATTTTCAGGTTTTATGCTATTTTGTGTGTGTACTTCCAGCTTATTGATAAGTAACATCAGATTTCAGGCTAAAGGTTCCCAACAGCTTTCAGAAAGTGTCCTGATGAGACTGTTTGAAGCCCATCCTGCCCTACACCTTGCCATCCCTGAATGGCACAGATAATTGATCCCATACTCATTTCTCTGCATTTTGAAAATAAACACATTAGATAATTGGAACACCAAAGCAAAAATAATTGTTCATGCGTTTCTCATGCTTTATCCTGATTTTGCAGTGCCTATGATTCATTAGTAATAAACAACCTTTCTTCTATCCAATCAAGCACTGTATCTTTTCCTGCTTCAGATGGTACATAAGAGTATTCAGGAACATTTCACAGATAGTTACTACCATTTTCATCTCAGCCCCTATGTATTTTGGTAAAAAGACAAGTACTTATTCACAATACTCCTTTTGCTTTTTAACGGTCCATTTAAAACAAGACTTAGTGGTCTTGGGAAAAACCCGCAACTTTCAGATCTTTCTAAGCCAGCTCAGCAAAATGCTCAAGCATGACTTAGAAGGCAGTCATGAGGGCTTCTGTATTTCTCTTCAGGTACCAGAGCACAACAGAAGGCAATGAGGGATCTCATATGTCACGAGGGCAATCCACGTATTAGCCCTACAGGACTTGGGAAATGACCAAAGGAAACACTCACCCACTTCACAAACTGATGATCTCAAAGATGCAGAGAGGATGCAGGCGATTTTGAAATTCAGGCAGGGTGTGGAGGCGGTAACTACAGAAACACAAGAATGTATAAAGTCTAACTCCTTTGTTACTTCTTGTTATTCTCATTTTCAAAGGCTCGGTATACCAATGCATTCATCTTAATAAAGCACACCTAAAAAATAAACACAATAAAGTTAACAATATCCTTTTAAAGTTGAAAATAATACAACTCAATCTTGCTCTTCTTGTTAGTTTCAGCCTGAAGCAAATATGAGAAAAAGACCCTTTTTCCCAAATAGAAGCAGAAACCTCACAGGGGACCTCATTTCACAGAGCTTCTAGGCTGCGTCTGAGCACTATTCAAAATCTTGGGATTTTTATGTATTAATTGTTTTAAAAGCCGATCAAGTCATTGTCATTGAAGCAAGAATGGATTGGTCTGACCAAAATATGCCTGTACATTTTATTTATAGTTTATAAAAACACATAGATACTTTTTGTATTCAGTGTATATTGATAAATGAGCTCATTATAAACACCTGCCAATGCAGCATATGTAAACTGGCCCCTAGTTAAAGGGCAGGGGCTCGTGTTTTCTGACAAAGTACTACCTTTTCAGTAGAAATCTCTATGAAATAAGAAATTATACCGAATTCACCAGCAGTGATGCGTGTTAATTAAAGTAGGTCTACAATGTATACTGTGGGCAAATGCAAGCTTGCCTCACCTACGCTTCAAGCCGACCAAAAGCCAGAAATAAATTAGCCTCTGATCAGGTAAAATTAGTAGAGCTTTGCCTAATGTATTAACTTATGTCTAATCTATTCCGCCTATACAAATACTTGGTCTGGAGCTGACTCATGTCCTGCAAGAATATAAGCAGGGACAGAAAAAGTGATATGCTGTGTATTTCACGTAGATATCATTGCAAGGATAATCACCTAGCA
The DNA here is from genome assembly GCA_013398295.1 of Chionis minor. Taxonomy (NCBI): domain Eukaryota; kingdom Metazoa; phylum Chordata; class Aves; order Charadriiformes; family Chionidae; genus Chionis; species Chionis minor. The sequence goes on from VZSF01001698.1 coordinate 842,468, forward strand.
AGCTGCAGGGAAACTTGATTGTAACGTAACAAAACAACAGTGAAATTAATACCTGGGAAGGGGTTCACTTATTTATCAATCAACATGTATTGATATCAGACATGAAAGTCTAACTTGTGATACTCAAAGACAAGTATTCCTTCAAAAGAATTAAATTGCAGTTCACCAAGTTAATGAATTAGTAAAAAAGTTTTGCAGTCAGCTCAACAGCTTAGATACAACATTCTTTACAACAAAGTCCTGACAAAACCCCAAACTTCTCTTGTGCTATATATTCCTGAGCTAACAGATAGGGTCAAATGTCTGGATATAGGAAACAGGTTGAAGCAAGTACAGAATTCCTTTTATGGGGATCTAAGTGTAGGATTGGTACTTGAAATTGGAAAATACTTCAAAAATACCATCTTTCAGAGTTTGGACCATTGCATGCGAAAGTTGTGTTGTCCTTTACTTTGACTTTCTCTCGTACTAAAAGTACATTACCTGTGATCAAATGTCAGATTGACATGACTGAGTTGTGCTGATCTGCCAATATTACCAGCTTTTCTGATCTGATAAGATGTTCATTTCAAAAATACTTTATTTTATCAAAGAAAGATGAAGGTCTCAACGTTCTTCTACCATGTTATTTAACACTGAACATGCTCATGAATTCTTCAACATTGTTTCACTCTAATGACTGTTGCTCACACAATACAAAGCAGATGCCACATTTTAAAAAAATAGACACGTTACTTATTTGGTGGTATGTTTGTTTTTTTTTTTAATTAATTTTGTCCTGGTTTCAAAATGAGAATAAAAATATACAACCTTCACATTGGTTCACTTTGTTGTTCCTTCAAATATTTTCACATCATTAGTTAGGTTGCAAATCGACATGTTAATACTGACAAGGAATTTGACATTTCAAATTATCAGCCTACCTGCTAATACACTAGAATGAAATTTGAACTAGGTTCAGGTTGCCGGTAAAACAGTAACTCTGCTCCCTTAGCCGAGGGGAGAAATAGTGTCCTGCACTCATCTTTCCATCCAGTTTTAGTGTACAGAAGAGCACACTTGCCCCCAGTAGGGAATGTGATAAAACAGCACATCATGGAGAAGAGAGCCTACAAGTTTTAGGAAAAAAAATGAGAGCTCCTCAAAAAACATGAAATAAAACCGCTGGGAAATCTAGGTGCCTACAGACTGTATGGTTTTGCTGTTCATAACTCAGAAGTAAAAGCCAGAGACAACAGGAAGATAAGTAATCTTCATAAAGACAGCTTTAGAAAGCTACCAGCCTCCCCAGTCCCGTTTCCAGCTGGTGCACATCAGCAGAGCTCCACTGAAGTCAAAGGCAACAAGCACGCCTGCAGAAATGCAGTACTAAGCTCAACAGAGATTAGCTAAAGGTGGGATAAATTTGAGATGCGTGGCACTAAGCTGGGTTTGTTTCTAATGACCCCACCTATCTTTCCTCCCAGCTCGTGGTTCATCAAAATGTTTATGTAAAACTGAATTGCAGCTCTCTGCCCAAGAAACTAACCCAGGTTTGATTAAAAACAAACAGGAGCTCTAGAGTTATTGCAGACTTTTGTTTACTTAACTGCTTCAGTCCACATTTTGTTAGAAGTGATCATACAGACTTCCTAGTGAAATCAAAATGTGAGCTATTCATGACAAGCACAAGGTGAACCTTACTTGTATGCCACTGCATTTTAAATACAATGTTGGATTTATAAGAGGCACATATACAGGACAGACAAGAGCTGTAAATCAACTGCTCTCTGCAAGTAATTTCCACATGTCTAAGGTATGAACAGCCCCACAGTTCCTCTCTTAGCAGGAAGTAATCAACAGCTGGAGAGAAAAGTCACTGAACTTTTTAATCAGTACCATCAGGGTTAATAATTACTGTTGATAGCTTATTCTAAGTTTCTGAAGACTTATGATATTGTTTTCTGTGTCTTATAAAAGGCTGAACATTCAGGTGTTTAGCAAATATGAATACTTTTTTAAATGCATTCAAAATACTTTAAAATCTTAAATATTTAAATGCAGTCCAACAACATTACACTTCCAGGATATAATGTGTAGAATAAAAATAATAAAAATTTACAATGAAAACTCCTTCAGTTAAATTACTCATTTTCAGCAACATCTGTATTTTCTGTAAGAGCATATTCATCCTGAATTATCTCCCTTGCAACCATACAAAGTATTTTGAGCTTTCCTTTCAAAATGGCTTTTCAATTATTGTTTCAGTTGATCCAAAAAAAATTTTTAGGTGCTTATTTTGGGGAAATATTTTCTTGTGTCTGGATTTTCTTTAAGAATTAAAACAAATCCCCAAATATCAGGATTTTCAAGAAATACAAATTCCATGTTTTGCTGGCTTCAATACTCAGTTATTACTGTACAATATAGAACAGCAGCTTAAAAAAAACAACAGTAAAGCTTTTCTTCATATCATGGACTAAGGCAGATTATTCCTCACTGTGGAATTACTCTTGCCCCTCTCCCCCCCCTCCCCAATTTCACCGTTGCATTAAAAAATTCAAAAGTACTAAGGTGCTGCCAGCAGAAATCTGGTTATATTCTCTACACATATAACAACTCATAATTGAAAGAGTGCTGCCTCACATAAAGCAATAAATTTGCAAGGACCTATTTCTAATATTAATCTACCATTGTATCAGAAATTAATTACTATGTATTTAATAGGAATTATATAAAATGCAAACGGGATTTCTTAATGCTATCAACAGCTGTTTAAAATGACATTTATCGCAAAACATTGGAAGAACAGAAATGCTGTTGCACAAACTATGCAGCACTGAATTTGCTGGCTATCTAGCAAAGCCTAGTAAAACCTCTGTTTCTTACATAAGGTGCCCTACAAAGGAGATAAAAATCATGAATATGCAGCATGACTAATACAGCTCCTCCCCCCAGCTCCCACTAGGTAAGCAAGGACATGCAAGAGAAGCACGTCTGAGAGAATGCCAGTGCTCATGACCCCCTCAGTGTCAAGAAATTATCAGAAATATCTACCACAGGGAACTACACAGCTAATGAAAACAAAAATGATCTGAATCTCAAGGATAATGATAGCTCAATGTCTAATTATCCGAGATGAATTTTTGATGACACCTCCTCGGGCCAATTAGTTTGCTAGTCACCAAAGAGTGCTTTTGGCAAGGAGGGTTAAGCAGAAGGCTGGAAAAATAACAAGAGAAAAATAGGACTGAAAATGCTGGAGCAAGATGGGTCCCAATTCTTCATCTACTTCTCTCAGTGGCAGAAGTAGGCTCTGTAGGAGCCAAGAGTTAAGTGAGGCTTAAATCAGAGTGAGAGAGAAGAGGATCAGGAGACCTGGAAAGCCTCCCACAGCATCCAGGGTGAACGTTACCACCCCCGCAAAACCCGGTCCAGGCTGAGAGCCGCAGCCTCTCCCCATGACCCACAACCTCGGTCCCACACAGCTGCTGAGCCTGCTCTGCCGATCCTCACCCTAACAGACAGGCTCTGGGAGCAAGGGCTGCCATACAATGCCCAGAGAGCCCATCACTCCCAGTGTACACCCTTACTAGAAATTGCACATGCCCCTGCTGTGGCCTCCAGAGCTTTGTTCATCAGGTGATAGCGCGAGTGTTCCTCTCCAACAACCTGTAGTGCAGGTCTCAGACTTTGGCCAGAAAAAGATGAAGGGAAATCGCTTTGGGTTGCTGGTCGGCAATAAAATAAAAAGTAGCTATAAAACAGTAGGAACTAGGCATATGAAAGATGTATATATCAGCATAGCTCCATAAAACTCCTCTTTAACAATCCCAAATGCCAACATCAACATCAGTCAGAATGTAAGTTACACTTATCTTCTGTAGCCTACTGGGGCATTCAGGACAGCATGTGGCAATAGCAGTAGTCCATTCTTGCTAAGCATCTCCAGCTCTTTCTCCAGCACAAGGAGAAAAACAACATGGCAACTGCTGCTGGAAAAAAACCGATGAAAAATTCATTTTCTCAGATTTAGAAACTTGATTGGTGTAAAACAGTTCTTTTTCCTCTAAAGAGCAGACCTCTGCAAACCATTATGTTTGTGCGGGAAGCTGAAAGACTGGGGAAAGACAGGCAAACAGAATAAACAGACATCATTTTTCTTGATGTTTCTTCTTCCTCTTTGAATTTTACAGGTTTACAACCAGCAACACTCAGGTTTTTGATCTAGAGCCAGATAGACAGTCTTTTTAACCAGAGCCAGCATTTACTATAGTGAAAAAATATCCAGCAGAACCTTGTATCTTGTCATTTTCAATAATCCTACTATATCCCTCCAGGATTATTTTTTCCTAGGCCATAAATTTGTTCTCACCCAGTAACCTACCACCTGCTGATCCCCATTCTTTCTGAAGCTTGTTACAGATAGATTTAGTTACAATTCTTTTTTCTTTTTTTTTTTCCTGTTCCACAAAGCAGAAGTACTATGTCCTACCTGCATAATGCATTGCTCATTCTGAGGAGCTACTGAGACAGCTGGTATCTCACCAAGATGTTTATTTTAGACTTTTCTCTAGCACATAAGAGCAGTGCAGCAAACAAGATGCATGTAGGAGATAAAGCAAAGATCTCACTAAAACAAGTCTAGAGAAGGTCCAAGATATAACCTCTTCCTAGTGCTGGGGAATATAAACAAATCAGTTGTGTTAGATTTAGACTTGCTCGACTTAAAATGAATTTCTGGAATGCCATCAGGCATTAATATTGACATTTCATGGTATTTAAGATGCTATTTACACTCTGTACACTAGACATACACAAGCCAGTTTACCTTCAATACAAGCAGCTGGTTAGTCATTTGGGAAGCCAATGTGGGATGGTGTGGCCGCCCTACAAGCCTTTAAAGATTACTGAACAAGAACTGCAATGCTAAAATAGCTCCAGGGACTGCCTCTTCTGTTTGGAATTGACTGCAGTCACCACCTGTACACAGAAGAAATCAGTGCTGCTCTGTACTATGTCTTTTTATCAATCATACTAAGTGACCCATCTTATGCCTGGTAGGCTGGCCGTGTACATTGGCCCTATAATGTAGAATAATACAGTAATTTATTTTGGAAGGGGCCCTGAAGTCCAACATTATCCTCAAAGCAGAACTAACTTCAAAGTTAGATTCCTCAGGGCCTTGTCCTGGTGAGTTCCAAATGGCTCCAACCATAGTGATTCAACAGCCTCTCGGGGCCCTGCTCCAGTGTTTGACCACGCTCGTTATGAAAAAACAAACATACATTTCTTATGGCCATTCTTAAGAAATATCCTAGCAGCAAAAAGACCTAAAAGAGAGCAACAAACCATGTTAAAAAGCCTGAATAATTTCATGATATGTGGTAAAGATTCTGCTTGCAAGTGGCAGCAGTAGTACAACTTCAGGGTTACACTACGTTTGCCCTGCTGTAACTGAGGACAAACACAATAGTTGTGGCAAGCTCATGCCGAAACATACATTGCTACAGCACTAATGTGGTGCCACCGTTCTCAGCCAGACCATCCCACGCTTTTCTTTAATGCAGATGCAACTGAAGATATTCTTGGGATAGTTTCACCATCAAGCTTCTCCAGTTTAGTGTTCCACATTTTAAGAATTATTTTCCCTCTTCCAGACACAGGCGTATGCTAACTTCCCTTAGGCAAAAACACGATATCATTGATGTGTTTACAATCTAACTTTATACCAACAAGAAAAAGCAAATTAACTATTTGAAAAAGCAGTTATTTGATATAACTTGATTCGGTTATGTTTATTTCCAAAGAATGCCTTGAGTAGGGTTGATCTAAAGCAGTGACAAGCCCTGCTTTCTGCTGTATACCTAAACTAAGACTAAATTAACAAACTCTTCCAGTTTGTAATCAGCTTATAAAAATAAAGTGCAGCAAAGAGAAACTAACCTGTTTGTTTTGTAAGTAACATACGTGCTGTATCCAGACCTTAATTAGACCACATAGTAAGAGACTTTTATAGCCGGATTTTTATAGATGCTTTTCCAGACATGCCGTGCTCCTGATATTCCTCCTCCAAGCCCAAACCCACACCTTGCTAAATAACTTTTATAGGTCTAATTAAACAGGCTGGTGATTCAGTAGTAATCCTATTAAAACAACAGTACTTGAGAACTGGCATTCTTACTATAGCATCCTCCTTTCTTTCCAGTAGGATCCCATGAAAAGAGCTACTGGTGAAATCTCAGGACATTTCTATATTACACAATATGACGTCACCCTAGAAATGCCTCCCCTAGTTTTGTGCGAGATGGATTGTCTACACAGTTCTATGCAGCACCAAAAAAGACACATTAACTCTACCGCCAGCAGCAGTATGGCAGCAGTAGTGTTGTACTGCACCCAAGCCAATTACATGCTTTTCTGCTATGCTCCTCTTTCTTATAGAGCTAGGAAAGAGCAAGCATTAATCATTGGAGACACCCTCTGAGATCTTTTATGTCTAATATTATTGAAAGACAAGATAAACCCCCATCATTGAAATGTTGCCTAGAATTTAATAGGTATCCATAAAAATTACCCTCCAAAATAGAAGAATTCAATTGAGAATGATTTATTTCATTTTATTCTAGTGTTATTAAATTTAAAGAACTATTCTATAGAAGGCACACAGGCCCATTAAAGTTGATAACAAAGCTCCTGTTATTGGAATTGAAGCCACAATTCCCTAAGATGACTCAGAAATCTCAGAGACTGGTTATAATACTCTATTCAACTCTGCAGGCATTTTCCGTGAATAATAAAATGTTGGAAAGCCCTCAGAAATTATTACAAAAAGCTGCTCATGCTCCAGGATTACCACTTTTCTAAGAACTCCCTTCAGTCACAAATATGTCTCCACATAAGAATTTGTGTCTGTTGAATACTCCACTGGTATTATCCAGGTAATACTGAGACTCAAGAAAGAACTGAGGCCATTGCTGTCAGTCAGTCCCACCCTAGCTTTCCAGCATCAACATGGCACATTTCATGAAAGCACATTATAAGTTTGATTGTACTTAGCAAGCTGTTGCTGCACTTTCCACAATTAAGATGATTTTTCTGAACCCTGTAGGAAATACAGTTATGTGCCAAATTTTATTCCCAGTTATATATAGAACAATTTCTATACTATAAGAGACTGAAAAAAAGCTTCCTATCATGCTTCCAGCAATATCTTTAAATGCGTTGAAGTTATCCTCATGCTTCAAACTCCTTATCACAGTATGAAATTTTATGCTGCATCAGCTTGATCAGTCATTTTTATGGCAGAAAGCGAAAGCAATCTGAACAAAATAAGATACTCTCACCCAAAACTGCTTCCAATTTTTTAAAATGAATTTTGCGATGCTAACTTTTTTTAAAAAAAAAAATACTTGCTTTACTGTGGCTGAAACAATAATGCATTTCTGCACTACCTTTCTGGATATTAGCTTTTGTACTAAGAAAACAAAGGTTTATGGTCTTAATCATGCTATTATGCGCTATTCCCTAATCTTGAGCCGAGAAACTGAAAGTGTCCAGAAATACACAAATTTCCTGAAAAATCCAATCCTAACCCAAACTAATATTAGCAACTAACATTATAGGGTGGTCTGCAAATACTCCCAAAATCATGAAACACAAGCTCTACCTCACATAGCTTTCTGGGAAAGCTCCAGTCAATAAAGGGTTAAGCACCATGGCAGCAAAATACTTCCTCTCTGGGCAATCCATGCCACTGAAATAACAATTCCTCTTATTTCTACCCTGCTCATAGGGAACCAGCAGGCCTTTTACTCATTATTATTTATTTCTTTGATCTTCTCTCCCCTTGAACCTGACTGCACTTCCTTTTACAAGTTTCCCAGTTCTTTGGCAAAGGTGTACATATCAACACCATCTGGCTGCATGCAAAGAAACATTACTACATGCTTCCCTGAAGACAAGCCTGCTGCGCTAGCCATGAGCCACCGAAACGATTTCCAGCTCAGCACTTGAGAAGAGTTCTACTCAGACACCATTGCTCACATTTCCTCACAAAAGAGGGAAGAGGAAAAAAAACCCTAAACACTACACTGGATCTATAATGGCAGGGAATGTGCATCTCCTGTTTTATGAACACAAAAAATTCCAGGCTCAATTATGCATTACTACTATGTGCTCTGCCTGCCAAGCCACCGCTCTGTTTCCGATAAGTATGCAGCAATATAATGAAAGGACAAACTACAGTTCTTATAAGTTGCTTTTAAGTACTGCTTTTTGCACATTAAAACTGTCATGGGAGAGGCCTTGCATCTCAGGAAGCATACTAGCAAGCCTTGTCGATTGTTACTATGTTTTAGCAAAATATTTAACCAACTGAGTAATAATAGCCCCTATTTATCATACTCACAAGTGGTGAAAAATTCCTGCTTTCCAGCTGTAGATTTATGACAAAGTAACATTAGAAGCAGCATTCTTAAACCAAAGGCTGTCGTTTGTAAGTTAATTTCCACAAGCACATATTTGTATGTCTAAATATTGTAGGCAGGACTCCCGTGACAAATTAAAGTTAATGGAAGTTGTATGCATCTCTTAATTCTTGGAATTGAAGTAATATTAGCACTGCATGCAAGACTAAATGAATGCTCGCTATGAGCCTTTTAAGCACAGCACTTTCTTCAGCTCACTACCTTTGGCTAGACAGTCAGTTCCAGTTTATATTCAGAAGCTATCCGTTGTTAAGGTGCTTTGACTAATTAACCAAACTGGGTATTACACTGGTTGAAGTGTCATAATCTGTTCGTGTCAAGCTCAGCTTCACCTAGCAATACACTTATCAAAACCACAAATACAGAGGCAAATATGACAATCACTGCTTTGCCCTCGGGACCCCAAAGGGTCCAAAGCTGGAGTCTAGGCAATGTTTGGTCAACAGAGGCCCTCTTTCTCCAGCGTGCTTCATTTGGACCATACATCAAAGCCAGGTTTGTTGCCATTCTAGCTATTGTGTAGAGCGCATCACTGAATTTGGGCTGTAGCTTGAAGAATACTGATGACAATCTTTGGTTGAAAGCTCTGCATGAAATATCTTTACATAAGGATAAACAATTTCTTCAGAAAACAAACAAACAATACTACTAAGATAATTTTCAATTAATGGCTGGATGGGTATTTTGAGGCACTTTCGAATTAAAACAATAAATTCAGAGTTTTACTCTGCTATACCACATTGTCCATGACACAGGAGCATGCTGCACTTGGGCACTATCTTGGCATAATTCCGGTCAATAAATTTTGCAGAGTACAAGTCAGCACAGAAATCAAAAATAATCTCCTGCTTCACTCAATCAAATATATCCATATATGCTCCTCTGCATGTGGGTATGGAACAGTAAGCCAAAAAGGATGGAAATTTTCAGACCACTGCAAAACCTAACTATAGCTGGGTCCCTGAAATCTGATAACTAGTGGAAATGCAAAAAACTCCTACAACCTTAGAATTTTCAAATAATTTTTTTTAGGTTTGCCAGTTGTTATCTTCTAAAACTATAAATGTGATACCATAGATGCTTTATAATCGTCCTGAAAAAAAAACATAGATCTGTTCCTTTCTCTTAAGATGCAGAGAACGTGCAATTCAAATATACCCAAAATTTAAAAAAGGACATAAAAAAGGCTCCACATTAACAACCTTGAAGACAGATATTACCTTATTACATTGAACTGTATCAAACACAACAGACTCCTATAAAAATGAGAATAATATATCATATGCTTTTATTGCAAGACTAAGTCATTGACAGCAAATTTGGAAGCCAGCTATGCACAGGTCATATCAATAATCTTTAATGTCTTGTTTTATGCTTGATTTCTGCAAAGTTTCAGGCTTCTTATTCACTAACCCTTTAAGCATAAAAACACCAGCAGGCGCCAAATGAATTATCAGGCAGCAGGTTTAAAGCAAACAAAAGGAAGTACTTTTTCACACAATGCATAATTTAATTGTTGAATTCCTTGCCACAGGATGTTTTGTGTGCCAAAGTCATAGGCCAGTTAGAGGAAAAAAGAAGCATAATTTAGAGAACAGTTTCACCAAGGCCTATTATATAAATAAGGCAAATATCATCTGCAGCTCTGGAATTCCCAAAACCACAGAATACTGGAATTTGTCAGAGGAAGTAGGGGGAAGTGTCATTCCACCATTGACTTACCCCCACCTTCTCCCCTCTTAAAAAAAAAAATAAAAATCTGCTGGAGGGTACTATGAGAGGAAGAGGCTATTGGCCCAGCTGACCTTTGGCTAAGCCTATCTAGCAAGGTTCTTTTTCCTATTTGCTGACTCTAGTTAGAGTGCCAAAAAGTCCACCGTCTTTATGTAAGACTTTTGACAAAGTATAGGAAAAGTTCCTAAGTTGGCTTTTTTAGCTGCTTTTTTATGTCTACATTATAAAGGCAAAGGCATCCCAGTTTGCAACTGTATAGTCTGGTCTTTTCAAATCAGACAACATTTGGATAATCATAGCTTATTAGAAATACCTATGTACATACTCTGACCTCAGGAAAAAAAATGTTTGCCCCCCGCAGTTAGTTATTACTTTGATATTGAGTTGGAAGATACACGCTGATATAACATCAGGGATGGAGCTGTACTGCTTCTAAGTCTTTCATATGAATGAGCCCCATCACATGACACAGGCAAGATAATCACCATTACCACCAAGGATGGGATTCACTCCTATTCAGAGAAGCAAATTCTTAAAGAAGATTCTTTAATATCAAAAAATATATTGATAAAGGATAGATACCAATAATGTGTATTGCTATATATACAATATATGTATATATATACTATATATATATACACAATATACAATTTATGTGTATATATATACACAATATACCAGTTTCACATGTTACCATGTAGATTATTTTTCTCCTCCAAAACAGCTATCTACATGCCCACACATTGGTGCCATATTTACTATGGGAAGCGATAGCTCAGGCGATGCTTGGCTCTCAGCTCACTTTCTCTATTTTTGCAGTAGCAGATGTTGCCATAATTCTTTTTTGTAGCATCACCTTTCTGGTTTTATCTGCAAAGAGGGCTGTCAAGTTTCTCTTCTGTTTTGATCATCAGAAAAAAAAAAATATCAGATGCTCTCTGAAAAAAAGCCAAGTTTTTGAGATAGGTGAAGCATGAATGTTGTTCAAGTTTGGTTATTTTATTTTTCTAGCAGAAAACTAAGGGTACACACATGTGCTTTGTTAAATCATAGAGTAACTCAAATTCTTTGGATTTTGTCATGTTTTCATTTTTGAAAGAATTTTCAAAATTAGTTAGGTTAACTACTACATAAATCCTTTCTTTTAAAGTTAATATAAACTAAACCAAAGATATTTTAGTTTACTTCCATGTCTAACATAAATTAAAGCCATTTTAAAACTTGAGTGAGGCCTGGGAGAAGGAACTGATATTATTTAAGCAATCCACATTAAATTCCAATGGATTAAGTTTCAGCTTAACTTTTCTAATACACGCATATCAAGAGGTCATTTAGGTCATTACTTTTGAAAAAGTAATGAATGCTTTAGCTAGATACTCCTTAATAGGTAAATTGAGTACCACAGTAGATTTGTCTCCAAGTTATTTCTGGAAAACCAATCTATGCTACAAAATACATTTAATTTGCTACTGAAACAGAAGGCTTGAATACTAGTTTATAGCCTTCTTGTCAGAGACAAGTATTTCAAAATCATGTAACAGCTTATCAACATGCATCATTTAATTTTTAACTAACAAAATGTTGCTGGAAAATATGTGGGAAGAAGCTAATCAGAACCAGGAAAGGGGTAAATGGAAGAAACTGTTCATAAAAGTGTTGAATAAAAGCCAGAGCAGTTTTTGGAAAAACTCCTGCTAACTCTACCATCTTTATCAGCACTGAGTATAGTGTGATTTACACCCATGAAGAACCTGCAGCTGACAAAGGTTTGAACAAATTATTTGTTCTTAAATAGTTTCCAGATCATATGACAGTAGGAAAATATATTTATTCTCCGAGGCTGAGTGATTTCATTTATTTTCACATGTAACCAGGTTTTCTAATAACATTCCAAAACACCCTAAAATATTTGCAGTTATGAGGCTGATACTGTTGCTAGGTGTGTCCCCGTTTGCAGATGAGAATGAATTCCACTGGTAGGAGAAGGTTAAATTCCTATGCACTGGTGATACACTTTAGAACGTCCATTAGGGATAAAATAAAAAAAGATATTTAATAAATAAAATGTAATGTTTCACATATTTAAAAGCTAACTTAAGGAAAAGCTATGCTAGTAAAAGCATGCAATCTGGGAAAATGAACTGCAATAGTTCAACCAACAGGTCAAGGAGATCGGTTTAGATGGTCTATCCCCACTCTGCTACTTCATTCAGATCTTTAGCGTATGGGATTACAAACTAAAATGACCAAGTTAGCCGTAATTCAGTTCTGATCAACTTGCCCAAGCTATGACTACTTTCCAGTGGAAAGTTTTTCCTGCAGTTTAAACACCGATACGTGACTGGCTCGAATACTTCACCGATTTGGTGATTTTTCTTGTGTGAAGTGCTTAAGGGCCTGTTGCAGTACAGAGGTGCCCATTTGCTGACCTAACGCACTCTCTAGAGAGCTGTGCTGCTTACTGCTCACCAGGGGCTCCTATCAGGGACGTCACTAAAGACTACCAAGCCTTGTACTGTGCACTATTATGCGATGTTACTGTTTCACATGGTCACCAGTGATACCACCAGGAGAAGTTTAAGCAGTATGAAGGAGGATTACAGAACCCTGGGAGTGGCGGTAAAGGACTCTGGAGTGCAGGTAGTTTTTTCATCAGTTCTCCTTGTCAAAGGGAAGTGGTTTAAAACACCAGTCAAATCTGTCGAGTCAACAAATGACTACAGGACTGGTGGCACAGCTCTTGCGGAAGGACAGGCAGGCGAGACAAGAACAGGGTGTTGCCCACTATATCAATGACCAGCTGGAGAGGCACTATGCTGAGCCTTGTTCTCACCAACAAGGAGGGGCTGGTGGGGAGTGTGAAGCCCAAGGGCAGCCTTGACTGCAGTGACGATGAGATGGTGGAGTTCAAGATCCTTAGAGCAGCAAGGAGGGTACACAACAAGCTCACTACCCTGGACTTCAGGAAAGCACACTTTGGCCTCTTCAGGGATCTACCTGGTAGAGGAGCCCAAAAAAGCTGGCTAATATTCAAGAATCACCTCCTCCAAGCTCAGGATTGGTGTATCCCAACAAGGAGTGAGGCAAAAATGCCAGGAGGCCTGCACGGATGAACGAGGAGCTCCTGGGCAAACTCAAACAGAAAAAAGGAAGCTTACAGAGGGTGGAAGCAAGGAGAGGTAGCCTGGGAGAAATACAGTGCTATGTTTTAGATTTGGGACAAGAATGCAATAAATTGTCCGAGCAGCCAGGGATCAGGTTAGGAAAGCTAAAGCCCAGATGGAATTAAATCTGGCCAGAGACATCAAGATCAACAAGAAAAACTTCTACAGGTATGTCAGTGGTAAAAGGAAGACTAGAGAAAATGCATGCCCCCTCCAGAAGGAAACAGGAGACCTGGTCAAACAGGATACAGAGAAGGCTTAGGTATTCAACAACTTTTTTGCCTAAGTCTTCACCTGCAAATGCTCTAACCACACCACCCAAGTCATAGAAGGCAAAGGCACAGACTGGGAGAATGAAGAACTGCCCACTGTAGAAGACCAGATTCAAGACAATCTAAGGAACCTGAAGGTGGGAAAATCCATGGGACCTGAGAAGATGCATCCCCAGATCCTGAAGGAACTGGCAAATGAAATTGCTAAGCCACTAGCCATCATATTTGAGACATCGTGACAGTCTGGTGAAGTTCCCACTGACCAGAAGAGGGGAAACATAACCCCCATTTTTAAAAAACAAAAAAAAGGAAGACCCAGGTAACTACAGGCCAGGCAATCTCACCTCTATGCCTGGCAAGATCATGGAGCAGATCCTCCTGGAAACTCTACTAAGGCACATGGAAAAATAAGGAGGTGATTGGTAACAGCCAACATGATTTTACTAAGAGCAAATCACACCTGACAAATTTAGTGGCCTTCTACAACAGGGCTGCAGTGTTGGTGGATAAGGGAAAAAGCAACTTACATTATCTACCTGGGCTTCTGCAGAGCATTTGACACTGTCCCACATGACATCCTTGTCTCTAAATTGGAAGGGCATGGATTTGATGGATGGACCACTCAATGGATAAGTAATTGGCTGGATGGTCGTACTCAAATAGATGTGGTCAACTGCTCAATGTCTAAGTGGAGACCAGTGACGTTCCTCAAGGGTCAATACTGGGACTGGTGCTGTTTAACACCTTTGTTGGTGACATGTCAGGGCAGCGGGATTGAGTGCACCCTCAGCAAGTTTGCATGGTGAGGCCGACACGATGGCGGGAAGGGTTGCCATCCAGAGGGACCTTGACAGACTTGAGAGGTGGGCCTGTGTGAATCTCATTAAGTTCAAAGCCAAGTGTAAGGTCCTTGCTTAACAACAGCCAAAACCAGCAGTGTGCTACCAACACCATTTCTCATCCCAAATCCAGACCATAGCACTATAGCAGCTGCTAGTAAGAAATTCAACTCTATTCCAGCTGAAACCATGGCAAGTACTTAAAGGGGGCCTATAGAAAACTTGGATAGAGACTCTTTATCAAGGAGTAGGGCAATAGGATGAGGGGTAACAGTTTTAAACTGAAAGAAGGTAAATTTAGATTAGATACCAGGAATAAATTCTTTGCTGTGAGGTTAGTGAGACACTGGAAAAAGTTGCACAGAGAAGTTGTGGATGCCCCATCCCTGGAAGTGTTCAAGGCCATGTTGGGTGGGGCTTTGAGCAACCTGGTCTAGTGGGAGGTGTCCCTGCCCATGGCAGGGGGATTCGAACTAGATGACCTTTAAGGTCCCTTCCAACCCAAACCATTCTATGATAAATGCAGCTTGCTGACTGATACAATGAGTATTTAGATAGTTTTAAGTCCAAGCAAGAAAGCAATATGAATACAGCTTTAACTACAACATGTTTCTGTCCACAGTGAATAAATGAATTTTTCATTCTTTTGCCTCTCCACAGAAAGAATGAGGATATTAGTGGCAAATTTAAGAAATATGCATCCCAAAAAAATGATGGTGTCTACATTCTCAGAGGAAAATCATTATCTAGTCCACATGTTGCAAACCATATGGACATTTGAGGCCACCTGGACTTCCTGTGATTTAAAACAATAGAAGTCTCTCAGGGAGGAGCTATAACTCATTCAAAGGCACACTCATGATATGAGTTGAACATTTCTAAAACTGTAAGAAAAATAAAGGAGAATTTAAGGAAAAAACAAAACCCAGACTTGGAATAAGTGTACTGTATCCGAACATCCAAAGAGGCATATTAGCAAGTTGATGAGATTCTAGTAGTCAGAGATGACTCAGAATCTAATGGAAGTTTCCAGACTGGAGATAATATTGTCAATGCCTGAGCTCAAAAAGAAACTATCCAACCTGCCAGCTACTATAGCTCCATATCTATAGAACCTAAACAACAACCTCAGGTTGCCTCTCCTGGAGCTGTGTGTCATTGGTGGAATACTTGGGAGATCAGAGGTCAGTCATTTTGCTACTGTAGCATACAGTAGAGATATAACTCATTTGGGTCAGTAAGAAAAATACATACTAAATACAGTGAATCCTGAAAGGTGTTTGGTAAAAGAACCCAACTCTCCTATTCTTCTTGATTAGTTCAATTTTTTGCCTTCCCCAATGGTATTAATACCTCATTTTTGCCAGCTTGCTGATCTAGCTCAAGTCTATGTCCTCAGCACCATAGTCATTAAGCAGTAACAACAGCAAGAGTAACAACCTGAATCACTTCTCTTCATTTGCTTCTTAGAGTAACACTTTTATATCAAATGACTTTGTGTTTTCTGTATGTGTGCATGCAATCAAACACCTAAAGACAGACAAGAGTCTTTAGTTTATTTTCTTGCTTATTAAGAGCAAAAGCTGAAACAGAGTTTTTCTGCTTACTTGAAGTCTGCAGGGTCTGTAATTGCTTGTTGACTCTTGCAGGTATGACCTCCTTTGTGGGAGTTTACCTACCAGAATGTCCTGATATTGGCAATGGCAGATATAACAGCTGATTTTTAGGGGTCCTATAGATGTCAACCTCTCAGGGGAAGACCTGAGAGAAGGAAAAATGCCTGAAATACTTATAGGCCAGTCCTACAAGAAGTCTTCCATTTTAGGCTAAAAATATTTAAACCACATTCTATATTTTGATGGACAGGTACAGTACAGCTTGCTCATGTTGTTAAATATAAAGTCTACAACATTTTACAGTGTACACATCTTTTAGTGATGCTTTATATGTACATTATTATAGTTTTAACACTACATAAATGTAAGTGAATTTGGTGTTCATGAAAATGAACAGACTATTAAAAAGGCTAAAACCTACTGGTCTTTGGGGAGACATCTATGTGACACTCCTCCTCTGCAAATGGCCAACAATTGCATTGTGGAACCTTTCTTGAATTCCTGCCAATGACACTGGATCCCATAATGGTTTTGCAAAGAGGCTAAAATCAAGACCTCTAAACTAAATGGGAAAAAAACAAAGAAAAGGAAACTGAGACATGGTGACAGGAAATACAGTGAGGACAAAGTCATTTAGAAGGTCAGAACAGAAAAAAGGAAAGAAACTAGAAAAAATAGAAGGAAAAATGAGAGAACTGTGTAGTATAAACAGAGTAAAGAAGATATCTTTTTTCCCCCCCCTCCTTTCACGCCCTGGCACTCGGTGTCATGTCAAGTGCACATTTATCACTTTTTTAAGAACCCATAATCAGCAGCTAGAAGAGAATGGTCTGATAGCACTGTCCTGCTCTGCAGTTGAGTAAATCAACAGTAGCATGAAACATTCTTTTTGGTTTAAAAAAGCACTTAGCATGTCCAAAGTCCTGAACCGGGGAAGAATTCGAATACATTAACAGTTTTATTCTATTGCACACTATTAGAACCCGAAGTCACTGAATGTTATGTTCTCAGTATGCTGCACAACTTCATTTATCTATCCTCACTCATCAGAAACATTTTATGACAGACCATGCTGTCACAGTGAATGGCAAAAAGCTTACATTAAACTACTAAGAAGGGCCTTGGGAAGGAGCAGAGCTACAGCATCCGGACTCCAGAATGAACATCAAGTCTGCCCTCCCATTCAGAGCTTACTTACCAAAAACGTAGTTCTCAGAACAGGTTAAGTAGAGAAAAAAGTTTCACATCCTTATTATTATTGTTCACTTATCACACTTTAAATAAGCGAAGAGAACTTCTAAGAAGAAACAATGCCTTTTTCAGGAAATATAAACTCAAAGATTGTTGCCAAACATACTCTTCAGATATTGTTTTGTTGTAGGCAAGACATGTTTTCAGTTTATATTGTATCACAACTTAAACTTTTTTACTATTTGCACAAAATCAAATCTTTCTTTGTTAGGTATCATCTTCTCCAGCTGCTTTTTATTGTACCTGAGGTTATGATCTTCTATTCATGTAATTATGTCCAGGAGATCGTAGAGAGGGGGTAAAGTTTTCATGCAGCAAGAGAGTTCAAATCTCTTCTCACAGAAAACACCCTTTCCCCCCTCCCCCCCAAGAACTATAAACTAGAACTAGATTAAGCAGCAGAATTAAGATATTCAGACATGAACAATGGTGGCTAACAAAATCATGAAGAATTCATAATGGAAAAAATATGATGTACTGACAAAAATCACTTTACTGAAATGTAGGGTAGGGCAAGAAAAAAAAAAGTTTGCCTCTGAACAGAGTTTTGAAGGCTTGTTCCCACTTGTGCCACTGATTCCCTGGATGGCTGTGTGCAAGTTCTCTCCTCCCCATTTTGTCCACAGTGGAGACAACACTAACTGCCCTTGCAAATCACATTGAGATCTAAGAACAAAGTATGACTAGCAGAGAACTAGCAATATCACATTTATGCACATCCTTCTAATTCCAGTTCTTCTCATGCCATCGCTCTCTACAAAGAGTCACCTCAAACAGCTTTTCTTGCAAAAAAGCAATAGTTTCAAGTGATTGCATTTATAATTTTAATAATGCAAGAGCTTTACAGTAAGATACCATGCAACCAAGAATTCATTACTTTTCCTTTCAGATTTTAATAAAAGTACACTATGAATTATTTAAACTAAATGACACTTGTCAAGATAAATTAATTTAGTAAATGTTGTGATGCAGTATATTCTGGATTTAATTGTGTTTGCTGCTTACTGAGTATAACAATTCGCAGAGTCCAGTAATACATTTTCCCAACCATTAGAAAAAAGAACCATGGGGGTGTTGTATCATTTTCATTACTCAGAATTTTTTTTTTTTATAAGAAGCTGAAGTTCGGTTATCACACTAAAAAATCCAACCAAAGAAATAGTGAAAATACTGAAAGGTACTGGGGATTTGTCATGTACCTCTTCTAATTCAACTCTAGCCAGCAGTACCTAGGAATAATCCCAGGATGATGAGTTTTCAGAAGCTGCTGTGCAAAAGTTGCAAGATTTAATTTGGTACTATTTAATTCTCATTATAAAGTAAAAACAGGGTCCCAGGAAACTCAGTAAGAATTTTCCCTCTGACTCAAGTAAAATAGAAGACTCAATCCATTGACTAAACATAGCAGTTTGTGCCCTGTGAGATGCCCTGGGGGACGACTCCTGGTTCCACATGACAGTCTAGCAGTGCCTGAGTTTCCTGTAGGTCCTGTTACTACCTGCCAGCCTTGTGGGGAATCCTTGGATGACTGGGACACCTCAAATAGCACTAAGCACTACTTTTAGATGACTGAACTGAGCCCAAGATGTCTCCCACTGGGCATCCCAGATTGACGGTGCCTTACACAGATACTTTTGTACATGTCTGCTGACAGCCCAAGCCTAACAGATCTGGTGACATTCCTAGCAGAAAAATACGCATTAAGATATTTTTATATAACTTCTATATCTTTATATACAAGTATTTTTAATAAAGATACACATTTAAAAGGAAATATCCTTTCCATTCGGCTATGCTGTCAAATCTCACAAAGATGACATACCAAAGATCGCATCCCATACTACACAGGTAAAAAATGTACAAATCTCTTTTGCTAAGCATTTTACAGAATAAATTCCTTGAATTATCAGGTTGCATCAAGCAGGATTCTCTTTTGGCAGTTCTGTACCTTCCCAAGAATAACATTTGCTTCTAAAAAAATGTAATGAACAGAAATTCTTGTGAAGTCTTATGTCATCGCTAGCTTGTCAGAGAGATGTAGTTGTTCACTTTTACCAGAGTGGGACACTTTACCAGATTTTTCACATTTTAATGGAAGCTGTGAGTTCTTTGCATGTGTAGAAACCAGACTAAATCTATTTTTCAGTTTGTGCTAGAAATTATGCCTGTATTGAGTTTTCTGGGGTAATTAATCAAGAAAATAATCTTGTTATCAGGGAGGAAGCTCAGTTTAGAAAGAATGATGCAACAGCCTTCCAGAGTCAATTAATATTCACTATCTGGGATGACATTTGAAACTGCAACAGTGCTAAAAATCCGGAATCATGTAAAAAAATTAAGCAAGCTCAAAAAAATCAATTTTATTTTTCCAAGAAGAGCAATGCTTATAGCACATACAATCTTAATTTTAAAATTAAATTTAAAAACTAGTCTTTGTAACTAGTCTATAAATAGACTAGTCAAACAGTACTTTCTGAATAGTTCATAAGGTATTAACTTGTGTTTACTCAGAGGTCATTCAGTTCAGAAAGACCAATTTAGATCTTGGTACAAGTAGAAACTTTATCACTTTGGCAGAAAAACACAGCATTTAAGTTTCTGAAAGCAGTACACAAGTCTTCTTGAGATTAGGTATATTTAAAGATACTGAACCAGGTTCTCTGTTTATTACAGTTGTCTTTATGCTGCACCGTCTTTCATCCTGTTATCCACAAAATGAAGTGGCCACTCCAGCATTATTCGACATATGAGTGCACCATGTTCTCCTATCTCTGACCAAATTCAACAGCAGACGTCCTCACCCAAAGCAAACATCCCAGTTTGCAGACCCAGTGTGCCTAAACATCAGAGATGAGTAACCTGGCTGTCAGGCCCGCGCAGAGCAACCTGACAGCTGCTCGGCGTTGCCCTCTGCAAAGGAGGCATTTCCAACAGAGAGTCATTGACGCTATTGCTCTAGAGCTGTTTGCTCCTACTCTCCACATCCCATTTTCTTTCTCTTTTCAATTTCATTTATTCCTTGAAAGATTTCTCCTGCTCTCTCCCCCCCTCACAGCACTTGCTGATGGCTGGTAGAAAAGTGACTGGCCCAATACAAATTGAGAAATACTGCCTTGCTTCTCGATGAAGTGATAGACACTTGCCTTGCATCTCAAGGCATGAGATAGACCCTAAAATTATACACACCAATCTCCAGGTTTAAAAAAAAAAAAAGGTCCAGGGGTTTCCATCAATAATTAATATCCATACAGCAAAAATGGAGGGAGGGATATTGCCACACTTAAATGGGGTGTTTTATGCTGAATTAAAGGGTAGTCATAACAAGTTTGTTAGTCTAGCTGCCAGGAAAGAGAAACAAACAAAAGGGCATGCTTCAGATCAACCTTCTCCAGTATATTGAGAATATACAGGATGAGCTCTGAAGTGATTCAATTTCTTCACATAGATGGGAGGAGATAGAATTTTGGGAGGGCTGAATTGGCCTCATTCTTCTGTGACAAAAATTAAATTGCATTATAATAACAATTTTTAATATTTATGTAACAGGTTTCATTACGGAGAATCCCCAAGTTCTGCTGCCGGGTTAGGAAGCAGCAACCCAAGTACATGCTGGTTTATGAGAGGAAATAGAGAAGAGAATACCATATCCAATTGATCCTTCAGGGATATTTGAAGGAGAATGAATGCCTATTTGGAATTAGGCCAGGACACTGGGGCTACTACGCCCTATTCTACAAAAAGAGCCATTGGACTGTTAATAACCATAAGCAATCAGGCCCTTGGTTTTATGTCTCATCAGCAAGATTACACTACATATTCGTTTAACTCACCCTTGCTTTTAAGTTCTCTCAACTTCTATTGCTGGTGGGTTTAATTCTTTGTCCTATCAATAAAGTGCATTCCTTTACTTTTTATTCATTGGAAATCTGTAGCTGACATGTCTAGCACCAGATCGTAAAGGAAGAAATCCTGCACTGACAGAAAAAACAAATCAAGCAGCTTAACACGTTCTCAAGATTTCTAAGGTCTATATACCATTCCTCATGCCACAGACTAGAGATTTTTTTTCAGGTAAAATCATTCTGAAATCATGATTCTTTAAAATTTTTTTTTTTAAATGATGCTGTACAGTAAAACTTAAACTCTTAAGTATCTACTGATGAAAAGGAGAAACTGCACATACATTAAAAAAATATTACTTCAGTGTCTTGATAAGCTGTGACAAACTCTCAATTTTTCAGGTGTTGCTCAATCTTCTGTCTCCATTATTAAATCCCTAATAGACATGGTATTAAACTAACAGTAAAACCAATCTGAGTGGGTCAGGGAAATGGAATATTTAATTATTAAATGCTTCAGGAGAGAGTGTTCTTCTAATCTAGCAAGCTAAAAATAAAGTGTAAGTATTTTTAACAGAACATATAAGTTAGGGAACAGCCTGCAGAAAGAAGCCCAGTTGTGTGCACTTAAAGCTTCAAAATTCTTTATTTGTTCTATATTCCATATTTTACAGAACAAAGTTATGCTGAAAACACAAATCTTCAGAAGTGCCTGATGATTAATTCTGTGAAGCTCAGAAGCCTTCCTGGTTTGACCTTTCTTCAGAAAGGCATCCAATTACATTGTCCAAATCTTACAAAGTAGTATTTTGCAAGAGGACACAAATAAGCTGTCTTGTATGTATGTTTCAACTATTCTGGGAAAGAAACCTGCATTTTGTAGTATTAAGCCTGAATGGCAACCTTCAGAGAGCATTCTACAAACTTTCTGAAAAGCCAAGTTTTTCCAAGACATCTTTACTTGGATATTCTAAAATTTCTTGTACTTTTTTGCAAGAGCATGAACATAGTTGTTGCAGTGTAGTGACAGATAGAAGCACACGAAGCCACATAATTTGATCAAGGCACCAGCAAATCACAGGCTAGTTCTAATAGTCTTGGTGTCAACCAAGTAAGACCCAGGCTCCTTAATCACAAAACTAAACACACACAAAAAAACCCCAACCCACAAACCAAAAAAAGCCAAAAACCAGTCAAACAAACACTCCCTTTGAAATAAGCTTCCCCAGTTAAGAAAAAGAATGATGTTTACAGCCGTGTACATTCCTTAACCGATGCACGTCTGTTCATCCCACTTGGATAACAGTGAGTTTCCAGACCATGCTACACGTTTCAAAGTTCTGATCTGTCAGTTTGTTGACTCTGCAATAGGAATGAAACTGTAACCTGTAAGACTAGATCGCTGAACAATGCTATTTTAAAAGCTAAGGAGGAATATCAGAAGGTAGAATTCAGGTTTCCCAATTAAAAATAAAATTAAATCAAGGTCTTGTGTTAAACTTCTAATTACATATTTATTTACACACAGTCAAGTGATATTAGTAGTCACAGACCCATACTGTCCATAACACTTGTATCAAACCAGTAGGGTTACGAGAAGGTTAGAGCAATATTGCGATACTGTTTTTAGAGCTGAAGAACCCTTTGGTTAGACCCTTCGGCAGGAGACAGGGGTCAAGTTCACACAACCGCCGTTCCCTGTGCAGGTTGTCTATATGACTCTCCAAGAAACCCACAGTCCTGCAAAGCAAGGTGTTATATGCAGCAGCAGGGCAGATTAAGGACAACTGTCTCTTTCCTACTCATATGAAGATTACACGGGAAATTCCGTTTAAGGCAGCGAGGCAGCACATTGCGTCTGTTTAGTGAATGGCACAACTAAAAGAGGACTCAAAAGGAAAGTCAAAGCTAGGGAAACACCCAGTCAGTATAGTACAAAGCCTTGTGGTAAGTAACAGCAGGAGAATCTTCTTACATATTTCTTTTCACATAGTTACCTCCTCCTTAGTATAAACTCTACCATGTTGAATACATCAAGATTTTGCATGATTTTGAAAGCTAAACAGCCCTAGGTGAATGCAGTACAGAATACAAACCACCAGGAAATGGCAGGTATTGCAAGTACAAACCAAGCTGTCACAGCTGAGCACTAGACCACCAAAACCAAGTATGCCGAAAGAGTCCCTTTGCTCTCATCTATACTAATTAATAGAAGAATAAGAGGAGATACTTTCTGCTCATGGTCTCTAGGTTCTAGAAGAAGCTTTCTGAAATAATACGTCACACACTGAGGCTTGTATTTACCTCAGCATGATTTCCAGCACCACCTACAGAGAACAATTATCTGCACAAGGATCCCATGCAGTAAAGAAACTGAGCCCGCACCGCAGGACGTTCCTTATTTACACAGACTCTCTAGATTTCTATAGACAGAGGTACATCCTAGCACATCCCAAACAAAGGAAAAGTAGTACGTATCCAAAGCAGCTTCACAACTGACATATAATGTACTGTAACAAAAACTTTCTGATTGCATCTATGTAAGTGGGCAAGCATTGCAAATTATCTAAAGCAACAACCCCACTCTTGTTATCAACATTCTGAGCTATTTATACTTACACTGATTATTATCCTGTACTCTTTGCCAAGAAGCATTTTGAGAGCCCTTTAGCCACCATTCCTCAGCTCTTCAAGAGCTAGGTCAGATGCCGAATATATATAAACAGCCCTTTTGTGCTTGAACTTGAAAGAGAAATCAGTCATCTGTATACGATCTGTGTTACAGCAAAATGTAATTTTTCCCTCTGACAATGTGTTTATGGTTGTTAAGTTATCTTGATTGCCAAAAGAAATTTGTTTTCTGCGGAGGCTTCTATCGCTTAAAATGTCAACTGTTTTACCCTTTCCCCTCCTTCTTTCTTCCTTTATTCAACAGATTCACAAATTAAGTTGACCCTCTGCTAGGCTAAAAAAAATAAATAGATGCCTGAAAATTAAAAGTCTGGCACAATCCTCTACTAAGAGTCCATTTATCTTGTCTTTTCTATAAAGATATTTTTCAGATTCTGGCAGAGATCCCATTTCCAGTAATAAAAGTCCCCAAGGACTTCTCGTACCAACGGCCTTCTCTTCCTTGATCATGACTGTATTACTGTGATTCAACGGTCTACTACAGAAAATATTGTTATTATTTGTATTTATTATTGCAAGAGGAAAAGAGCAGAAAAACATTTCTATATTAAACACCAGATAATATTGTCACTGAAGTGACTCTGCAAGCTGTAGTTTAAGTTCAAAGACGTTTATTCTCTCTACATGTTGCTTTGTTACTCTGATCCGAGAGGAGCACTGGTATACTACACACAGTATAGGCTTTGACTGCCCACCAAGGTAATGGAATAAGGCAGACAATACAGAGCATAGCAATGAGTCAGATTCCGTAATCACGCATAAATAGGTGCTTGTCTGATACAATTGTCTCTGTGAAAACTATCTGAAGCTCAGCATCGTTTGGTTTTGAGTTTTTTTGGGTTGTGAGTTTGTTTTGGTTTGGTTTTTTTTCTTTTACATGCAAGTGTAAAGTCTGTAACCCTACCTTGCTTAATCTGCACCTCACATTGAATAAATTCTTATTTACATTCTCCACATCCAGTTGCTAAGGAGTACTAATGTACACGTGCACCTCTCCCTGCCTTTGGCAGGATGAGGCTTTTCTGCTGACCTCAAGCTTTCGCATTCCAAACATGAAGATTGCTGACTTCCCTGTGGCTCCAGCTCACTCTAGCAAAATCATTGTACCAAACTGCTTCATCTTTCACGGTGTTGGAGGATAAAGTGTGTGTGAAGAATTGCATGCTTGGAACCATTTCTGAGCACTGAGCAGTTTTGCAGATGGGGCTAACAGGCTGTTCAAAGTCCTTGTGACATTTCCCTTTCTTTTAACCACAACTCTACTCACTAGGCAATATAATCTTCCTTTTACCATGGGGTATGCTAATAAAAGCCACTTTGTCAGCATGCTGGTGACACCACAATTGAAGCATATATCAGTTCAATCGTTCATAAATCAATGTGTATGTTCTTCCTAAGATCGAATGTCATTTCATCAATGCACTCCTTATTTTGCAGTTATTGATACTAAATTCCAACATGATTACAAAAATCACATTTTTTGCTTTATTACATTTTGAATATTGAAGGGTTTTCCCCTTTATTAAATTACACTGTATTAGGAGAGTCTGAAAATCCTCTGATGCATGACCAAGGACATAGTTCCATCTGTTTTGCTTTTCTCATTCATGACATAGATGATTTTGTTTTAACCAGTACACGTATTTCACTTTAATTCCACTTTATGTCTGTCAGGTTACATCATTTCTGATGTGTGGATACTCTGCTACAGAGCTTTGCAAAACGATTTAAGTTTAAAGTAAAGCCAGCTTTTTGCATAGCTCAGGTGTTCAGAAATGAGATATGGCTACTTAAGTTGCCAGTTTAAATCTAACACATGGCACAAAGCCATATCAAAACCTGGAAATACCAGTCTGGCTAAAAATAATTCCTATTTGAAGGTTGCTTGGTAGCCTATATAATGAATGAATTTCCTAACAGTTACTTAGAAATGCAGGTGTTTACACAACCAGAGTTGCTAGCACAATCGGTAGATTGTCAGCAGTCTTGGCCCAAATTCCAGGTGTTTGATTTTAAACTCAAATACTGTACAGCAGACCAGGAGAAACTCTGCTTTATGTCTTAGAGTTACAGTGTGTAAGTTTATTGTCCGTATTACAGAAGAACTTAAAAGGCTGCATAAATGAGAGCAAGACTTCATGGCATTAGCTGCTGTACAAACACCTAAGTGCCTAAAACAAGGAGGGATGAATCCAAAACTAACTGAAACTTAATTTAGGAGTCTTCAACACTTTCAGGAGACACCTATGGAAGACGACTCATATTACAGTGGGCTGAATCACCTCCTAGAATTGCCCACCTCTCTCTATGAAGCACCCAGTAAATTAGCATATGTAAAGGTCACAATAATGGGATAGTCCCTAAGTTTATCTATTTAACAAACAAGTCTTCTAACCTCCAGTTTTCCACATAAAAAAAGAGGAGGAAACAGACCTTGAAATTTTACTAATATGCCTCATTAACATGAGACAAATTTAAAGTTTCAAAGCTGCAGAGATTCATTGACCCAGACTGCTATACTGTCTCCAGTGATGATACCATGTTACCTCATTGGTCTGACAATACTTTGATTCAAAAATTGCCACATAGCAAAAGAATAATAAAAAAATGCAGGTATCCAAGAGGATTTGCTAGAAATATCATATGAATATATATACATGATTCACTTATTTCCTTGTGGACATTCCACTGTATTAATGACTGTCCATTGGGTGCTGAAAATAAAAAATAGTTGTGCTTATGTTGATCAGGGTATTCTGCCATTTCCTGTACAACCAGGGCCTCCAGAAGCATGCTAGACGGGGAACTACACAACTGTTGGTATCTGAGGCCATCAGGGAGAAGAGCTTTCATTAGTCACTGACCCTACCTCACCACAGGTAATACAAGGGCTTTCTTAGTGGCTTATAATTTACAACATGCAAGCTCAACATACAGGCTAAGAATTATTATGCTTTGTTTTGTTTTCAGAAAACAACCACAAAAAAACCCACAAAGAAAAACCTGCCAGGTCTCACTTTTAAGAATTAAAAGTGCAACGCTGTAAGAAAGAGGCAGGACTGTTTCTTGCCTGCAACGAGGTTGTTTGGGTAGGAAAGCATTCAGGAATAAATCATCCATGAACAAAACCAACTGCAGTTATTTGCAGGATCTAAGCCGAAGCAGTGAAATCCTCATTTCTTCTCCTTTCCTGCCCAGGTGAACATTTATACCCCCGTGACACTTTCAGGAATCCCATTTCTACAGCTGATATCTTCCAATTGTAATGCTGCAGCTGCACACATGTGTGTGTGTCTACAAGTGCACATGTAAATTTTTTTTCCAATAATGCCATAAGTAGACATTGATAGACTCATTCTCCTTTCCCCCTAGAGCAGTGATATTAACATGCAAGATACATTTACGCCTCTCCAGAGACAGCAATTTTGCAGCCGAATGGCAATAAGGATATCCCAGAGCAGCAAAAGGGAAGCCTGGACAACGGCAGAGGCTGGATTCATGTGCACCTCTATTTCAGAGAACAAATTATCAAACTGTAAGTATGTGAGCTCTTAAGTTTAGAGTGCACTACCCTTTCTCCAATTTTTAAACTACATTTAGATTAAAGCAATTTAGCTCAAGTCAGGATTTCTCACTAGGACAGGAACAAAAATTAAACCTATCTATGCCCCCCATTCCCACTCTGCTTCTTTCAGCACTTTTGCACTCCTGAATAAAGAGAAATTGCTATATCTATAGCACAGCAATTCTTCACATTCTCAGTTCAGTTGGGCAGTCCTGTAAGAATCAAGTATTAAAGTCAATTATTTAAGAGATTACAGACTCTATATAGCAATATGAAAGGATCTTAATGTTTAACTTTTTAAAACACACAAACTCCCCATCCCTAAACAATAGCGACATTGTTTAAAGCCCTGCACAAAGATAGCCATTGCACTAAAATCAGTTTGGGTTTTTCTCCCCCTACCAGTATAACAGAGAGTAGAATTTGTTCCATTAGCCCCAATATTTAAGGTCGTTTTTACAAGTATTTGCTCAGAGATTGTGCTTCCCAGCTGTCCTCATTGCAATTAGCTTTGCTAATGTCAGAGATTGTGGAAACTTGAATACAGGGCAAAAAAAGAGTAAAATCCGATTTGCTTTAAAGGTATTTCTCCATCAGAAGCATAATTCTTCATTTTGGGATTTCAGTATTCTCTGAAACTCTGTTTAGTATTTCTGAGCTCACACAAGTACAAGCACCATAAAATCAGCACCAGGGTTATTATCTAGGAGACACAGGTGGGTTGCTCTCCTCAAGCAAGTACCATTTCCTAATCCATTACTCCTTCCTGTAACTCTATAAATAATTAAGAGAATATGCCTGTTTCACAAGACTGAGTCTTATCAAGTGCCAGTTAAGAGGCCTCCACAGCTTACTGCACACCAGAGCATGTGCTACAAACCATATTGCTTTGATTTTTCTATGAGTGTGGAAATGTTTGGCTCAAACATAAAAACATAAAGTGGCATGCACTAAAACCATAAGTCTTCAGTACCTCCACTTGTAAACTAGTTTTACAGCTGTAAATTAAAGAGATTTAAAGGCTTTTGTGCAGATGCTAATAAATTCCATTCACAAAAACCATTCTTCCTCTCCTTACAGAACTTTCCCATGTGCTTTCACATGATACACCTGTTCTCTTTCTGTGGGCATATATATGTGTCCTGTGATAAAGCATTCTTTCATCATAGAATAATCAAATGTCACATTTCTCTCATTCCTCTTGATTACCTAGTAAATCCCTTGTAGCAACAAAACAAATTGCAGCCAAAGATTGCACAGTAAGGCACGCTTCAATATTCTGAACAGCATCTGACCACAACAAATTAAGAAATTTCCATTCAGTAAGAATACACATATGCATAACTAAGAAACGCCATATCTGTAACAAAAATGAGTTTGCACTTTTCCTAATTTCATATAATGTGTACAGTGTATAATGTGCAATAAAAATAGTTAAAGCCGCATACATTTAAAGCACGGAATGTTGCTCAGCACACTGTCTGGAATGGTTACACAAACTGGTATGTAACTGGGGCACAGCCTTAGAAACAACAAATGATGAAAACTGCCATCAGTTGAAGACGTTGGCTTTTGTTCAGTTGCATAAGGCTAATATAGCAGGATGTATTCCTGTATGACTAAATGGCAAATGCATGAGAGTGATTGACAGCATGACGTAAACCCTTTGTTTTCTAAAACAATAGCTCCTCATTCCCTATTGTAATATTTATCTTATGCACAGCTCAAGGCAGCAGTAAGTTACCTTCTTCCCTTTTAAAAAAAAGACAATTCAGATTTTAGGATGATCTCTTAATGCACTGGTGCTGTGGGTTTAACTGGGAAAATGACGACTGCAGTCTGGTCCACAGCTGCGAGACGAGGAGGGAACCATCACAGCACAGAGCGGTCCCCAGGAGCTCTGTGCTGTGAGTACCTCTGCATGCACACTTGGAGGGATTTCATTAGACCATTTTAACACACAGACTAAGCTTTGCAGTCTGCTGTTGGTAGTTGCAAGAAGGATAACCAGAGACTTGGCTGACTGGACACATGTGGAGTCTATACAAGCAGGAGACATATCCCAAAGAGTAGGCAGATAGATACAGAGTGGGCCATCTTGACTAGCTTCAGGTATTTATATTACCTACGCTAGATCTGAATCGCATTCCCATTCACTGCAAGGAGTGTAGGGAGATCAGCCAACCTCTACACTAGGCACTAACAACATTAGGTACTGTGAATATACTGTTCTCCTCCCACATTCACCTGAACTCCATTCTTCTTCACTGTGTCCAGTTGGGATGCAGTCCTGAACATATGCAACACCACAGTGCTGTATAAAAAAATAAACCTCAAAGGTATGGAGAGGAAATCAACCTCTAAGCAGCCTGTCTGGTATATAGAGCTCTTGGGTCACTACAAACACCAGAAATTTCTGCCAGCGCATTGCAGAAGATTGAGAAGATATCTCTGCAGCCAGCTGAGTTCCCTAGGCCACACAGTTATGCTCCATATCAGGATCTGGAAACATGGGGATTTTTGCCTTACTGCTGGCCCCAACTTAGCCAAGCCAGCCACCCACATTCCCTGCTCTAATCAGCGATTGTTAAGGGCACATACGACATTTGTACAAAGGAAAAGCAGGCTGTCTTTGAAGACGCAAGCCCATTAACGACAGGAGATAAAAGGACATGTCATAAATATGGATATTGGTTTTTTGAAATGGGTAGTAATGCATTCACGCTTGAACAAGCACAAGACAGACATCGGTAGGGCATAGACCTTGTTCAGGTCCTCTGCACAGAAGCGAGTTTACCCAGAGAAATGTATTTCTGTAAGCAGTTTTACTTTGAGGTGTTTTAATTGCTGGATGCTGTATTTCAGAGGCATAGGCACTGTTTCAGTTACAGAAGTTCTAAGCGCATAACACCTCCACACCCCTTGTAACCAGTGTGGCTACAGTGGCATAGGAGAGATCACAAATATGGACAGAACATACAATTTTTCCAGTTTCATTAAGCAAGGACAAATTCTGAAGATGAGAGCCTTTTACAAAAACACAAGAGAAAAAGAAAGAAATTGATGCAGTTTTATAATGCTAACATGACACTTTTATAAATGCTAACATCCTCATGTTATCTTTATATCCAACTAAACGACCTGTGTTAAACAGTAATAAGACCTGTATTTTCTGGAACAGGAAATCAGGAAAATAGTTTTCTATCAGACACTACATCTGCTAGTGCCTCAGGACACTCAGGCTGACTAATGCCAGGCAAGGCTGATGTGTGACAGTCACAGGCAAATTACATTTTTTTCTGCTTGGCTTATTTTGCTTAAATTGTGTTAAGTGTATAAATAAACAGTTTAAACATATTCTATCCAAAAAGATAGAGAAGTTCTCCTACAAAAGCAAAAAGACTGACAGTCATGGAGTCCTCTAGCTGGTGGATGTATCTCCATGGTAGCTTGCAAGTTAAGCCATTTTGTTTCTTGCCGAGTGGTACAATTGAGTCACTTGACTCTATATATTTATATATTCACCTCTGGAAACTACTGAGAAACCTTAGCAAACCTTCTTTAGCTTAATAAACTGAAAACCCTAAGAAGAAATATAATTGCTTTGGGAAATCATTACTAACGCTTAAAATTGTAACTATTCTAGTTAAGTAGAGTGTGTTTTGGGAGAGCAGACAGCTCAAGAGATTGGCAATCAGCTATTGGTTTACCTCTAGTCCAGGTCAAGGGCTCAACAAGCGGGATGCTGAATTATTGACCCCACTAAAATGTGATTCCCCAGTCACATTTTCTGGCCTAAGTGCTTGGATTCCAAAGAACCTTAGTTCTAGCAAGCCTGCCTGAGAAATTAGGCAACTGCTCAGCTCCCAGACCACCTTTAAGCTCAAATTAAGTGTGTCCTCCACTGTGCTGTGGGAAGCAGAGACCACAGATCCCTTTACTACAGTCTACAATCCCTCTGGATCCACTGCCTTGTCTTTTGGACAGGCAAGATTTCAGCCCTCGTTAAATAAGTGCAAAAAAGACAAATAGGTTTAGAGACAGATCTGCTGCTAGGTGGAAGCTTAACTTAGTTTCTTTTATCTTTCCTCCATGTCTTGAAATCACAGCAACTAACTCCAGTTTACCTGAGAACTTAAAATATTTTCACTTTACAAACAACCAACAAGCTTCTGTGCATTTCATAAATGTTAACATCATAATCCTTTCTTAATCTGGTAAGGGGTGGATGCTTTCATCCTTTGGCATATTGAAAGGTAATATTATTGGCGGGTTATTTGCTCATTCCCTGGTGACTCAGTCTGCAGCATTCAAAATTAAACTATGAAAGTTTAATTCTTCCTTTTCAGAGTTTATTTACAGATTTTGCCAGATGAATGCATAACCTGTGAACTATAATTAGGGATTTCCAGCTGTTATCAGAAAGCCTAGAATGAACTGCTTGCAAGTTTTTGAACGTATTTAAAAATCGCTATTAGTAATCCTAAAATATTATTAAGTACCAGTGATGGAATAACATATGTTTAAAGGCGTATTAACCCTTTAGTCACTACAATTATAGTTTACATATGTCATAGAATATACACGCAGACCTTTGAGTCTCTGTGATGCATTTAAGTGCAGCCTAATTCAAGTGCCACCAGCTCAGTATTGTATTTTCCTGGTCTCGTCACTGGGCAAAATTGGAAATACCTGATTTTTGTCTTGACGAGTTGAAAATAATTTTTTTGAGCCTGAGAGAAACAGCCTTGGTCATTTATTTCAGTATGTAACTAGAAAAAACAGTGCACAGAAGAAGAAAGAATAATCTCCATCCATTCCTCCATGTGCTGCATTAATCATCTGTTTTCTAGAAAACTTTAACTCATGATGTTTACCTCATTCCTATAGTACCCATTGAGTTATTCCTCAACAGGTTTTGTTTTAAATACAATTTATGCGGTTCAACGTTCTCCAAAATCAAATCTGTATAGAGTACTCTGACATTTAGCTTGTTTGAAGACAAATTTCCTCTAAAAAAACCAAACAAAAATGGCAACAAAAATACTTTTAAGTCAATTGGACAAGACAGTTCTGAATTACAAGATTATTTTAGAAGAGACATATTTTAGCATATAGAATATTGCCCTGATACTTTGGTTCATAACCAGCTCAAGCACTATTTGAAATAAAACTCCTCAGATATACCTTTAAAAGAACTAGTGAAGGCCCTATGTTTTACCATGTACAAAATTCTAAGTTCAGAGTGATTCTGAATTCTATACCTCAGTATTAGTTGAGGGAGTTTTGTGTCTACAATTTCACGGAGAGATCACATACATAGCTTTTCAAAATTGTCCTGTATAAGTGAACTCTTCAGCTAGGGGAAAGTATATCTTCAGCATAAATAAGAGAAAAATGTAAACAGCTTCAGAAATAATGAAAGACCTAAAGATCATTCTTGTTAACAGGTAGGTCTGAATGGTTTCCATCACGTGAAACCATGATAGCTTCATTCCAAAACCCAGTCCTGATTAACATATATTCTGAGACCATACACATATGTTCCCAGTCTTTGCCACTTGAGTTTGAGCCATCTAGTTTATTATCATTTCTCATCTGATTTCTAGTCAATATTTCAAGACACATAAAACAAAAGCAATCAAGAGCCCCTTTTAAAAAAATACAGACACATGTAAACTTCTATAAATTAATTTTTTTTCCTCAAGTTACTAAGTACAGTAATTCAAGCTTTGGCTGTCTGCCAAAAACTACAGTTTCCTTAAGTTTTAATTCAAACTTTCATCTATAAAATTGATTGTGCCATTAAAATAAAAGTGACATAGTTACCGACTACTCTCTATAATTAGATACTGTTAGGTGCTTCCTGTTACTTGAAAAACATTCTTCATTTAATATACAGAGAGAGGTAGTGTTGACTAATGAGCTGCTCCATTACTAACTTTTACCAGTTAGTAGTAATAGTTTTATCAGAGCTGCAAACACTTTTGAATAGCCAGATCTTTGTTTTGAGAGCTGAGCTGAAACGCTCCAAATACCATAAAACTCTGGAGCCCATGCGCAATATGGATTCTTTGTTCACCTCCTTTACAGGCTGAAAGAGACAACCTAGACATAAATGGCCATTTGTTCTCATTACTGATCCCAAGGAATATTGTGAAAGAATGTGGAAATTAATCTAAGTATCCTGGCTATGTTCCAGCTTGGATAAATACATCCTCTGTACCCTAAACACCCTCTATTTCTCTCCACTCTTTAATTTCATTTTAATAAATTACTCATTTCCCCAGTTATAAAACATTGTGTAGCGCTGATGATAAAGAACGTTCCTCTCTGAGGATGGCTGCAGAACAAGCCTTACCTCCCCAGGGCCAGGCTGGCTGGGGACACGGCATCCTTCCCACTTGAGTTGCTCTTCAATTAAAAGTGCCAAGTAAACATAAGAGATGTGCCAAAGCTAGGAAGAGCAAATTTGAAACAATATATTGCACCTTTCTAAGCAGGAGACTGTTCCAAACTAGAAGGGGAAAGGGTTCACTGCCATATAAAAACCCAGATGGAGTTTGCAGTTGCGTAGCCATATTCTCATCAGACTTTGAATATCTTTAACTTGGGGCTGTGGCTACAAGCTTTTTCTCAACTTCAGCTCTGAAAGTAGAAGAGGTCCTATCAGTCTAAGTCTCCATCACAGCTTCCTCCACCCTCTGGGGTACTCCTCTCTCAGACCTCCCA
The DNA here is from genome assembly GCA_013398295.1 of Chionis minor. Classification (NCBI taxonomy): domain Eukaryota; kingdom Metazoa; phylum Chordata; class Aves; order Charadriiformes; family Chionidae; genus Chionis; species Chionis minor. The sequence goes on from VZSF01001698.1 coordinate 876,639, forward strand.
GCTAAGCTACTTCTCCAAGTGCTTGTTTTAGTCAAAGTAAACCTGATCATCATAAACAGCTTAATAACAGGTATTCGATAACACTAATCTGGTCTGTCTTGACTGAAACATGCTTAGGGTAAATGTCACAAGCTGCTCAGCGGCTGGATACCAGAGGACAGTATATTCTTTCAGGGTGACAAAGACAACTACCCAGAAGCTGGTCTCTTCTTTCAGTTTATCTGAAGCCAGAGACTGATCTATGTCTACAGTAACTCTTGTCTTTAGCCAAAAACATATAAAGCAGGATTCTCTGGCATTAAACTAGAAAGATCCAATCTCTTGTCATAAAGCAGAGTTCATATGATTAAGTTTATAGATAAAACCTAGCCATACATAAGGGCACAGATATACTGAAACATAAGCCTAGAAGATCAAAGTACTATTTGAAGAGATCTGACTATTATATCAAACAGCGGTCTTTCAAAAACCATTTATATCCCCACAATATTTTGTTGGTTGAACCGAAGTTTTCCACTATTGCCATATCCTATTAACACTAGAAAAAAAATATTACCAAGAAGGGAAGCAATTGTTAAAGGTGAGCAGCAACAAGGAGAAGAAAAAAAAAAAAAAAAAAACAAACGACTAGATCCAAATATTCAAAGTCCAGTAAATGGTAGGAACGCAGTGCAAGTAGCTACCCCATGCTCTAACATCTAGTCCACATTTTCAAAGAGTGAAGCATGCACTCAACTCCTAATCAGTTTTCTGGACAGTACAAACTGAATAATCCTGGCTACAGGATCTTAGGAAAGACTGTGCTCCTGAGTGGGATTGGGAGGTACAAGTATTAATGGGATGTGATAAACCAGAGGGGAAAAGAGTTGTCGCTTTGCTGCTTTTCCTGGTTGGAATCGGGCTGATCTTTCCCCACCTTTCCAGAATCTGGCATCCAACACCAGGCTTCATAGCAATTTGGAGTTACACTTTCAGCTTGTCAGGTAACCAGTGGCTCAGATCCACTCAAGTTTTCCAAAAGGTCACAACACCCACAATGTTATTACTCCAAAGATGACAGCACCCTGGGTTTGTCAGCATTAAGTAAATTCACTTAAACATCAGTTCAAGGCTGGAAATACTAGAAGCTTATCCTAGCAACGGAAAGTTGAATACCGAATGTGGATTGCAAAGTTGGAAACAAGATTACAAAATAAAACATCAAGCAGAGAACTTAAGAGAACTCACTCTTGAGTCCTTCCCATTAAGCCCACATTTTACCTTTCTTCAAACAAACTCCTTAACTATTCACAAATCTTTAGCCAGCAGTAGCTGCGATAATTCACATTTGCCTCTACCTTTTCCTCATAAGCCTGGCTTTTCTCTTTCTTCTTTCAGTACAAGTAAAGCATTCTGTGACCAGTGCTGAACAAATTCAAGGCAAATCAAACATTTGGGGCACCTCTGGAAGGGAAGAAAGATAAAGGGGAGATGGGAGTTAACTTTCAAGTCTTAAAAAAACCTTGATGAATCCAGTATCATAGGAAATGTTCACTGGATGCACATCCTGTCTCTGGCTCAGTTTAAGCTCTCCACAGGGGCCAAACACAGCACATTAATAATACAGATGACAGAACTGGCATGTAGAGTCTTTGTCTGAACTATATTCCCCACTGTCTTCTTGTCAGCTTGGAGGCTTGCAACAAGTGTGTTGCTTCATCCATCACTCTTTTTTATATATCCACAAGGCTAGATCCAGCAAACAAAAAACTACTTCAGATATTTCTCTTAAGCATGACAATAGTATCACAGTTTAAATAAAGATATTTCTAGTTTTCTTTTTTCTGTTTTACATACCTTATCTTTGCACTGAATTTCTATTGTTTCAGTCAGAAAGAAACATCAGTGATTTTTTTTTTCCATATTTCTCTGTATAGCTTTATCCAGGGGACCCAGTCTTTAATTTGCAGTGCCAATGATCTTGACTAAATGGATAGTTAATCCAGTCTGTAAACTGTGATTGCAGTCCAGTTTGTTTACCCTCTCTTACAGAAGACATTTTCCATACTATCATAGAAAGAAAATTCTCCTATGAAACCATAAAAGACTGAAAGCTGCTTCCTAACTTTTACCCCTCACTTTCCCCAAGAGCAGCTGAGAGATTAATTGGCTCTTACTACCAGAACAGCTGAGCACCCAGCAACTCTTAAGTACAGCTACCCTCACCACACTCCCAAGATAAAGCAGTGGCATAATCTCTACCATAGTGACCAGAAGCGCAAAGAGTCTGTACAACTTGCTCAAAGCATTTCCAAGGTCTGTGGTAGAGGCAAGGTTTTAGCGCTCCCTTTGCAAGTCAGGGCTCATCTTTTCCAAAACCGGGCAGCACAGAAGCAGGGAAACTTATTTGCTCCCCCCCATCACCATCCTGCTTTTCCAGTTTTGATGGATAGGATGATCACATATTGTGAGTTTGTCTAGAAAACCTTTATTTTATGGACATAAGGAATAAATTGTTCTGTGTCACTGAAAGAGACATTACTACCAGTTCAGCAGGTCTGTGAATACAATAATTTCCTGTAACATGCATCCCTCAGTCCAGCTAAAGGTTACCCCAGCCACAGAAATCCTGGGAACAGAGATGAATACCACTTCAGCCTCTCCAGACATCTGTCGCCTTTGCCATCAGTTTACCATTTCGCAAAGAATTAAATCAAACATACAAGAACCTGGTTTTGTATAAAGTTCGCCAGCCTCAATGCAGACTTAGAAGGAAAGACAATCCTAGAGCTTAGGTTTCTGGGTGTCCTGTAGTTATGGCAACTTAACTTAAAAAAGTAAGTGTCCTGTCACAACTGAGACCATTCACCATTGTACTGAGAAGTGTTCTGTTGTACACTTGCATTTATAGCAGGCTAAGCGCTCCCATCAATAGCCCCATAAGTAGTTTTCACACTTGTACTACCCAATTTAAGGGAGAATGCTGATTTAATCTCAATTATATAATGTAATCCTCTATTTAATTCCTTCTTTCAGGTTTTACTGCAATGTATTTGAATAAACTATGCCTTTGCTGTTAAAGATGTTGCTATCCAGTATGGACACTTGCAGTGCACTACTTGCTTCTTAGATCACATCAGACCCTTTCGAGGTTATAATAATTTCTTTGGTAATTTTTCACATTTTTTTTAACAAAAGAAAGTAAAAAAGCTAAGCAAGTTGTCCTGCGGGTACCACAATTAAGCAAAGAAAGCATTCTTCCTGCTTGTGTCCTCCATCCTTTAACAGCTCCCCCTCTCCTCCATGCCCTTTCCGTACTAGTTCTGCCTTCTCTCAGTTCCCAAAGCCACATACCCTGATAAACTGAACATGTTACAGGCAACTTTTTAAACTGGAGTGATTAGTAGCTGCTGCTGTCAAAAAGTTGCATGTGTGATGACTGTCCAGCTGGCTGCTGCTTTCTGAAATCGCAAAGATACCAAGTTATAATGTTTCCGGTTCAGGGGGACACATGCACTATAGCCTCTTTTGAGCCACCAATATGCACTGTGTAACAACTTTGAAACTAATATTCCTCTATCAAAACTTGGCTGAAGATGGCCAATGTGTTCCAAAGCTATTGAGAACTGAAAGATGGACAGATCAACAGCGTGGTTACATGTATTTGTCTTGAAATTATATTGCATCCCCTCATAACAATTAAGCCATTAGCTGTTTCTAGATTCAAGACAATGAGACAGATTTAATGACATTCCAATACAGATAAAACTTTTAAAAGCGTACGGTCAATCAACAAAGATTATCCAGGTTACAGTAAAAGTCAGTGGAACTGGTTATTACTGTGCCTGGGGGGTATCCCTCACTTCTGTTAGAAGCACAGAGAACCAGTGTCATATGGAAGTTCCACATTTAACTTGTTTTGAAATTTAGAAAATGGTCTCATCTCCTACCATATCTACAAGACTGCAGTGTTTCCCCACAAGAACACAAGCCATATCTTCCTATTTGCCACCCCCCACTAACCGTAATGACAAATGAATTGCAGTTGTGATTATAATCCTGCTTGGGGGTGGGAATAAACTGTTTAAGGTAAATCCCCTCTTTGAACTTTACTTAAAAGGTTCAAAACTAGTTCCAAGTTAGCTTTTCATGTCCTTCATTTTCTGAAAAAAAAAATGCTCATGATGAACAGAGAGAAGCAAGCACTCCAAGGAGGGTAACTCTAGTTGTCTTCAGAAGTAGCCACTAGAAGTATTCCTAAAGCCTCAGTTATTTCTCATGTAAGTAGTAATGAATAAAAGTCAACCTTATAATATCGGGGTCATTACGATAATGACGCATCCACACCACCCAGATCTTGACAGCGTCTACAGTAAGGTCTAGACTGTTAAAGTAGGATATGATCCAGTTGTAATCAAAAGCAGGTACCTTCTAACCTTGCTACACAATGACTTTGTCTCCTTGGCTAATATATCTTCCAATCGCGTGTATCTCAATCACATGTATTTTCCAGGAATTGTGGAACAGGTACACAGGAAGCAGTGCAGTCAGAGATTCAAAATATATTTTGATTCAGTTCCCAGTGCTTCATTGCTGCATGGTAAGCAGAGCCATGAGGGACAACACACTACTCAACTGCTTTTTTTGTAAGAGACCTTAGAACTTCAATACTTTTCTTAGAAGCACAGGAGTTCGCAGTATTGGGACAATAGGCAAAGGACAACTTAAAATTAATTTTTGCTTTTTAGTGAGATAAAGTTTAAAAACCAACCTAAAGGTTTATTATTTTTAAAAAATAGCAGCAGTAGTAAATAGGGCCACTTATGCGGATAATAAATAACATGATACTTTCCCATGGGGATATGTGTTAGCATAGATATTGTAGTATACCAGTTTCTGACTATGGTAATACAAAGCTTAACCTCTTCTTGTGTACCTCAAAGCAAAATGAATTTACCTTTTATGCAATTTATCACAGCAGCATAAAAACTTTAGGTATTGAATTTACAGCTAGTCATCAGCTCTCAGACAGAAATTACAAGGAGGTAGCAAAGTGCAGAGCAGTTTTCAAGAAAAGCAGCAGTGCTGCCAGGACTGAGAGGCATCTTATTGGAGAAAAGGCAAACAAGACAGTACACCAGCGGGAAGAGGACAACAACATTTAACTCCTAAAAAGTCGGGGGGGAAGAACCGAAGAAAACAAGGCATTAAGAATTTACAAATAGGTCTGGTGAAGTTTTCTAGGGTTTCCTGCTCTCGTTATTTCTGAACAATGCTTGGAAAAATTTTACCTTCACACCTTTTGTAAAAAAACCTTCATAAAACCATGACACAGAGCGAGGGTCCCCCCAAACCAACAGGGATGTAAACTTCTCCGAGGCATCCAAGATTTTGTTGAGGTTTGCAATGGTGCCAAATATGGAAGACTTAAGAAAGCATAAGCTGCCTTTTTGTGTAATTCTCCCGTCAAGCAGAACCTTAACACTGTTGCCATACACAACCAGAGACAGGTACCTCTGTGCTTAATCCATTGGTTTTATTCTCCCAAAAGAAATTCTCTGCTCCTTGATCAAACACTAATCTTCCATAATCTTACAAGATCAAGTTACCCATTTATGCCCAGAAACTGTCTCTATCCTTATCCTGGCTTTCTTTCATGTCTTCCCCCTTTCTGAACAAACGCATTGTTTTGCGTCTGAGCAGGGGCTTACAATGTATTTTCTCTTGTAAGTGGTATGGAGCCAGAGGCACACAGTGCACCCTTCGCGCAAAGTCTGAGCAACACTCACTTAAAAAGAGACGGCAATAAAATCTGTCACCCACAGCCAAAAAGACCCCAAAAGCAAGAAATAATACAAACTCCAAATAAAATAAAATTATGAAGAGACAAGGATCAGCACATCTCCTTGTATTTACCCAGAGGGGATTTTAAAACTATGGCAAGTTTTGGAATGAGTGGAAGGAAGAGAACAGAAGACACAAAGAAAAAAAAGTTCCTTGTAGTGTTAATTTCCCTGACTGCTTTGCACATGCTTTCAGGAAGATGCAGGGCAAAATCGTTTCGAGTTCACAGCATTTTGAGGCAATAATGTAGCTCATTTTGTCACCACTACAGATGGCAGGCTGTAATGAGCCTATGTTAATGACTACTATAGATATTCTATACACAGATATGTAATGGTGCGCTGTGAGACATCGGCAGTGAAACCAAATGCTGAGAGCCTTGGCCTCATTTCAGGTTTTGTTACAAGCATGAAGCTCAGACTCTGTTTGCTCAAAGGTGGACATAAGATTAGTACATTCAAAAGAATGTGGTCCAATTTTTAAATAAAACAAACATCGATTAATGGCTTTTTACTGAACCATTTTCTCCCTGATAAAACCAAAAGAAACTCAAATGTTTTTCCTGAACTGTCACATTCATTTTTGGAAAAGGATCTGGCTGAAACTAAGACAAAACCAGATGCTGCAAAAGCTAGAACTCAGAAACACACCTGCTTGGGTTGCCTTTAGAGCTGACAGAGATGCCCTTTTAGCATATAATGCCCCACAGAAACTCACATGAACATGCATTTTAACTACAGACGGTCAGGGCCACAAGTATACCAATAGATCCTACATACCTCTGCCAGCCTCACCCAGGACCTGCACTCATGTCCCCTGCCCACACATCTAGCAATGGAGTTTAAACTCAGGCCTAGGCCCACAGTCCTGGTCCAAGCTATATCCCAGCTGTACCTGTTCCCATACCTCTGCCTGAACGGCTGTTGTTTAAGATTTCAACGCTGACCATAAACCAAATCTGCTGCCTTACCTTCACCAGATGATAGCAGGGCAGCTGCTGTTGCCACCACACTCTACTCTTCCAGCTCACACCAGGACCAACAGCCCAGGTGTGAGCTTAAATAAGGCTCCTGGATGCACGTGTGAGGGGTGGAGGTCTCAGGTGAGGCTGGTCAGGACAATTAAGGTGCACTCAGGGCCCTGACATATATAAAACCTGTGAAAGCTTTTTGGAGAAAAAAAAAAATAATCAAGAGATATTGCTTACAGTCTTTCCAAAGAAGGTATTTCAAATGAGCATCTCTAGTCTAGGGAAGATAGAAAACAGCAGACACTGTATGGGGACTGGGAATTTACTTTTCTCTTTGAAAAAAGGCAATCATTTCCAACAACAGTTAGGTGAGATGTGCTATAAAAATGCCTCTGACTCAACAACAGGCAGGCAAACTGATAGGTACGAAGGATTTGCATCTCCATGAAAAGCTGAAGTTATCATATTTTGAGCCCATGGGCCATGTCAAAACAAACACCACTTCTACTTCTTCCTGAAGTAGGAGGTGAGTAAAGGCCATACTACGTTGACTAGCTATAGCATCTCCACGAGATCTATCACATGGAAGAATCAAGGTATGCTTTGTGGGATGGAAGTCATTCTGAAGGACAGGAATTTGTCATATGAAGAACTAGCATTTGGCATTAGTAAATGAAGAGAGATCATTTGAATAAGCTACCAGATGGGAAACACACTTGTCATGAAGGTCCCCTTAATTGGCTCCAGCTTGAGGCTAATCTGAAAAAACGGGTTTGGACACAGCAACAAACTAGCCAACAAGAATCAATAACTATGACTCAGATAGTGGACCAGGAAACAGATAAATGAATGTGATGCAGGGATTACAAGGGTGTCTGATGTCATAAAGTTATAATGGGGAAATTATTGACCTTGTATAGTTGTATAATTTCTGCCTGAAATGGTGATAAACTTCTAATAATTTCTCACAGCCCCAGGAGTAAAATTAAAACAATGTGAGAATATAAGATGTTTCAGAAGCTTGGTAAAGCTATGAAAATGTATTGCCTTGATATTAATGACATCTTCCACTGTTCACTGTAAACAGTTTCACAGAATCATGCTATCCTTTATTGAGATACCGACTGGGAGTGATTCTCATCTCCTTACAGCGATGCCAACCTTTTAATGTTAGTAGAAATAGTTCTAATTTACTGCTTAACCAGGAGAAAATCAGATGCATGAACCTTCCAGGAATGATATCTAAACATTTCTAACATGGGCAAACAGACAAGTTGTTTCCATCATTAAGAGAGCAAATAAACAAATTTATATTCCTCTTCAAGCTGCCACAACTTACTCCCAAAGGACTTAAGACTAATGGACAAACTCCTTACCGCCTGAAATCCTCTTGGGGTAACAGCTTTTTCAATCCTTAGTGTCGCATCACTGCGTTTCAAAGAGTACATTGTTCATAAAGCACTCTTTTCCTGCTGCAAAATAGCTCAAGACCCTTAAGCCCTGGCTTCTACCTGAAATATTCCCCAAATATTTGTGGTCCCTCCTGTATAATAGGTTTTCTATATGAGACCCATGTTATACACAAAAAACCTACACTAATTGGTCTTTATTATTTTAATAATCTTAACATTTCCTCATCTAATAATGGTTAATTTAATGTGCTCCTGTAATGCACTCCTAAATTACTGGTTTATAAAACAGAAAAAACCAAACAGTGCTGATTTCAGGTTTCCACACATTGCATTAATTATCTGGAAATGTCTCTGAGACTTCCTAGAGCAGATTTTCGCAATCTCCTTATTATCCCTGTACAGACATTTCAAACATACTGTAGCTACTCCAAGTTCATCATCCTTGTAATTTACGCAAACCTTGTAATTGATATTTGTAAGCACAGAAAATCTGGAAGTGAAAAGAAATATTAGATGGCCTCCTGCTTTTCGCTCACAGATCTTCCACTTGAGCAGATGTACAGAGAAGTGGTGCTATAAAGAGCCACAGCTCCCCTTTCCACTGAATCCAGGGTAAGGGAGGGTGCACACAGCCTAGGCCTATTCTTCCTTGCACGCAGGTTGCTTTCAGGTGCTTATTTGCTATTTAGGGAGATTTGCTTGTGAGCCCAGCAGTAAGCAGAAATGAAGGAAAAAAAAACTGGGAAAATAAACCAACATGAAAATATGCCTTTCCACCAGAGTAGGAAAAAATTATTGTAATCCCTAGTAAGAGGACATGCAAATACCATGAACTGAGAGGTATAACTAGATAATTCAGATATATGTTGGGTTGAGCAGCATATTCACTCCCCCTGTGCTGGTCTGGCTAATTCAAGAGACACTAATAGTCTTTTAATGCACTTGGGGAGTTTATCTAAAATAAAGGCCACCCTCCAAACCCCTTTGTGCTGAGATAAAGTCAGGCCATTTCAACAGCTGTGGTTAGTCATATCCTGCCTTATTCCCTCAGCACATTGCCCTGGTCCATCTCCTGTGAACTGTCTTCCATTTCAAGGGTGTACTGGTCAGTCACACAACTTGCAATTGCTGTTTCTCAAGGTGCATGGTACCAGTTTCTTCTGGGCAATGCAAAATAGGGGAGGGAGGCTGGGCAGCTGCCACCCTCTCTCTTGAGGAAGGAATGAAATTATCTTAGAATCACAGAATCGTCTAGGTTGGAAGGGGCCTTTGAGATCATTGAGTCCAACCACTAACTCAACACTACCAAAAGCACCACTGACCCACATCCCTCAGCACCACGTTTACCTGTCTTTTAAATACCTCCAGGGATGGCAATTCCACCACTTCGCTGGGCAAAGGGACTTGAGTGAAAGACTACTTGTATCTGCTTCACTGAAGAAAGAGGACACAGCAGATACTTAAATTACAACACTTTAGAGAGTTTATCAGCCATTACAGTGAATGGTTCACACAACCAAAACTTGGTTTGTGCCAGCTGCAGAGCTAGAAAGATGTCACGGGACATCTGGCATCCTTCAGTCACATTGTGACCTAGGTCAAAAATAGTTTTTCACAGCCATTCTTGGTAAAATAAGATTGTTAGGGTCATGACTTTCAGACTTTTTAGGGCTATGTCTAATATGTTTGAGTCTTAATCTAGCTGTGTTAGGAACAAAGAGGACAGCATTGTCCAGCATTGTACTCGAGGACAGCAGTAATACCTACCAATTGCTGAATGAACAAGCTACGTAACAACAGAAGATATGACCATGCCATGTACTGGCAAAAGCTTTTGTGCACATCTTACTGTCACTAGCAAACACACCTTCCAGCATAAAGCGCTTTTGTGAAACAACAGAAGAAAACTGTAGGGGCTTTCACCACCATGACTATTCCAGTGTCTTTCCTCTGTTTGCCTCCAGCTGCCCCCAGAGGTTGCCGAATCTGTCTCGAGGTGAAAGCACATGGATGAAGGCAAACAAGGCTGCCAGATACCTCTGGCATTCCCATGGGTAAATGTAACTTGCAGAGCATGACTAAGACAGTATTAACACAGATGCTTTTCTGAGTAGTCCTACTGATGACAACATATCTACTCAAAAGAGTAGAGTTATTTACTCAGTTGCAAAATTTGACAAATATCTATTTACACTTGGAAGTCAGTAACAGAGCAGTTAGGAGAAAGCTCTGCAGTTAATTCGTTTTGTATCATTCCAGAACTCAAGGTAAAGCACTCAGCAGTTCGGGTTTACCAGTGTTCAAGGCAGGGTCTGCCCTGTAGCAGCTTCAAGTCAGGTGGGAATGCTCTAATTGTCCTCACCCAGGCCCTGAGCAGCACCAGGCATGGCTAAGGAAGGCTTCTCTTTGTCAGTAGCAGTCCCTTGGACTTTGACCCCAGAAAAATCCTGACAAAGTTTAAATTGTACCACTTACAAGGTATAATGCAAGATGCAGCTCCTTGATTCCCCTAATTTTATTAGCTAGGACAATGGTATATCCTCTTGGTTGATGACCTCTCAGGACCAGACTGCTTTAGAAAGTTGTTCTGGCCTGTATGAAGGAAGAGAGATTATACTTCTTCTTCCTGGAATCTATGCATGTATCACAGGGCGGAAAAAAAGAAAAAAAATACTTAAAAGCAAGCAAGATTCTTTTAGAGTGGAACAAATGATATGCATGCACATTGGTGTGCCTTGAAGAGAAACATTATCAGCAGCATATAAAACTTGGGTAGAGGGATGTTATGTTGATAAAAATAAATACTGAAATATAGTTCTTGGCTCATTTCTATATATAGTATATTCCAATTCCCCTTGATCATCCACACTGTTAAGGGTGTAGTTGTGGTGGTTTGAGGCTTTTTCCCCCAAAACCCAAGAAAAATCAAACAAGTTACTGAATCACAGGAGTCTTAGAAACTAGCAACTGCATACTGGTGAGTTTGTGCCAGTCAAAGCACATAAATCATAACAATTGTTCTTTCCCCACCCACTGGATATTTTCCACATTCCGGGTTTCCTTCCCATTTCCACCCTCCTTAGTATTTCTTTATGTTATTGCTACTATTGTCTTAACTGTTAAGGAATTTGTCCAACTTCTTTGGAAAAGTCACCTTCTGTATCTCCTTCCCTTGTTTTGATCTTACTTTAATTGTCAGTCCTTCCTATACTTGCTACTTTCACATACTTGATTTTTTTTCCTCCTCTTTTTCAGAAAATTGTTGTTTCCACAGTTGCCCTTTCTTTGGAAAAGCTTCCTAGAGTTTAGCAGCCATGACGTTGCACCGAAACAGTTATTTGTTAGACCACAGAATTTAATAGCAGAAATTGAGCTCTGCTTTTTGTATGGTTGGATCGTTTGGGGATGGTTCTGTTGTTTTGTTGAGCTTTTTCAATCGTAGACTCACAAGGACATAGTAGCCTATTAAATGCTACAGAATGACCTGGAAAGCCTATTAAAATATTCACATTGTCTACTATACGGTATAAAGCAGTTTATAGCACCTTCTTTCCTATAATATCTGAGCATCTTATAACCAATATTACGGCTGCACTTGTAGCATGCAGCATGGCGTACAGCAAGCAAATAGCCCAGTTTTACAGGTAAGAGAGATACAGCTCTATATGCATAAAAAAGGATGCAGCAGCTGTTAGGAATGCAGGGCAGGCTATTTGTCACTCTGCCTTTTGTGGCAGTGGAGCAGTGACCCTGTTTCCCGCCCCATGTCCTGCTGGCAGACAGCCTCTTTTCTGACAGAGCTCCTAAGACACCTGCATCTCCCCCTAGACTGCGTGAGGGACCGCTGGAGAGCAGCGTATGGGGAATGTTACCCCATGAAGCTGACTCAGTGATCAGCCTTTACCTGTTTTGCTCTGGGAGAAAGGGCTATAGGAACATGCTGAGTCTGCTCCGTTCCCTGTTGTAGCTTTTATGACAGTCATCTATCTCATTTCAACTAAATTTGTCATAGCAGAATGATGTCTCAAAAGAGAATTTCCTGCAGATTTTAGTCAAGTTGAGCAAAGCAGGATGCCATGAGACCTGATTCTGAGAAGGGCTACATCATGGTATCTCCTTATTAGACACCAGGGAATGCACAGAAACTTTATAAATGCCCAGCCATAGAAAGGATTTATGCTTCCCAGGTACCAAAGGAAGATCAACACAAGATACCTGTGCAGGAAACTGTAGGATAATACTCCATAAGGAGTGAGTCTTTACTAGTGTAAGTATTCAAAAAATTGTATGATTGCAGTTGGTGTCTGAACAAGTAAAGTTCAAAGTAAAGATCAAAATATTTTGTGTCAAGATTAAAATAACCTTTCTGATTTTAAGATATTTAAGACAACACACTTTCTTATTCACACCTAAATTCACAATGAAGTGGCATTTTGAAATTGTACTTTCTGTTGCCTGAAACCATTTGCCTATTTTGACCCTAAGTCAGGAACTATTTTTGTTCTCCTTGAACTCCCCTTTTCAGCAAAATCCCATTGGTCTTTATTTTTTGAACAGCTTTATTTCACAGCATTTTAAAAAACCTCAGTTCTGAAAAGAACTGCTCTCAGTACATTCACTAGTGCTTCACTGGCCATTTTGTCATATAGATTGAGACACAAAAATTTCCACAGAACAACTTCTGTGAGTGAAAAAATTGCCAAGTTCGACCTTCGCAATTAGCAAATAGGAAAACAGAACGAGATCTTAGGATGAGCTTTTCGTGTGCATTCTTCATCCAGTGCTACCAGTTGTGCTTTAGATCACACAGAGGAAAACGTTAAAGCCAGTAAAATATCTTGTCTTTATCTCCTGCCTTGTTTTTCTTTCCTCTGTTCACAATAGCAGCCTCCCCAGTGTGGGATAATTCCCTACAAAGATCTGTCTTGCTCTCTGTGTCCTGTGTTGTTTTTCTCTCTTTTCGCACCACAAGCATCCCTTGAGTGGAATAATGCTCTGTAAAAGCTTAATAGCACATGTACTACACGTTGTCTATTTGTGTTCTAAATGCCTTCCCTAGTGTGGTATAATACCTCATAAAAATCTGTCCTGTCTTTATGTTCTGCATTGTTGTTTTCTGATACCAGTGAATTCTGCGTCTGGGCAGCGTCAGATCCTTGTAAATGGCAACACCATAAAAACTGTTACTAATATCACGAAAACAAATTATATTCTGAAATGTTTCTCCTTAATTCCTAGAACACACTGTGCCAATAAGAATAGGTACGATTCTGCATAAACCACCACTAGTGGTAAGTACTTGAACCATAGGAGACAGAGAGAGAGGTATACTCAGAATTTGGAGACAGAGATTCAAATACTGTAGGTTTACAAAGATCACACCTACCCTCATCACAATTTCTGCAGGTAATAACAAGCAAAAATTAAACACATAGTTGTGCTTACTCCACCCAGAGCACAGGGGAGAAAAGAAGAGGGTTTGATCTGGGATGGCTATTTGGATGGCTATTTCTATCTGCTATCTTCTCCAGCCTGCTGTTCAGGGAACAGAAAAATTAAGTGGTGGGGCTGTACACAGACAGCTCTCCATAATCCAGAGTAGCAGGAAGCCTGGATACGGTAGATAATGCAAACGCATGAACAATATTGGTGCTATATTCTGCAGAACATGGTGCTGAGACCCCAGACAAGCTCAGGTCCACCAAAGCTGCTTAGCTCCTGCTCAGCTAGTTCTCATATCATGTTCATTCCACTTTGCTTTTTCCCCATTCTCTCTATCAGCACTATGCATGCTCATTTTCTTTTTAGCTAAAAACCCTTCATCACCCACAAGTGTAAAAAACAAGTCCCAGCAATGCTGGAGTTTGATGATCATTTTTAGTTACACGTTACTGCTTTACATATTTTCTGTGGCAAATCAGCATTTATTCAGAAGTAATTTTCTGGTCTAAACTAATGAGCAATGAGTGTGACAAATACTGCTGTTAGTGATTGTGCATTTCAAGGCAATTTTAGAGTGCATGATCTCTGTGGGAATAGCCAAGCACATATTGCTACTCATATATATAACTTCAAGTCTCAGTGATAAAGTCCCATTAAAGATATCCTACCCTCTTGACTACTTTTTCTTTTTTTTTTTGCTAATGTAATGCTAGTGGCTCTGATGCAACATGGATGTCCTTGGGCTGATTTAATTGGGCAGAAACCTTTGAAATATGCACAGGCTAATTCACTTTGAGGGTTAAAACAATGAATCCCTGTAGAAAATAATATATTAGTGGGTAAAAGATGAATTAATGGCAGTACTCAAATATCATCTCTACAGCAACCAGAACAGCTGAATTAATAACATACCAGGGTTTTATTATGGCTTAAGAATTACAGCTATGATGACACTATGAGTAGCTCAGCCTTCCCCTTTATTGGACCTTCGTAGACACGGTAATCCTTTGGCCCCTTGAGAATTTGTTCTCTCATGATGCTCAAGCAAGGTTACTCCATTGACATGATCATCTCCTCCCTTAACCATCTCTCTCCCGCATGCTTTTCTCCCCCTCCTCCTTTTCTCTCCTTCAAGTTCACACACAGGTCAGACACCAAAGGATCTATGTTATACCTGAACTCATGCAAATCAGTAGCTTGGAATTTGATTGCCCTTACTTCAAATCATAGTTTCCAAGGGAAGAAATGAGCTCTCATTCTTCCCACAAAAAAAGTTTCCTGTAACAAATATACAGGCGCGAAAATATCCTTTCTAAGTAATACTAAGAAATCAGGAGGCAAAAATCTCCTGTCATGTGCCTTGGTAAAAAGCTGGAATCATTCTCTGTACAACCAGGTGAAGGATACCAGATTTACACTGGTGTAACCATTGTCAGACCGCACCATGTGTTTCTATTTCTTATTAATCTAATGACTTTGTTCAACAAAAGGCCTCCTTGTGTGCATCTGACACTGGAATATTTGTTTTAATGTACTTTTTTCAGCAGCAGGAATTTCAGGGGAAAAATCCTTCAGCTACAGCGTTATCTTCAGTTGGCCAAGTGCTTCCTTGATTGATACAAGTGCCATCTTGTACCGCAGAACTAGGGAGACATTTTTACTAACATATCTAGTTCTTGCAAGTGCAGGATGAGGCTATTCATGAATACTACAGACATCTGCTGATGTTTTCTGTCACTTTGGTCAAGAAGTTTAGATTGTTTGCTCTATGAAAATTGTTTCAAACACCCAAAAAAACCCCCACCAAACCTCAAGAATCTTAAGAGGATTTGTTTATCTTGAGGGGCCAAAGGGGTAAAAGGTCACTTCCCATACTTTTTTAATCTCTTTCTTTTGTTGGAGACAAAGTCTTTAGGCAGGACTAAGGGGACGTGAAATTCTCGGCTAGTTTGTTTTTTGGGGTATTCTTCTAGTTGGAAGAGGAAATTGCGTAACTATTTTTGACTAGCTCAGGATCATAATCTGAGCTGAACAGAGCTGTAGGCAGAATCACCATTCAGCCTCCAAATCCCTGGAAGAACCTGGCAAGAAAAGGAGGAAAAAGACCTGTAAAAGGCAGTGAAGGCAATGGCGGAAGGAAATGAAAAGGAGAGGCAAGGAATTCAGTGTGGTAGCTTTACCTTTAAAGCTAAAATTACTTTCCACCACACTCAACCCCTTTATACCACACACACAATGATCACTTGGCCTCATTCTCTGGATATTTCTATTCTATTTCATACACATTTCCTGTAAATGGGGATTAGGCCATTTCAATCATGACCTGCTCACATAACAATTACTCAGGCAAAAGAGCTATTAAAATCAATGGGAGAATTTGGCCCATTTAGAGCATACAGAATGAAATCCATTACTGCTGGCATTTTCCTAAACCTATGTTGTTATGGGTACTGAAAGGAGTCTTTTACTGTGCAGGGTTTCACAGAGGATAATCTCATCTGTAAAAGACGGCTGTGTTAGAAACAGATCAAAATGGCTTGGGCAAAAGCAAAGCCTAGAGCTCTCAGGGTGAGAGTATGGAGCTTGGTTTGGCTCCAGGCTTTTTCGGATATACCTGTGCTACCACTAACCTCTCTGCACCTGAATCCCCACCTGCCTTATACTGGCTTTGGTTAATGAGATTAGTGGTACTTCAGAAAGGAAACGGTGTTTGTCTACACTACAAACAGGTATGACTTTGAAGCATGCATGGACATACCCGAACCAGCACCTGCAGGAAAAACAGATCGAGTGGTAATAACAGCAGAAACAAAGCCATAGTGAAATGCAACAGCTAGAAATTAGTAATTCAGTTA
The DNA here is from genome assembly GCA_013398295.1 of Chionis minor. Lineage (NCBI taxonomy): Eukaryota > Metazoa > Chordata > Aves > Charadriiformes > Chionidae > Chionis > Chionis minor. The sequence continues at coordinate 893,141 of VZSF01001698.1, forward strand.
ATTCAGACTAGAACTAAAATGCATACATTTAAATAGAGATAATTAAGTCATTACAAGACATTACCAGAGGAATTGTTTTGTTTCCCAGTCACTTAGGTCTTTGAACTCTTTACATTTGAATACGTTTCCCAGAACATTTCCCCACACACAAATCTGTTCAGATGCAGTATCGCTCAAACTGAAGCAGTAATCATGATGCCAAAATTGCTGTTTCGGGTGCTCTGACCTACACAAGCATGATGCCAGGTATACATTAAAGAAGGTCTCCTCTTACTTCAGAAACTAAGAATTTCCTGATTAATTCTCGAGTGAAGTTCCAGAGACCGAGTAGGAAAATATGCTATCAAAAAATTTCCAGTCAACTTTGTAGATTGACAGTGCCTCATATTTTCTATAACTATTTGAATTCAGAGTGTTTACGCTGAACACCGCCTTAGTAAACCTCCTCATCAGTTGCCTACATCCATACAAGGAAATATCTCATTTAACTTTGCAAATAGATATATATGAGACTGAAAATCACATTAGAATTGATAGCGACAGGCCCAACAGAGAGAATACGAGAATTGTCACTCATTTGAGATAGGGCAAAAATGTCACCCTTTGCTATTATAAATACTGCTTGTGTCAAAGCAATGAAATTATATACCTTCAGCAGAAATGTGAGTTGTTATGAATCTGCCCCAGGCCAGTACGCTATGAACAGCACATTGTCAGTGTTGTGAGTGTAGCAGGAGCCGGTAATCTTCGGAGATTACAGGTGAGGGGGCAGGCCTGCCATCTTAAACTAACAAAATGCATGTTGTCTTTAGCTTACAGTTCTTCACAAACACTACCCTACATTCATTTTCAAGACACCATAAATTGGACGCTCGAAATCAGGTTTTCTTTGAGGTTTAAAGGTTGAGTTATAGGCACTCCTCAGGGGAGCAGGCTATGAAACCTTTGCATCAGAGTAATCTGGAGTGTTTTGCATGCTGTTTTCAGATCAGCTAGTTTGTCTAATGAATGAGATGTGAAATTAGTTCCTAGGGCTCAAGAGAAAGCTGGTGGAGGGCTTCTAAGTCTCTGTGAAACCCATGGCATTAACCCTGCATACGTTATTTTATGTCAGTGTGTAACAAACACCTAGACAAACCAATCCATCACCAAACCTTCTGCGAAGCATTAGCAGCCAAAAGCAAGGGAAAGGGCAGGATGACTGGTTTTTGAATTCCAAGAATTTTTAAAGAAAATAAATGTTGACACATGAAGCTTTTGCCAGCACAACAGTATCTGCTGGGGTTCTAAGTTTCTGTGCTGAGAAAAGCCCCATACAAACACAATGTAAAATACCCTCAGGGCTACAGGTTCTTTCAATCCCAGAACCATACACAAGATAAACTGGCAAATGCACTTTTTTGCTGGTATAAAGAGAGTCCAGACTATGTCTGTTTGCCTGTGCAGGCATGTCAGTATTGCTAAAAAACATGGAAGGCGCTTGAAACTGTTTTCAAATACCACAGTCTGAACCTTTGCCACAGCTAGATCATTGCAGGAACTGAACAAGGACTCAGATTAAAGAAAAAAATAATGTTTCTCAGTTGCAAACTGCAGATGCTTTGTCACTTATTTGCATACGTAAATGTAGAGCAGAGCATGTGGGTGCCACCCTAATATAAATGTTTCTTATAAGCTATAATAACATAATGATTTCCATATATAATGTCCCATATATAAGCACTGAAGAGTTTCTCCACAAATTCCCAGGCCTGCCCTTACCAGCCAAGCTGGGCTCTTTCCTTCTCATGCAAATACTGTGCAAAAAGGGTGTGAGCAGAGGAGGAAGCCACAGTAGAAAGATTCCCCAGGCCAAACTGGAACTTCACTAACATCTGTGACAAGCCCTGGCTTTATGCCTGCAAAGCCATCCTCTTTGTTATCCAGCCAAAGCTGCACACCGTGTAAGAGAATGCAGGACCTGCTGTTGGTTCTCTCTCCAGAGCTAATCCAGTTGACAAGGATGAAGAGTTCAGAGAATTCATGGACAACTCAAAGGAGGGAAGTCATCAGATGTGCAAAAAAGCCTTATTTTTTCTAGTAGAAGAGGAAGAAAGCAAGCTTTCAAACAGCAGAACGGCATAAGCTTTTGGACAAAAGGGAGGGAGCCGAAGCTGGCATTACTGCTGCCCCGGGTATTGTGCCTCTCTCTAATTACCAGAGATATTGTTATCATTAAATGCCAGCAGTCATATTTATGCATTGATATTTCTAGGTAAGTGAGATGCCCTTCTTTCTGGACACTATAAAAATCAGGCTGCATCTTCACAATAATACCGATGTCTAAGAAGATATTGCCCGAAGAGCAGATGGATGACTAAAACTTAACAAAGTCATTTCCTAAAACAAAACTCCACCAGAAGCATAGCATTCAGAGGAACAGTGGTCAGCACTTTAAAAAAAAAAAAAAAGGCAGAAGCAACAATAACTGCAGCTGCCCAGAAGGTTCCCAGTATCTCAGATTCACTCAAGGTTCGTATTAGAGATTCTCCTGTGGCTGACACAGTTTTAGGATTTAGCGAGCTGCATTCTGATCCAGAGCTCAAGAAGAAACAAATCACACCGCTCTGAGCAGCTCTGAAACCAAATCCTTCAAGTATTGCCCATCGTTTGAACTCTCTCACCACATAGTTCTTTGGCAAATAGCCTTTGTTACTAAAGTCACAGTTAAATAGTGTTCCTATTTGTCATTTACACTTCATAGATATAAAGGAGCATAGATAAAAATCTGTTAGTACTGTATGGCACCCAACCACCATTCACTGGTAGTAATTAAATCCTGCTGTAAAAGTGCTACAAATATTTCTCAAAAGCAGGAACAGATTTTTTTTTGCAACCAAGCAATGACGAAAATCTGACCATTCCATAAACCGAAGACGTGGGCACTTCAGACAAAATTTCCTCTATGATCTTTCTACCATGCTGTCTCAATTTGCCAGCAATATTACAGAGATAAAACATGAGCATTTTCTGGTATTATTATACTTGTCTTCAGTAACACAATAAGTGTCAGGGGAACTGTGGAGTAAAAAAAAAATAAGAATTGTAATAATGAGGCACAAGGCTTACAAATTTACATTTCTGTTTCCAAACCATAGTAAATTAGCCAAATCACTCAGACTTAGTTACGATTCACAAATCATATCCTCATGTAGCTTTTATAAACTATGATTGTCTAATTAATATTGGTACTTATAAACACCTCCTAGTTATTCAGTACTGCCATATTTTTTCGGTCGGCATTAAAATTCAATTACAGCACGCAAGTTGTTCTAAGCAGTGCCCAAGCTGTGAGATAGTTAAACATATTCAAGATGGGGGCGGCGTACATTTTGCTTTTTCCTGGTTTAGGCCTGCTGCAAAGAGAACCTTAGTCTTTCCTTCAGAACATGTCACTAAGCCACCCTGAACAATTGCTTTACAATGAAGCAAACCTCCCCTTCAGTTCCAGAGGGCATATATTCAGCATGGAGTTGTCATGATAGCTTGTCAGGAGGGTGAGACGAAGAGAGCTATTTGATCTGCAGGGGTGTAAATTGATAGCAGAGATACCGTGTTCAATCAAGAGTCACGGCAGCAACTAGGAAGCAAATTTCTCAATTGAACTGGCTTTAATCCAGTGAAATGCATTTTAAACAAAGAGGGAGGAGACACAGACCAGATTTCCAAGAATGCTCAGCACCCCCAGCTGAGGTAATATTTTTAAAGAAACAGCTCAGATCTGAGATAGGCACCTGTAAAAACAAAACATTCTGCTCGGTGTCAAGAATTTATGAAAACTGGGCCACTTGGACTAAATGTCTTAACAGCAACTGAGCTGCCTAGAAAACCTGACACATAAATTACCCAGAAAATAGAGAGCCTGCATAGGTTTCTTACTGAAAAGCATGATGACACCAGCTACCACTTATTTAAACTCGTGCATTTCATTATGTCAGGGCAATTGCTACCCTGGTACATATCTTATTAGCGCTTATTTATTATCAATGTTAAGGAGGTTAACTGCACTGTTATTTCCTCTGCTACTGGGCTTTATTGCATGTCTGAGGCACAGAGCTCTGACTAAGCTCAGGCAGCAAAGGAAATAACAGAGGCCGTGGCTTAACAATAAATATCCTCTAAAGGAATAAAGCAATCAGGTAGGGAAAAACAAAGCAAATTTCTTCTGGGGAGTATCAAGAGAGGAAACCTAGAGCATCCACTCTGATGAGCGCTAGATGAATAACCCACAAAGGTCATTTATCCAAGAAACTGAATCTTTTTTCCTGTTGTAAAGTACCTGTAGAGAGTGTGATCTTCACTTTCTTGGCAAATTCCCAGAATTCTTTGATTTAACATTATGGGTTGATTCCTATCAACTGTGGGATAGTCATTTCTCATTGTACAAGTAACATTAGTTAATTGCTGCCTGCTCAGAAAAGTTACTTTGTGCTACTGCTGATGTGTGATTGCATGACCTCAAAAGCACTTCCACTACTGATACTCAAAGGCCTTCCCATCACACCTTCGAACACTTGCCAATGTGATTACAAGGGAAAGTGATACCAATAGGAGTCCATCTCTCAGAAGAAAATTGTGCAGAAAAAAGCGTTGCATTAGTAGTAGCATTTTTTTTATTACTCATCCACTTAACATGGGCCCTGGTACAAGAAAACAGTATAACACTTAAGTTACCTGCACACAAGTAGAGATACATTAAATAGACCATGAAAAGTTGAAAAAATGAAGAAGAAAAGCTACGATGTTAATCAAGCAGTAAAGCAACAGCTGCAATTTTCTGTGCTCTTCCAAAGTCAATGGCGAATGCTACATTTTAAATACCTTTATGTATTGTTAAAATTACATTAAATCACATAGATTTTTACAAAAAATACCATCTTGAACAGATAGGAAATCAGAGACCCATCATTCCACAAAAAGAACTGCTAGTTTATCACACAAAATTATACTTGAGACTGCAAGAAGTTAAGCAATTTACACGAGCAGGCTCGTCAGCACACACACACAAACAGCAATCCCCTTGCTCCCCAGTCATTGGGGTTCCTGAAATATGCGACCCAGGAGTTGGACCTGGTGTTTCTTAAGGGAGAGAAAAATCCCAGTTCTAAACAGGAAAAAGAATTGCTGCATGTTACCAGACAGACATCTTGCAGCTTTCTGCGTTTGCTGAGGCACAAGCGAACACGCGACACGCCGACGGGGAATCGGAGTAGCCACCCCAGCTGCTGCATGCGATTTCTGGCTAAACAGACATTTTCCTTTACAATTATATTGGGAACACTGAAGCCCAGAGCACATATCAACCAGCAGTTAAGACAATGACTACTTTAGCTGTTGATTTTTACCTAACACAGCATTTGGGAATATATTTGTTGGATTTACTCTTACACGCTCAGAAAACGCCTTTTATCCTCCCTCGTCTCAGCTTGGCTCCCTCAAATACATGCGCATGGATATCTATGAATGCGTTTTGTACGCGTGGCTGTAAAATAGCTCTTCACTTTCAAGACCACTCTCATCAGATCCTAGGAGGAATACAAGCAGGAGCGAGTCCCCCCCAGCCTGCGGACAGGCACCCACTCTGGGAAAGACCCGGCGCAGGCAGACAGGCGGCCCCAGGGGGCTGCGAGGGACCCGAGTTCCTCCATGGTAGCCCCTGCACCCACCCAGCAAAAAACAGCTGAAACAGGGAGAAGGAAAGCATCCCCTTTACCTCCTGTTAGTACCCAAGCACTTTGCTGAACGCCATTTACCCCCGAGCACTGCAGGGTTTGCTTTGCTATAGGGCTGCTGTGAGCTTTCCATCAGCTGGGTCGGTTTTGTGGCATTAATACAACCTCCCAAACAGCTGTTATTGTTTCAAAACAGAAAAAAAAAAAAAATTACTAGGCTTGGGGGAAAAAAAAAAAAAAAAAAAGATGCTTTTTGCAGTGGAAGTCCCCGCTTACCTTTCCTTCACGTTTCGCTGGCTGTCGGCAGTGCGGACAAACCCTCCCAAAAGGGCGGGCAGGAGGTGTTGGAGGGAAGCACCCACCTGCCCGTAACAGCTCTTTAACAAAAGCTCTTTTTGTGCTGCTTAACCCCAAACCCGCAGAAATTCACCCACAGGCAGTTAAAATACAGCTCACAGGAAAGAAGATGGAGGAGGCAGTGGGTCCCCTCATCACGGGGCCAGGCCCGCCATGTGCCGCTGTGCCTCAGGGGTGGGCCAGCGGGGCAGCCTTCCCACCTTCCGCCTGGTTTCTTGGGGGTAGAGAAAAAAAATAATATTTCTCTCAATTCCAGCAAATTCTCCTGCTTTTTGCAGTCAGATCAGTCTTTCTGTCACTGCGGGCCGCAGCTCAGCCAGCGCTGGGGTGAAGCCGCTGAGGGGCCGCTGGGCGGGCAGGGGAGCAGCCACCAGCCTTGGGCGAGGGCCTGGGGGTGGTGGCTGCCGAAAGCGGGACACCCTGGGCAGCCCGGGCTGCCCGCCCTGTGGAAATTTTCCTGGCAACGCATTCCCTGTGGACAAGCTTGTCAGCAGCAGGATGACTTAAGAGCGGAAAAACCCCCCGAACCACGCATCTCCTGAATCTGCGCCTCACTTCTGCCGGGAGGGACGGGTTACACCAGGGAGGGGGCAGGAGCCTGGGCTCTGCTGGGGCTCCGTCCCCCACACCCGCTCCCCAGGGACGTCCAGGCAGCGCCATGGGGACAGCCAGGGGTGCACACAGCGTACTCCCAAGCAGGTTTCTGTCCATCCCCCACACCCGCTCCCCAGGGACGTCCAGGCAGCGCCATGGGGACAGCCAGGGGTGCACACAGCGTACTCCCAAGCAGGTTTCTGTCCATCCCCCACACCCGCTCCCCAGGGACGTCCAGGCAGCGCCATGGGGACAGCCAGGGGTGCACACAGCGTACTCCCAAGCAGGTTTCTGTCACCCTTCTGCTCACTGCTCCTTCCCTTGCAAAAGCCTCTGCTCCACTTCGCTCTCTCTTTCCTTGACGCACCTCTCAGAAGAGCGCCAAGTTTGTACCTTCTGCTCTTCTCCCCTCCAGCTGCCGCTCTCCTTTGCCCTTTTCCATGCGGCACCCGCAGGGCTGGCTGACGCGATGCGTCGCCCACAGCCGTGTTGGCGATACTGCTACTGCTTTTGCTCTTTCGTCTGCATAAGCCCAAGGTGGTAAAGACCAAAAAATATTGCACAGATCATTTGGGCAATCCCTCCAGGAGAGATAAGGTTGCTGTCTATTGCAAGTTTATTGGTTCTTTAATTAATACCTATAGGATCAATTTTCAAGAATCCCCCACAGCCTCGCTTGGGATGTTTTTTGAAAGGCTAAAGGCAGACCAGAATATTCTCCCTACTATTCAAATTAGGTTTTTTCTTTTTATGTTCATTCTACTGCTCCTAATTATATCCTAGATTTTATGGCATGACTGAATCCTTGGTTTTATTCTACATACATCAATTACATTATTTTGCTCCTTATCTGGTATCCCGCAAAGCACATAGTATTTACCAGAATGCTTTATATTTACCTCTATACAGCAGCCCTTCCAGTCCCATTTATTTCTCCGTTATCAGTATTTTTCAGGTCACTGATATCTTTACAAGATATCCCAAATACAAGTACATGAGGATGCATGTGGAGAGATCAAGACCTCAAGATACCACTCTGAAAGACAGAGGGCAGCTAATCTGGGGAAAAATAGATGGCATTAAATCCCCAAGGAGTTAAGGCAAGAGTCAGTCTATGGTTTATTTGCTCCATGACATCTTCCAATGAATGCAGCCCCAAACTGTGCTAGCCTTTCTTCCTGTTACATTACATTGCAGATCAAAACTACTTCTATGCTATATCTCTCCCGATTTGGAGCATGCTGTAGCTAGGTTTTGTTTTCATATATATCAGTTTGCGTTTTTCCACAGTATATTTCATTTTATTTTCAGCTCAAGAGTCAAGTCTACCTGTGGAATTAATAGTTTTCACTAGATAAATCAGATTTTGTCCATAGGCAGAAATGGAGTGGTGTAGGTAATGGAAAACCACTCAAGAAATAAAGAAAGCTTGTAAGAATATTCACTTAAATTTAAACACAAAGGTGCTCCAGTTATATTAGCATCCACGATACCTTTGCTTTCTACAAACACTATTGAAACTGAGTTTTGTAAGATTTTCTCTGAATGCTTGGGAAAGCAAATCTTAACTTTCTACACATGATCATTCACATAGGAATCTGATTAGGAGAGTTATGGTCATCTAGTTAAGAAGTAAAAATAATACCATACACTTTGTGGCAATCTGTGCCACAGACCCACGCAGAGCAGTATGGAAGTCAATTCCTTTGACTGCAGGACTGAATAGGAAGTGAACAAACAGCCCAACAGGAAATAGTTATGTATGGAAATAGTTAACTAAAGTGCCAGAAAAATTCATTAAACATTTAAAATTTTTAAATGTCATTTTAAAATACGAATGAGCTTTAAAAATAATCAGAGACTGTATCTCAACACTGTGAAAAGGGACCCCCACAAAAAAAAAACAAACAAACAAACAAACAAAAAAAAACACAACACCCAAACCACAAACCACAACACTGCAAAGATACTGTTCCTGGAGATTTACATACTTTCTTCTGTGGGAGGTTAAGTTAGGCTACACAGCATTAGCCAACAATGAGAAGGCAGTCTGAGAAGACTGGTGAGGTATGAAAGGATAAGACTTTATGGGGAATAATAATTTGATCTACTTGATTTGGATGAGAAGCCTAAGGAGAAATAGATTGGAGGAAAATCTTACAGGAAATCTGGATAAGCAGTCCCACGGGGAGCTTTCTAACCACAGGAGATGCCCAGCCAAGCACCAAGGAACACAGAGATGTTCAGCAGCTAGTTTGACCTCACTAACGTTGCAGGCTTCCTGCAGTTCCCTCCCTTTGACCTTACTTACTGCTTGGGATTTAGGAGCAGGAGTAAATCCTGCTCTGGATGAAGGCAGCTCAAACTTCTAGATGCAGGTCACAGATTTCCAAATTTCTTCTCTTCAGGAAATCTGTGCTCTGCTTACCCTCAAGAAGCTGTTGAGCTTCATAGCTTGCTTGCTGCAGACAGCTGCCATGCAGCAGCTGAAATTTTGTTTCAAAGCAACAATTCTTTCCAGAATAATACAACAGAAAAACAAATTTGGAAGCAAATAGTACTGTTGGATTCAAGGCTTTTCTTTCAACAGAAGCAGCCCAGTTGTATCCTGAGTCCCAGAGTATGGATAGTGTGATCACGTTACCATTGCTCTCCTTCCCTGTTTAAAACAGACACTGGATACAGAGAACGTATCTCTCAAGCCATTATGGATACTATATGCTGTAAGAGAATACTATACCCGTAACATCTCAAAGGGGACACAAGATACGACTGTCTTACCATTCTTAGGTGACTGTTGTTAAATAATGTATAGGCAAATGGGTGGACTGCTATATAAAGGGAGAAAAAATTGTTTTTTTCTATCACTTCCAGTGTTACCTCAGTGAAACACTAATACACCTTATTTATTTAGGTGCTTTTAGAAAGTATCTGATTCCCTCCGGCTGAGAAAAGAATGAACCAGTGCACTCTGGAAAAGCAGCTCCTGAGCTAGCGTAATGGCTTTAGTAGAGATGTGCCTAAGTTCCGGATGCATCTGTCCTGCAATCTTCTGTCTTGCCAGCCTGGTGGGAGTGCTTTGCATTGCCATACAGGTGATTCCAGGTTTGATTTTCATTTCCACTTCCCCATGTCAGATGAAGGTGCCAAATCTGCTTAAAGATAGTAATCGAAACCATGTTCTCACTCCCAATCACATTCTAAACTCATTCAGTCTTAAGAGACCAGTATACCCCACTATGAGGTCAAATTGGCAGAGGCTCTAGGAAAAGGCCTGGCAGGATGAGAAACACCCTGCTTGTAACAATCCAGAATCTGCCAGTTACTGCAGCAAAAAGAAAAGCCCAAGAAAACTGAAGCAGCTCTCGACTCATTTCGGGACCTGCCTTGCTCTGCGCAATACAGAGCTGAGGAAATCCTCGCTGGGAAGCGCAGTTGATAGCACACAGATTAATCACATGGGCGTGCAAGAAAATAAGTAGGTGCATAAACTCTTAACTATGCTATGCATTTCCCAATGCAGACTTCCTTCACTTTAATGCTGACAAGCTGTTCATTTTTTTTATTTTTAATTATGAACTGAAATCCCATTTGCTATCAGTTACAAATATGTCTGCTGTTTAACTTCAAATTCCATATCACTCATGCAATTTGTAACTTTAGTCAGCTTAGTACCTCCGCAATAAAATATTTGCCGGCAGGAAAATGAAAGGTTATCTTGTATTAAATAAATACATAGTGATATGACTTGCTAGTAAAAATTCCAGCCAGGTGACTAGTGTTAATCTTGTAATACCATTAAACAAATCCACATTCACAAAGGGTTTCTCAGCCCGTTTCAAACAGTAAAAATGCAGGAGGAAAGATATCCTTGTGATTAAGGAACCAGTTTGCGATCCTAAAGATCTGACTTCTGTTCCTGACTTTGTCACATACTGTCTGAGTGACCTTTAAGAAAATAACTACCTATCAGTGTGCCTCAATTCCTACTTTGTAAACGGGGGATAATGAAACATTCCCTTTTTATAAATAGACAAGAGTATCTTTGGTAGAAAAACTGTAACTGACATGTTTCAGTAACACAAGGGGAGCCTCAAAGAAAGACTGAGATTTTCTGACATCTTAATAGAACTAACCTGTAAAAATAGTAAGAAAATGATCACTGTTTTCATCTGGGGCAGAGGGGTTGCTGTGGAAGTTAGTAAGCTGCTAAATGACTTTTTTTTTTTTTTTTTTTATTTGATGCGTTCTCAAATGTCAGTCTCTCAGACAGACTGATCTATTCTGCAGCCGCGGCGTTCACTTCTGCCCTGCTCTGAGAACCAGCCCTCCTCCTCCTTTCCCTGCCCTCCCCTCAGGTCCTTTACCTCTGTCTCCTTTGCTTTATTTTCAGGACTGTCAAGGCTACAAGAGGTTCACGATTGAGAACCTCTGACGCACTCAGAAGTTATAAAAAGAGAATGTCTGCCTTCTGCAGAGAAGCAGATAATTTTTCATTTTCCTTGGGACAGCAGTTTTATAAGAACTTGCTTTAACACACCTTGTCAGCTACTGGGATCAACAAATCTGTGAGAGGGAAACGCGGCTACCAAAAATATCTTTGAAAATCTGACTTTTTTTTTTTTATTTCTTACAGCATGTCTGTCAAGTAAGCAAAGGGGTTGGCTAGGTTTTCTGTTCCTCTTCCTTAAATTAAAAAAAAAAAAAAAGTCTCCAAAAATGAAGCTGTGTTGAAAGGTGGTACAACACCTCACAACTACAGCAAGTGGCAATAGGCAGCATGCAGGGAAACAAGCTTGTCTTGAATTCATGCATCGACAAACTGGTTTCTTATAGTAATTATGAATCATCATAAACTTCAAACTTCTAACTCATTATATATTATTAACTGCTAATTCAGCTTTTCTCTTTCTTGTCTTTTGTCTCTTTGGAAAAATGGGAAGAGCTTCAGAGCTTCCTTGGAACCTATGCCTTATACTTGATTACTTCAGTGCTACCCCCAGGAGCGTCTAGTTACCATCTCAAATAGCGTTATTACTCTCATTTAGAATGGTATTAACATTTCTGCTAATCCATCTATGCTGAAAAAAAATAGGTGTCCAGATAGTAGCTGCACACACTGATAAGGAAGTTTTTATAGCAGAAATACGCTTTCATATCTGTTATTCTATTCTGAGCTTCTGAGGGTGGGGTAAAACTCTGGCTTTGTTATAGTTTTTGAAATAGGAAATAAAATATTTACTAAGCAAAGGTAAGCCTTCCTGGGAATGTATGTTGTTAGTCAAACTGCCTCACTCCCCAGAATCAATGTCACAGAGCAGCTGAAGCTCTGTTTGAGCGAGAGGAAGGCATTGTCAGGCCCAGAGGCCTCCTATAACCTCAGCAGTGTCGACAGTCTGATCATCTAAATAAGCAAAATGCACAAACACAAGTAAACAGAAGCTATTATTTTTACTACAAGAGAATGTATTTTCTTTAGAGAATAACTACTTAAAAGCTGAAGGTAAAGCCTGTAATTTTTGCTTTTTAAAAAACTTGTCACAACAGGTATGCTCGCAAAAGACTATTTCCTGCCAGTGAAGGCAAGGAAGTAAAGAATATTTTCCAGTAATTTCAGAGAAGGGAAAGCAAGACCTAGGACACAGATCTTACCTGAATTTAAGCATCTAACCCCAAAGAGTTTGAAATTCAAGTGCAGCTCCTAAAAAACATATGGCACCCAACCTGAAGCTTTCATAGATCTAGAGAGACATGTTTGTGATGAGAGAAACCACCCAGGTTCTTTCACTACTGATATTGCTTTGTAATGCTTTGATAGCATTAATTGTTCTTGGTGCAGACCTGGTTGGAGGTCCCTTGAAGAAGCTGGAAAGAGCCTCATGGACTTGATTTCTTTGGATCTCGAGTGAAAGAATGCAACTTTTGCAAAGAGCCTATTTAGTAAAAGTTATTAAACTTAATTACAAGCTCTTATCCTATTCTTTGAAAATGAGCAGCAGCACAAAATACTCAACCTCCCAACCGAAAAAAAAAAAAAATTAAAAAAAACCACTAATAAAAAAACCCCACAAAACCTCTTTAGTTCCCAAAGGCCATTTTGCAAAGTAACACATGAAAATGCAAAAGGCTATTTAGAGTAGGGAATATAAACTTTTAAATTACAACTAGGGCAATGTTGTTTGGGCCAGTGACATGAGCACAGCCATCTGTCTACAGATCAAGGAATGGAAAGCTGTTTTAAAGGCTATTTGACAGGTAATTTCTGTTACGTCAAGGCCAAGATCAGCCTTTGTCTTTCATATAGTATTCATTAGCCTGTTCAGATAGTCCATAATACAGCAAAATTATTAGCTGCAAGAGAGCATTACTTGTTTAAAAGTGTTAACACAATTAGTCAAACTTCTTCATTTCCAACCCCCATTTATTTAACTGAATGTAAATATATCTCTGAGACAAAGTAACGCCAATGGTATGTGAAAAACCACTATGCTTCTATTAAAGCTAGGTGAAAACAGAGCAGAAACGAACCTAGTTTACCTCATTATCAGTGTGTGCTTCAACTGTATCAGGTCGCAGCCTTGCCCACCTGTACCAACACTTCTGTAATTGATTCCTGCGAGTCCTCATACGCTATAGCTTCCAGTTCCATTTAAATGCAGATGTAGACTAATGGAAGGGCTGCGCATTTCTGAACAGAAACTCAGGGAACGTATTACTTGCCTATTCAGTGATTTGAATGCTTTTATTCTTTTCCTTAACAACCTTTATTTTGTTGTGTGTATTTTTTTTTTTTTAATTTAAACAACATGGTGTTTTTTCCATGCTCTGTTAAAAGAGGAAGGGGGAAAAGAGCTAATTATATCTGAACTGAAGTGTAACCATGGCCCTATTAAAAAGGTAGCAGTTATGGGCTATTGATCGCAGTTCACAGGAAAAGCTTGTCATGTAGTGTCAAGAGGTTAATGTAATTACAAGTGCGGGCAGCAGGATCAGCTGTGTCCTCGAATAGGCGAATAACTAAAAGCTGCTTTAGAGACACATAATGTTGTCAAAGCATAAATAATTCATCCCAGCATTCGAGAAGAAATTACTGCTCCGTTCCAGCGTATTATTCAGCCATTAAAATCCTGCCCTTGTAAAGTCTTTTGATGTAGTCATATTTTCAGTTCTAAGAGCAGTTTTGGAGCATTCAGCTTTTATTAAGCCTTATATTGTGCAGTTTTCAAAGTATTAAAAAGGATATGAAATAGACTTACAATTTGTTTAATAACTGCATTGCGATTCAGATAAGAGGGAGAGAGCCATGTGGATTTATGGAGTGCCTGTGCAGCGCGAAGAGGAAGCTGTGGCATGATGTGATGGAATTTTTAACTCCCCTAAGCTGGCCGGTATTAAATGGGCTTCAGCTATTTACTAGCATTGATAGCTGCAGCAGTCTTCACAGCATTTAGTGACCCATTTCTCGAGAGCCAGTTAAGTAGGAGAGCTGGGAGAAGTATCAGTGTGCCCAGCTATTGTCCTTTTACAGTCTTTTGACTCTGGCTCTTTGCTTGTCCTTATTAAAGTACGCAACAATTCAATATTGAATGGCTCCCGCTCTGCACTTGTAGCCTGAGCCATGTCTTGTTGTTGGTTGCAATGTCTGGGGTTGCCTGCATTTACTGTCCAGGTCGATGGTGCTAATTTATGTTAAATTGCAAGAAAAGGACCCCAAGAAATTGCTTCTCTAGCAGACTGCAGCTAGCCCCATGCAGACGGGTAGTTTGGTGGAACGACACAAAAGACAGAGGAAGGACCGGATGTTACAAGGAACTGCTCTCTCCTCAACCATTCCATCCCCATACCAAGTTAATCTGATGCTCAGACACTTCTTTTACACTGCCAAAACCCCCGAACTGCCCTTCACTAATAACTCCTAAATGAAGCTTTGGGTTAAAAGTCACAAAAAGAGACCTTTGGGGTCTGTATCTATCCACAAACTTTGGTTTGCTGTGACTTTGACCACGCATATAAAGGAAAAAAATGTGGAATATGTGATTTTGACGCCTCCGATTGTTTTTTATTTCAATATCCAAACAGAAAAACAATTACTTTTTTAAGAACAGACTGAACAGTTAAAAGCTTTAAGGAGAAGGGCTTGCCAGATAAAACAGGCTTTCATTTCAAGCTCACCAAAAGGAAAGTCACCCTCCACACACCCCCAACCAAGGTCTCCCCGCCATAAGTATTCATCTTACTCTCCTGCCACAGCCTGGTCCCAGTCCTTTCCCTGCCCACAAACATGGCTAGAGCTGGAAAGCTACAGCTGGAGACGTGAGCCTTACCCTCCCCTCTGCTAACAGCACTTCCACAAGAGCATTGCCAATATCACAAAGTCTGTAGTGAGCTTTCAGGTAATGATGGCTGTGGACCACTGTTCATTTCCATAAAATAAAAGAGCAGCCTGTATTTGGTATACAATTACAGAAAACAATCATGGAACAAAATATTACAGCTCTCACGCTACAGTGACTGGCAGCAATCTGACAAAGAAAGGAATAAAAATTTAGTTAGAAAGTCAGTACAGGAAAAAAGGAAAATAAAACAGAAACTAAAGGTAAAGCTGAGAAGACCAATTTGCATGAGGTAGAAGCTTAGAAACAATTTCAGGGGAAAGGTTCACCAGCAGAAGAAAAAAATACTGAGAAAACATGAAGAAAGCAAAAAAAAAAACCAAACAGATTCCCCATTATCTTTTGCCTTATGGACGCCGTTAAAACACCACTATTCTGGCATAGCAGTTACTCTTCTGGCTTATTTCCAAGAAATAAAACACAAGTGTAGTCCTGCCAAAAACTGCTATTCTAATTTTAAATCAACTCTTGAACAGGACGTCCCCAAAAGTTAGACATTTTGACAACAGGACCTGAAGAGACCACAATTCTATTACAAAAAAAGAACTAGTTTTTATCCAGTCATTTCTTTTCAGCAACAAAAAATAAACCTATTTTCAGGAAAAAAGGTCTCGGTGCAAGCAAGTTGGTCCTCACCATGAATATCCTCATCTTTGAACCACGTATATCCTGCTTTTCCATGCCTGCTTCCCACGCACTAGTGTATGGATGTTTGCCGTGTTGTGAGGGGAGTTTGTCTTGGCTTTGTGTGTATCTGTATGCTATTGACAGTGGGATTTTGATGTTTCTTGCACTATTTCATTCAGAGCCTGAGGAACAGAGCCCAGTTTATTCCTAAGGGAAGTTGAATTTAGTATCTTAAATTTGCCATGAGTGAGATAATTAAGAATGCGTCAATATTCTGTACACAGATTACCACTCCATGCAGTTAAACAAACAGAGGAGGCAGCATTCGAAACTGCAAACCCAAGCCTGAATAGCAACCTAAACGAAGCTTTCCGATGGTTCAAAATTTACAAACAGTAGGAAAAAAACATGAAAGATGCAAAAATAGATTTATGTTGCTTTCCTCGTCCCTTAGGGTTTGCATGGCCTGCGGCAGCCCTGAAACCACATCAGCGTGCATAAGGGCAGCTAAAGGCCATTCCCACATCAGATGAAGATTTAGTCCAGCTGAGGACTGTACTTTTTGTCATTCTTTTCTCATCACCCCCACTCGGCTGGCCTGGTCCACACCTTACAGTAGTGTTTGGCTTCCTTGAACTTATCCTGTGGTAAGCAAGGGCCAACACTTGCTGCCTATGCATGCTACATACTAAAAATGAGATCTTCACATGTGCTTCTGTGCTTGTTCAACAGCAGCTCAGTTGTCTACCATGACTATGTGAAAACACGTGATTCACTGCAATAGGTTGGACCTAAACCCAAACTCTTCTTAGGAAATACGCCAAGGCCTGAAGTTTTCACCTGGCTTGGATTTGAAAGTATTGAACAACATCTGTGAAAAAAAACATAAACTACTAAAATTAGACTAAGACTAGCTTCCAGAAAGCCGGTTCCACATTTCTGGTTCACAAAGCAGCCTGAACCCTATCCCTCCCGCAGGGGAGCGCTGGCTGAGCCGAGTTCTTTTCCTGTTAAGACATTCACTAGGTGATTGAATAAAATAACACACAGGTTAAAAATCTTTCTTCTTTTGAAGACAATGATAAAACTCCCAGTGGGGCTGGGATTTAATTTGAGGATTACAGCTGCTGTGAATCAATCCTCTACCGAGTTTACCGGAGTTAGGCCAATTAACACCAGCCAAGGGCACAGCCCTTTCATTCTACCCAGAAAGCAATAGTATCCATTATTGTTTCTCCCAGCCAGCACCCTGCCATTCTTCTTCAACACAATTTTCCCTCCATCTCCCACCTTTTTGCATTTCCCAGTTCTGACACTTGACTTGCAGAGCCCTCTGGACCCTTAAAAATAGTTGCTCTCTAAAAAGTAATAGAAAGAAAAACGTTTGGATTTTTGCTTTGTCAGGATTCTGCTTTACTTTTGTCCAGTTAAAACAAAGACAAAAAGTAATCTCCTCATCTTCAACGAGGAAGGAACTGGGGTTTTTAAAATATACAAATCAAGTGAAATAACAGCACAGACTGCCAGCCCCAAATCAGATGTGCATGGAGGGACGTATGCAATGCATTACAAACATCCGCTCCGCATCGCGGGCCACATCCAGGGATCTCTCGGGTCCATTGTCCATGTTCTGAACTCTTTAACACACAACAGACTCCATGTTCTTAGATTATCTTTGGTTTCGATAAATAGCTTTGCGGTTTTAATTCGTCAGAACAGAGTGAACGCCGTTCATTTGTAGCTTCACTTTTCATTATGACAACTCTAAAAATGAGCAGATTCTCCTTTTTGAGAAGACTTCGTAACATGCTCTTTTCCACGTTTTTGTGTTATAAATCGTTTCTCAGCTCCTTTTCCCCTCCTCTTTCTTGGCTTCCCTTTTGTTTCTCAGCCTGGCTGCAGCTCTGCCCCAGCCGCCACCTCCTACTTTCAGACAAACTTTTCACAGCCTGGAGCCTGGACTGAAGCAAAAACAACCTCCTAACTCATGAAGGCTGCGCAGATTTATACCTGCTTACGATGCTCGCTCTGAACTAAAGTGCTGCAAGACAAACTGTACTAGCCCTGTGCTATTTCATGCCAGGAAAACCCCGGCTGACTTCTTAAGCCATCTTTAAGGCTGATTCGCACTTCCAGAAATCTGGGCCTTAGAATCTGAACAGGGAATTTTAGTTTTGTGTGGTTTTCTTTTAAATCACAGTTTCTCAACGAGAAAGTTTGATTGATTCAGGCAACATAAAAAAAATCCCATGCAACTCAGTTGCCCAGTCACACACTGAATTTCAAATAGCAGTGAATCAAAGAGGACAGTTCATGAGCTGAATGCTTGGCTGTACTCTTCAGTAAATCCATTAAAACAATACGGTTTGGTTTACAGAATGATATATAAACAAAAAGAACAACGCCATATATATCAAATATCATCCACAAATGAGCACACAGCTGAAATGCAGCTGCTTTAAGTGGGTTGCACTTGAACCAAAGCCCCAGAACGCAACACAGAGCCCAAAGAGAAAAGAAAAAGCTGCAGAATGAAACAAATGAAGAACACAGCTCTGATCCCACCAGTCTGATACCACCCTAGGTAAATGCTCAACTGCAAGTCCCCTCATCTATGGGGATAAATGCTAGTTCGTGCAGTTATCTGTGGAAGAGGCATGCTTTTTTTGCACAGACTGGAGTGGGTTGACCCTGGCTGGACTCCAGGTACCCACCAAAGCCGCTCTATCACTCCCCCTCCTCAGCTGGACAGGAGGGAGAATGCTCATGGGTCGAAATAAGGACAGGGGTAGATCATTTGGCAACTGCTGTCACAGGCAAACTAGACTTGACTTGGGGAAAATTAATTCATTACCAATCAAATCAGAGGAGGATAACGAGAAATAAAAACTAAATCTTAAAACACCTTCCTCTCTCCCTTCTTCCTGGGCTCAACTTCACTCCTGATTTCTCTACCCCTTCCCCCTAAGTGGCACAGGGGGACAGAGAATGGGGGTTGTGGTCAGTTCATCACACGTTGTTTCTGCCATTATTTCCTCCTCAGGGGTAGGACTCCTCACACTCTTCCCCTGCTCCAGCATGGGGTGTCTCCCATGGGAGACAGTCCTCCACAANACTTGGGGAAAATTAATTCATTACCAATCAAATCAGAGGAGGATAACGAGAAATAAAAACTAAATCTTAAAACACCTTCCTCTCTCCCTTCTTCCTGGGCTCAACTTCACTCCTGATTTCTCTACCCCTTCCCCCTAAGTGGCACAGGGGGACAGAGAATGGGGGTTGTGGTCAGTTCATCACACGTTGTTTCTGCCATTATTTCCTCCTCAGGGGTAGGACTCCTCACACTCTTCCCCTGCTCCAGCATGGGGTGTCTCCCATGGGAGACAGTCCTCCACAAATGTCTCCAACATGGGTCCTTCCCACAGGCTGCAGTTCTTCACAAACTGCTCCAGCATGAATCCTTTCCATGGGGTGCACTCCTTCAGGAATGGACTGCTCCGGCATGGGTTCCACACAGGGTCACAAGTCCTGCCAGCAAACCTGCTCCAGCATGGAGGGCCACAGGTCCTGCAAGGACCCTGCTCCAGTGCTTGTGTTCCACAGGGTCACAGGCATCCACCCGCTCCAGCGTGGGGTCCTCCACATGCTCCAGCGTGGACCCTCATGGGCTGCAGGGGGACAGCCTGTCTCACCATGGTCTTCACCACGGGCTGCAGGGGAATCTCTGCTCCAGCACCTGAAGCACCTCTTCCTCCTCCTCCTTCTTCACTGACCTTGGGATCTGCACAGTTGTTTCTCTCACATACTCTCACTCCCCTCTGCGGCTGTTGTTCTGCAGGTTTTCTTTCCCCCTTCTCAAATATGTTATCCCAGAGGTGCTCCCACCATCGCTGATGGGCTCAGCCTTGGCCAACGGCACATCCATCTTGGAGCTGGCTGGCATTGGCTCTGTCAGACACAGGAGAAGCTTCTATCAGCTTCTCACAGAAGCCACCCCTGTAGACCCCCTGCTAACACAACTTTGCCACGCAAACCCAACACACGGACTCAGACTTTACAATGAACACAATTTGTTCACAAATAAGACCCCCAGTTGCTCAAGTTAAGATTCTGCATGCTGTTCCTGCTGATAATGAGATATTAAAGATTATGAGATAAACCAACATATCATTCTAATTCAAAAAGGTAAGCTTATAAGCCCATGGAAATCCCTTTTTAATACAAGCAGAAAGGGATTAGTATTAGTACAAGTTTGTTCGACAGACAATAAAAATTAGAACCAATAAGGAAAAGGGTGGATGAACAAAAGATTTCTATTCCAGCAGGAAAATAAGAGTTAGCATTACAAAAATCATCTGGTGATTTGTCCTGTGCTAGGAAGCTGTTTGGGTTAAATGAACACTTGGAATTGCCTGTGCAGTCCCGTGTCTGCTGGCAATACCACATACAGCTTCTCAGTCACACACGAGGGGCAAATTCGTCCTCAGAACACGAAGCACATACAGAGGAACGTGTGTGATGTTCAACAACTGCCTTCTTTGTGAACAAAGGGAGGCAGAATTTCAGTGCCCAACAGCACATTGTCTTTATTTCCTCAGTAATTTAACTAGGGCTGGTTTTCATTTATTCCTGAAAGATGTTTGTATCTGCATTAGATGCCGTAGTGACGCTCTCTCGACGTGTGTCATTATGACAAGCACAAGCCTCTCCAGTCCTGCAATGAGAGCGGGGCTGCCAGGAAATCACACCGCATCCAGGACTAGGGAAAATGGGAAATCCTCACCAGTGGCAGTTTGGGAGCAAGGGATAAGGGAGGTTTAATGATGGGCAAGGAAAAAACAGACATAAATGGGAGCCGGAGAACAGGAAATATTAATAATTTGGGATGACCGTAGGAAGGAAGCAATCAAAAAAACCCCAATAAACCAGGACTTTAGCAGACAAACTTTGACTTGAGGTTGTCTGTGTCAAGAACAAATGCACTGAGGGATCCAAGTACAGATAAAGAAACCCAGTACTGGCAGTGCTGATAACTGTGTGGCGCAGTTACCAGTTAATGTACTATTTCAAATGAAAACATGCAGGTTTCTTGAGAGAGACGGAGAATTTCAGGTAAAACCTGCCAAGCAGACCTAGTGATTCTGCTGACAATCCAGACAAGGCCCTTGCTTTATTTATTGCTCTATCTGCTTTCTTTGATCAACACAATACAAACCTGAGCTCAGGCCCAGAACTGGCTGCATACACTCCTGGAAAACAACCCGATTCTGTTCGGCTTTTCTTCCTCCACTGTGACTAACAAAAGCTTATTTCAGTTGGCTCAGGGTTTGACAACAATTAACTTTGGGAGGAGGGAGTGAGGACCATATCATTTTTCAACAAACTGCAAAACTATGATCTAAACAAACAATATGCCCCTGCTCTCAGTTAAAATACACACACACCCGCACAAACTCAGCATGATTTTGCAGGTGTTTCTGATTTAAGCCACACTTGTTTGTTTTTTGCTGCTTTCCCCCACCTCTTTGGTAAGCAAATGACAAGCTAAAGGCTCGCTACGATCCAAAACGTACCCACCACAAAAGCACCACCCAAGGCATCAGATCTGCTGCTCCCCAGCTTCTGAGCCCAGAAACACCATCCCTCGGGATGCCCTGAGACGCATGGGGATGGGGTGCATCCCTGCCCGAGCCTGGAAGCACGGGCAGGTCAGGAAGGGCTTGCACCGCTTCCACGGTGAACTCACGCAGGGGCAGCATTTCCATCTCCCGGTACTGTAAGAACTCCCAGCCCCGCTACCCAGCCCAAAGAGGGAAAAATGACCTTGTATCCTCAGGGAACTGGCTCCTTGTGAGTTCCTTCTCCCCTTCCAAGCAGCTGCTGGGGAGCCAAGAGCATGGGAGCACTGTAATTGTGGTTTGCAATTAAAACAGGTGCCCAGCAGCTGGGATACACCTTGGATAATTTCCACAGCTGGCAAAGGCTAGATACACACTGACCGCCGGTGGTTTTATACACCTTGCAAAGGTCACACCAAAGACAACCAGTTGCATTTACCCCAGATGGAAGCAAAAATCACGTAGCTGAAGTCAGGGTGGCAAAAATGTGCAATGTCAGCAGTGTGTTTGTCTCGTCTCCTTAAGCAGAGTACCCTCATGCACGGGCCCCAGAGAGAGAATTTTACCAACCAAATCTCTATGCTTCTAATATGTCATCAGCCCTACCCAAACTCCTCAAATCAAGCTCAGGGGCAGATTGGTGTCACTTGCCCACGTTCTTTTATAAGAATAAAGAGGTTTGGGATTTTTTTATTAAAATGTTGCCAAGGTATTTCTTCTGGTTATTAGAGAAAAGAGGTCGAGCAAGGAAGAAGTCTGCGCTTTACAGGGAAGGTGATTGCTCCCAGGGACTCTGATCACTTGTGGCAAAAACTCACACAGGTTCAGAAGCATTTTTTAAGATGTTCTCCACCGATTCCGCCAGAGCCCTGGTCCCAGCCCATCATCAGACACGTCTGAAAGCTGAGAGTGATGAGTGAGGGCTTGTACCTTTGTTTGGATCTGAGTCACCTCACAGGTTGCTCTGTATCGTACCAAAAGCATCCCTGTGTATTGTGCATGTTCATTCCTGGCTGGAGTTGTTGTATTGCACTGAAAATAAACAATAATGACATTGATGATTTCCCCAGGAACACACACCAGCAGCAGCACTGCTGTGGAAATGGTACTTCAGTGCTTGACAGGTTCATTTTCAGTTGTGCAAGTAAAGATAATTGAACATATTTAGAAAACTGATACTGGTATGACAAAGCATATCTGAATGGTCTCCCCAGGGTGGGCCTGGGACAGGTAAGCCCGTGCACAGAGTGAGCTGGTGGTCACATCCTCCAGAGGAAGCTCTCACACCCCGGCACTCTCGGCGTGTCGGTGCAATGTCAAACATAACTCCAGCAGCTGCCTCCAGTGGGAATCCCCCAGGGAGACGGAGCTGGATGGGGGCGAGAGCAGAGGTGCGGTGCTCAGCGCTGAGCCACAACAGCCAGCCAGAACAAAGCTCTTTTCGTGCATGTGTGTGTGCACAAGGCAATTCCATACGCTCAGAGAGATACCAACAGATTTTGTACTACGCCTCGTTGGGATGAAAGGAGTCTCTTTTTGAAAACTCCATTGCCAGATATTATTGGGCAATATTACAGCAACTTTTTACCAGGAAAAAAAATCCTCAAACTCTTTTCAAATATTCCGTACACTTATTCTTTCCACTGTTTAACTTCTTATTAAGTGAGAGAAAAAAACCCCACCCATTCCAATCCAATCCAGCCCAGCGCTCGCACATCCGTCTATATACTTTGCTTATAATACTCAGCACTGATGAATGCAAACACAGGTTTAATACATCACTTACAAGTTATTCCCAGAAGTGAAACAGTCGTGTGAACTTCCTTGGGCTTCAGAATAGCTCCTTCATAGAAATGCCACAGTCAATCAATTAAGAAAGCTAAAAGTAATCAGTCACCCACAGTTGATTGGATTTAGCAGTTGGCGAAAGCTTTTTGTTCTTGGATCAGCCACACCCACTTCCAGGGCTAATTAAAAATTTGTGATGAACTCTTCCACCTGTTCAGGATGATAAACTGGCTCCAAAACTGATCAGCTCCAAAACTAATCGCCTCCAAAACCCTGGGTAAATCACAACTAGCTCTTTGCAGGCTGCAGCTTGATGTGAAAACAAAAGCAGGCGAAAAGTGAGCAACACCTGCGCGAGAAAAGTCTCCAGACATCAGTTTTTGAAGTCTGTAACACTTAGGAAAGCAGTATCTTGGGCACGGGAAGGGGGAGATACTGCCTGCAAATATTCAGTAACTGCCGCCGACTTGGGCTCTCCTCCCTACCTCACCCGGCGCCGTGGGAAGCCACCGCAGAAGCACACGCGGTGTGAAACAGCGTCATTGTGGGTGCATCTTCAAAACTTAAAACAACAGAAACGGCACTGCTGGCGCTTCCGAAAAAATAACGCACAGCTTATTAGGTTGCTTCCCTTTTGTGAGGGATCAGCAAAGTCAGCAAAAGTCCCTAAATCCTGGCTCTGCCATTTCCACCGGGCAAAGCAGAGCCGCTGCTGCCCGTATGGACTGTTGGATGAGTGGGAGCGCGCCGTGTCCATGTGCGCCTGCCCAAGCCTGAAGCTCATTTAATGGCATAAGGGGGCTGTTTAGTTTTCCGTGTCTTTCCTCCATCTGTGGCTAGGATACAAGAGATCAGAAGTTGGTGAGTGATACATAGATGTCCCGCCTCTTCAACAACCACAGTGGAGCACTCTGAGAGAGTCTGCAAAAATGACAAAAAATGTCCCTGAGGATGTCGTGTTGCAATCCGAACCATTTGGCCGAACAAAACCCATCTGCCATCATAATATGAACCTGAAAAAAAGCTGACAAAGACAGAACTTGTGGGACTCCACAGAAACCTTCCTGTCTGTTGTTGATACCACGATCTTGTATTGTTAAATACGTACTTCAAATATTTGCAAGAGCAATGGCCATATAAAAAAAAAATACAGCAGACAAAAAGACCAACCTGCATGGGCTATCACTACCTGAGTCATTGCCAAGTCACGCTTTAAAATATATTTTCTGGGGAAAAATATAAATAAAAACTACCTAAAGTCTCACATAGCATGTAGCTAAGGTCTAGATCCTTAAGCTGATGCAAGTCAGGGCAGTTCCAGTGAAATCAGTTCATCCCACCTGCGGGACCAGATCAACTCATTTATCCTTATTTTCTATTATTGTCAGTGTCACCCTTTCTAGGCCTTTCACATTACACGGCTTCAATCAACTCCACAGCCACTGCACGTGGGGAAGAACATAATCATTCAATTTTAACCTCACATTTTTTTCCAGAAGCATTTTTTTCCAAGAGAGTTTTAGCCAATTTTTCAAAAAAGTGAAAGTAAGTGCTCTTTAATATTGGTCATATATTGTGAATCTGCTGGCTGGAAAGTTGCAGGTGAGCTCTCAGACACAGATTAATCAGGTAAGCAGGCGAGCCGGGCACTCCCCTGCTTCTCATTGGCGTATGAGATGGCACTGAGCTCCGCAGCACTTATGAAAATTTGAGTCTAGAGTTTTCAAGGGATTTTTGGATTTAAAACTACTGGAAATGATCTCTGATGCCCACTCACCTCCCAGATGTTTGCGTTTTCAAAGCATGTATGACTTGGCTGGCCACAGTTGCTGAACAGCCTAAATGCTGATGCTGTCCCAGAGCTAACGACCTTCGCCCAGCCTTCAAATGAGGAGGAGCACAGAGAGCATCTCCCAAGACAGGGGACACCCACCCATGCCCTCAGTCGAGGACTCTCCTGTCCCTTTGACCCTGGTGGCCAGGTCAGACCACCGTTGCTGGTGAGGAGGAGGCAAGACAAGACCTTTCATGAAAGCCGCCATCCCGGCAGTGTGTTTATTGTGAGAGAAGGACGGGTTGTGAAGGCCACGAGAGGTGGGATGGGAGAAGGACCTGCCTCGGGCAGGTCTCTCACAGGGGCTGGCTGAGGGCACGGTTTGCAGCAGGCTCCGAGGTGTGAGAGGCACCACGGGTCCCTCCACAGCTCTCCCACCTCTCCAAGCTCACATGGCTTCTTGCTTCTGAAAAATCCCTTCCCCGGGTGATTATGATGGAGACATTTTGGGAGCTTTGTCAGCAAGGCACTTCATGCGTGGCTGCAAATCCAACTGGGAAGCAGGAGCTCAGTCCGTGAGCTGCTGCACCCCTTGGCTGAGCAGCTCCCACGCACCGTTACAGAGTTGGCAATAAGCACCTACCTGTACCTGTAGTTGCCTGACAGCTCTAGACTGCCCGGCCCCCAAATTTCAGTTGTTGACCTAAGGGGAGGCAGGTGACCATGGTACAAACAGGAGGAGACCAGGGTTCCCAACGGTGTTTTTGTTCTGGTGGCCAGTAGGGCTTTTATTTTTTTATTATTTTAAAAAGTCTTCAAAAGACGAATACCAAAATGCCTCAGCCCATTTAATTCGTTACAAGATTTTAGAGAACAAAATCACGAGTAACTTCGAAAGCACTACAAAAACAAGGATTTCATTATCCTTTGTTGGTCTGATTACAGGCTAGTAATCCACGGCAGTTTACTGGAATATAATTGCGCTATATATATGTATAAAAGTAAGTTAGTGTAGCATATTCCTGTGGCTACCCTCTCCATTCACCCATGGAGACTACGTTTTACTAAGCTGATTGGAATGGAACGGTTTAGTTTTTAATTTAATTTTTTTAAAGAAAGTGTCTACATATTCATGTAACTTTCTTGGAGGCTCCTGTAAACAAAGAATTATGTTCAGGGCCACTGCCAGAAATAAGATATGTCAGAGGTCTGTAACCCATTCAACAGAGAATCAGTCAATGGCCCAAGGGTACTTCCTTGCAAGGGAAAGGGTAAAATAACTGAGGTCAAGGCCTCAAACGCGACTCTAGTTTTAATCATGTTGTTGATTTAGAGCATAACATGCTTTTTTTTTTTTCTTTCTCAGTTGTCAAAAAACATTTTGTTTTTCTTGACATGTCTAGAAAGGCCCCAATGTCTCCAGATAAACCATGTCTGGTCTTCGCACCACTCCACGCTCAGCCCACAGGCAGCTACGTACGTTGTCACCGAGATGCAAATATCCAGGCTTTACACATAAATAGACTCACTTGCCTCATGCTACTACATGAGTATGTGGAAAGAGTGAGGGGTGGAAAGAGAACAGTCTTTTTGGTAAGGAAGTATTTCACTAAAATCCATATACTTGGAAGAAAATGAAAGCATTGGGGTAAAAACTTTTGATGGGATGATTTCTTGGATTTGGGAGCTGAAAGGGAAAAAGAGCAGAGAATCAGAAAGAGAAGGGAGAGTACCCAAGTGCTCAATCCTCACAGAGCGTTTTGAAACAGTTGTTTCTTAAAGAGATGTAAAGGTTTTGCTTTCATTTCACAATAAAACGGAGTAATTTGTAAAACTTCTTTGTGCGTGTGAAATGGAATCTGTTTTTCCAGCCATGACACATTCTCTTTTAATCCACCGACTGGCTGAATAAAGGCACCAGAGGAACACCCGGTTGGCTGGGTGTTCTCTCAAGTACAAAGGACACCGTGAACTTGCTTTTAAAGTACAATAAACCCAGCGCCATCGGCGGGACTTTCTTGGGACCAACGCTGCACAATATGGTTCTGCTGGTGTCACTGGACACATTCCCAAGAAGGATTTGGTTCAAAATATTTTTCAAGTTGACACATCAAAAGCTTAAGCATATTTCTAGAAGAGCCACCACCCACCCTTTCTGCAGAACCTCCGAATTGGGCACATATATAATTCCGACAGTTAAGGTGCCAGAAAGTCCGTATACCCCAAAGTAAGCAGCGGCATTGCAAAGAAGTGATGGTTAAGGACAGGACACCCTGGGCACCCCACGCGCGTTACCCTTACACAGCAATATCCTTCACGCCTCATCCCCCCTCTCCGTCTGCAGCTTGGAGCCTTTGTCACAGAAACCACCCCTCTCCATTTTCTGCTGCTCCTGACCCTCTCCCGTTTGCATTTCACCCCTCAGCTTCTCCCTCCGGCTCCTTTCACCTTCTCCCTCTCCGGCCAGGGGTCTCCAGCAGGAGCCCACCAACCCACGCAAACGTAGCCCCCGGCAGAGCAGCAAGTGCAGTAACACAGCAAGGTCACGGTTCCCACATCGGAGGCGAAATCCGGGCCCAAAGGAAGCTGCCAGAACTGCAGGATTTCTGCCAAGGTGACGTCTGGCCCCAGGCAAGTTCCAGACAGCAGGAGACAGGGGAGGGAGACTATTCCCAGCCGATCCCAGGACAGCAAATGAAACAACAGTATGTTCCTACAGGTTTTTCTCAGGCACGGCGCCCATGGATACTACCTGGTCTCCGAGGAAAAATCATGGAGATCGTTAACACGATCAGCCTGACTGCAGCATCCTTCCCACAGTACAAATATTCCTCACACCGCACAGCGCTGGCCAGTAACAAGGAAAAGTAACGTGCTTTAAGGTACACGTGGGAGACACACAGTTTAAATGAACTTCGTGAGTGCGTTCCTGTGAAATCTACTGAAAAGAATTAATCCCTTTGGGGCAAACACCAGGATTATTACCCTGAGTTCTGTATTCGTACCTCTTGTGGACAAACACTAAATAAAAAAGCATGCAATAATTAGAAATAGTCCATTTCAGGTTTGTACAGCAACTACTTTATTATTTTCAAATGCAAATGTTTGCATTGTTTGCTATTTTACAATTTTACAAACTAGGTATAAAAGACCATAAATAAATGACATAAGTTATGTGTACCTAAAATTCATGGAAGGGGGGAAAAAAATTACAAATTAAAACAAAATAGAAAAATCTCTATACCTAACCCAGAGATTGTTCAAATGCACGAACCAAGAAATGCTGTTAGATTTTTTCAGTATGAACTAAATTATAATATGCCTCATACATTCTAATTTTAACCACAGTCCTTGCATATTCCAACATACTTGCAGTGATACAAAAAAATAAATGCACTCTCTTTTTATTTGTCTGATTAGTATTTCAGATTTTTTTTTTCTTTCTGGTTATGAAAATGTCACATAAAAGAAAAATACTGCTTTTTAGGTCCTGTTTACTGGTTACTTACCAGCCTTTTGTATTTTATACATATATATTTTTAATACATAAGATCCATCACAAAATTAGTACAGCAAGAAACCCGGACAAACATCAACCAGGGGTGTGTGAGCAGGACAATTTCGTAACAAACAGAGGTTTATCGTGCGAGACAGTCCTGGTGATGACCTCTTCGGGAACGGGGAGCGGCGCCGCGGCACTCGCCTTCCCTTCGCCCCCAGCTCCATCCAGAGCAGCCACCGCAGGTGGCCCGTGGCGGGCGGCACGGTCGGCATCTCCCGGCACCCCGACAGCGTCCAGCCTCTGCCCACGGCTGCTCCCCTCCCCTCCGCCCACCCGCGGCTGCGCCTCCGCCACGGCGGGCAGAGCGACGGCCAACGGTGAGCTCGGAGGGAAGAGAGGAGGAAGCAGGAGCAACGTTGGGACAGGGCTCTACAGCTCTCGTGCTCTCTTCTAACGCAGCGCACCCGGCCTCCCCCGCGTCTGCTGGAGCAAATCCCGGTCCCTATCCCCCATCCCGGGAGATGCACGGGGCACCGCGGCGGACGCCAGCCCCAAGCGGCCAGGAGGCAAGCGGGGAGCATCACCTGCCCCTCTCCAAGCCCCCAGCGGCCGCACGCTCCCCCTCCCCAGGCTACAGCACACAGCTCCACTCAAACTAGCTTACACTACGTCAACACTGGATTCTCCAAGACGGGAGAGCTTTTCTAGGTAGTACCAGTAAGTCGCGGCGCTGCTCCTCGGGCCATGGAAGAAGGAGTGCCTTCCACTGCACCTCCCCAGCTCTTCCATCGCCCGCACGAGGAACAGGACGCGTTTCACAACTCTCTTGCTAACTACTGTAACCATACAGGTCTTGTTGCAATTTTGTTCCTCAGCTTGTGCTGGGAGCAAATCAAGCGTTTTGATTATTACAAGTTTTCACAGCTTGCACACAGAGCGAGGTGCTTCTGTGACTGGAAGAATTGCATATATTTGTTCGCATTCAACAAGTCTTTAAAATCCCATTTTTGCAGATAAAAAAGGCTACTTAAGAATTCAGTTCAGGGTTACCAGTGGATGGATACGCAGGTGTTGCCTCCATCACCTTGCCATTGAGAAACTGATCAGTCTTGATCGTGAACATCGGGGCATGAGTAGGAATAAATGACACTTAGGAAAATCTTTAGCACCCTTACGGATCCCGTAATCCACGTCTCCACAACTAACTTGAAATTACCCCTGTTTCAGGCTGCAGAACTATTCATTAAGGTTAGCGTGGCAGCTAGAAAATACACTTATAGGTAAAGAAATTTAAACATTTTTTAATGTGTGTGTTCTCGCTACCATTGCAGACACAAGCTATTGGCCTGCTCTCATATGACAGGGGACTCCTGCGCTTCCAGAGATGTTTTCGGCACATTCACAGGCAGTTCTACACACGAGGTGACTCGCACGCACACGCACGCACACAAGCACACATACGCACCTTTCAGAGGAGATAATAATCCATTATCCATTCAAGGAAAAAAAATATATTTATATCACTGCAATGGCACATTTTGTGTAAAATGTCACTTCAGCAACACATATAGGCAGCTCACAGGAACTGGGTTTTTTGCTGCGGCACCTGGCCTGGCGTCCATGGTAAGATGTGTAGTGCTGTCACCTGCATTCATCCGAGATGCAGCAGTGACAGCCAGGGGATGAGGAGAGAAAATGACAAAATATATAAATAAAACCAAAGGCAGGAAGAGAAAGCAGTAGGGGAGGGGAAAAAAATCCAGAAGTCTGCAGAGCTTTGACACAGTACATTCCTCAAGTGACAACTGGGTGCTGAGTCTTAGCGAGTTAGTTCTCTCTCAGTGAAGAAAAAAATTGGGGTGGGTGGCAAGGAAAAAAAAATAAGAGAGAAAGTAAAAGTCACACTTTCTTCAGGGACCGATGACTGTTCGGTGTGTGTTTTCCAGAATCAGTGCTAGGGAAGACGCAACTGTGGATCCAGAAGGCTTCATGTCTAGTCTATGTTCCTCCATGGTCAATATGATCAATAGGACGGGCTATGAGGCCGTGAAAGCAAAATCTAATTTCCCTGCACAAAAAGAAAACACAAATAGAAAACAGAAGTATATTAAACAACATGTAACAAGACAGAAATATGCCCCCCTGTCCAAATGCCTCCTCTTAGATGTCCAAGCAGGTAGCAAGCCCTTCCTCGGCTGGTGCAATTGCTGACTCACGTCAAAGGGGAAGACCTGAACTCATCTCTGCCACGGTGAAGAGGTGGCATGGCAGCAGGTGCACGGAATTTAATCTCTCCCCAGAGAGGGGAGAAGGATTTCCTAAAGGACAGAAGTAGGAAGCGATGCAATTCTCCCACCAGCAGTTCGCAAAGCCTGAGAGAACCCTTTGCCTTCCTTGTCCCTTTTCTTTCTTTCACATTATTTCAAAGTCTTGCTTCCATGACATATCTTATAAACAGCTATGTAATCTAGATATATATTTATACGTGCCACCTTTTTTTTTTTAATCTGTTCTCCTCCAGCTAAAATCCCATATTCCAGTGGATGCCCCTTCACGGGCCATATTTTATCACAAGGAACACAACCATCAATGGCAGTTCTGAAATCCTGGCATCTGAGCTGCCTTCACAGTTTTCATTCTATAGGGCACAGTTTTTCATTTTGTGCAGAAAATAGTGTTTTGAATTACTGTTACTAGACTCCAGGAAAGCAATTTTACAAACTGGACAGAAAATGGGGTGTATTTGGTTTTTATGTAAAAAGACAATCTCAACAGAACGCAAAAGATTTACAGGGAGAGGAAACTTAAAGTATCTCTGCATTTAAGAAGCAAAAGAACTTTTTCTGCTGATAGTAAAAGTCTTCAAAACGAGTAACCACTTCTTATGGTGGACATTAAAACATGCTGGTTTAAGTAGTTTTTTAAAAGAAATCTTAAATTTCTTGAAATGGAGAAGCTTTTATAACTAACATTGCAGAATAGAGTTTACTAAGCTGTCATGACTTGACAGGATCCTAATTTAGCATCCCATATTCTGAACAAGTTGTTTTCTGAGAAAGTTGGGGGCGAGGGAGTTAGTGGTTAAAATCAGCAAGTTATTGTTAAAAGTGACAAAAAGTGATGCAAGTGACAATACAGTAAGTGCGACTTGTCCAACTGAGTGAGCTGTTTTGGATTTACAATAAATGCAATTATTAAAAAAATCTGACATAACAAGCCACCAAATTATTTCTTAAATTTGCTGCCAGCTGCAGAGTGGGAACAAAATATTATAAACCAAAGAACCATTCTTAGCACCATCATAATATAAATCTCACCTTTCTGACATTGTGCCTGGCACACCTGAAACGCAATGTCTATTGTAGAGGATGGGTCATGAAAATCCTCCTCCCACCCAGCACAGCATAAGTGGGCCTGATCCTGTCTCTTTTCTAAGGTCATCTCATCACTCTGGTTCTCCAGAGAAACCTAATTTATATTCTCTATTCAAAAGGAGTAATAAAAGCTTTAATATAAATAAAACTCAAGCCTAAATGTGTTCAAAGCTTTACTCGATAATGCTTCATCCTATGTGACCTAATGAGGGACAATCACATACCTCCAGCTAGTAACCCTGAGGATGCTTTCACTCACTCAAATTTCCATCTGTTTCTTAGAGGAGTTGGAGGGCAGCTTTTCGAGCAGGTCATGCTCCATCTTGTTTGCAGAGGGGTGCTTAAACCTTAGCCATGCAGCCTACCCCTGGCACTCACACCCACAGTTGCCTTGATAATCCAGCCTATGGAGCTGGTTTCAGGAGGGAATTTGGTTCCCACAGCTGATGAGACTGGATCACCGTGTCTGAAGTGTAACACCGCAGCGTCACATAGAGTTACCGCCATGCTCGACACCCAAACTGTGCAAAACCAGGAAGGCTGCGCGCACAATCCCCTTTCCTTCTGCTCCCCCTCCCAAAAAACCACTGACACGGCAACTGAGATTGATCTTTCGAAAAGACAAATATTGGTTCTACTGCCATTCATGACAGGGCAGGAAAAGTCCTTGATTCTTCTTGGTGCATTCAGGAGTATCTGTACTTTACAAGGTTATTCTTACTTTCTATGGGATCCATAAGTGTGGGGTTTTCCACCCAAAAATCTAGGGTATCCCTACTGCTTTCACCGTGAAGTGGGGTCAAGATCTTAGCACTGAACCGAGCGAGCCCCAAGATGCCCTCCTACACCTTGTCTGCACATGCAATAGCTTGAGAGCAAGACTAGGTTTTGAAACAGCGCAATTTTCACTGTCATCAAATAAAGCAAACAATGGGAAACACCAAGCAATTAGTCTGGGAAACTAGCACAAGTCCATACAAACCAGCTGGGAACCCCAAATAATACGTACCACAGCACTTTTTTTCTTTTTTTTTTTCCCCAACAGTGATGAAATCCTAGCAGAGTTTAAGAAGTAAAGCACCATGAACATGTCGGACACTGTACTTCCACTGACCTTCTCCACGGGGCAAAGGGAATCGCTTCTTGAAAGAGAAAAGAAGTCTGAACGCTCCACAGCCATGATTGTCACAGCTGACTACTGGCAAGATGTTCACAAAATGTCTTTAAGTGGTAGGCTTCGGCACAGCACAACAACAGCCAATAATCTCCCCGGAAGTCCAGTTTTGCCCAGTAATCCACAAGGTGGGTCATTTCATGTCTCGAGCCCGTAAATGGGTAGATCACTAATCGGCAGGCACTGATTAGCCAAATGATATTCTCGCTGAGGTTCCTGCAAGATATTAGTGATGCATCAAGTCTGCAAAAAATATCCTTAGGGCAGCTTCTTCATTCCAGTGAAAGATGCACAACGGTGGTTTCACCCACAAATAAAACACTATGGTTGTAATCCTACGGGTCATAGGGAGAAGGAAAGTAATTTTGTTTTTAAGCACAGTATCTGGCAGCAAACATAGCATCAAAACTTGAATGTGACTTTATATTTATATAGATACATGTATTTTACATATCGTTGATCAACAGAGAAGTATGTTCCAAGAAACAATTTGTTCCAGGTCTGGTTTAAAATGACGGCTTGTCATTTCTGGAGGCCCCCCTCCCAACACACACGCTCAGTTTCCGCAATCTGTACATCAAGCAATGCTGCAGATCTTTATTTCGACGGGCGAGGAGACGAAGTAAAAAAAGTGCAGTTCTTCAATTAAAGTGCATGGATGAGGTAAACTAATTTCAAGAGTTTTGAGTTTATTCAGTACTGGCTCAGACGGGCACCATCCTGCCATGCATCTGTTGCATTTGGGTGCGCATTGCTTGAACGCTGCTCAAGATCTTGTTCTGGTGCGCGATGGCAGTGATCCCGATCCGTGCCAGGTCACTGTGGAAAGCAAGAGAAGAGGCAGGGGGCTGAGAACCGTGGATCAGATGCTGGTGCAGAGAAAAATATTAGAGAGTCAACCACAAGCAGCATAGCGAAAGCAAGGCAGATGTACAGAAATGTTTAATTAAACAAGTGAAGGCATTGTGGAAGCATTTTCAAGTTATCCTCCATCCAAATGAAAGGCATTCCATTCCTTTAATGAGTGTAATGATATGCAGCACAAAGCAAAAGAGGCCGATTAAATCCAGATTTACCCGTTTTTTTGTTTTATCGCTGAGTACTTACTCCTGGTTCATATGCACCACAGCCTCTAGGGTGGTATAGCCAGCAGCTGTGAAGTTATCCTTGTATCGCTCCATTTTAATGGCTTGGAGCCAGTCACCGACAGAAACAACCGCCGAGAACTCAGGGGAGCTGGGATCCAGCAGGGCTGTGCTAGGTCTGGATGCCAAACAGTGAAAGGACAGAGAAATGGTGTCAGCTGGATCATGAATCGCAAACCAAAGTTTGGGCTCTGCAACAATTACGCTCTATGATTAGGGAAAGTAAGGGCAAGATGTCGTGCCCAGCGAAACCGGTGTCTCTCTGCACAGCAATGTAGACCAGTGCAAGAAACTTAACAAAACACAAAGTAATACACCAATTTTTGCTAAGAATTAATTTGACCTTAGGTTTCTATTTTTGATTTCAGGTGTCATTTGAACCACAATGCCGCTTACAGTTTTCACCTCAGATGCAACCGAGTTCATAGAAAATGCTTTTACTGGAAAAAACAAAGAAGATGGCAATGCTGGAAGGCATTCAGCCTACAGGGTCTGTATCTCACAGGCAGCGATGCGGGACCTTGCCAATCCTGCATGTGTCAGACCTCAGCTCAGCAGCTATAGAAACACTACTGAAGTATGCGCAAAGGAACCCGGAGCTCACAACCTGCCAGACTGGTTTGGAGGGCAAAACTCAGGGCGGGTTCAGATAAATCCCCTTTCTAGCCAGGTTTGAAGGCGAGCTCAGTGCATTCAATCAATCTCAGGACGGCAGGGAGTTAATCCCCCCTTTAATCAATCAATTCCTGACCTGTGTGTGTGCCAGGAGTGGCGGGAATCATGCAAGCTTTGATCTTTGTTTGCACTGTGGAATGTGCTTCTCATTTTCCCTTGCACAGAATTGCAAACAATTAATTTCACAAAATTTGCTTCTCTTATTAATGTCTCATTTATTATTTCATGTATGCTGTAAATCACAGTTTCATTAAACCATTATAAATTACTACTATCTATCTAACCAAAACAATTATCATTTAGCAATTTATTTGAAACTGCACATCATCAAAGATTAGGTGTGCAACAGCATAGTTACGTTTTGCCTAAGGCACCGAGTACACGGTGGTAATACTTGGTACAACACTTTTACTGTACTAACACAAGACCAATGATGGCAACCTAATTATATACAATTATGCTTCACGTATAAAGTCATCTAATATATTACTAATGTTATATGCATATTTGAAATCCATACTCCAAAGAAAAGAAAAATAAAGATCTATAAATAGCCATGAACACAAAATGACCTTGAATAGCCTATTAACTTACATACACACACACAAAATGACCTTGAGCAGACTATTAACTTTTGTACAATCTATATTTTCTCAAAGAGCACCTGTAAATTGGAAAGAAAGCAAAATGGAAGAGTTCATACTGTGATTCTCAAATCAAATTATCACAGCAGATCATATTGTGATTCTCTCCATGTAAATTATTTAAGCCTCAAGGGTGGATACATTTTTGCCAGCCTACCAATGCAATTAGGGCAATCTGGAAGATCTGTGGTGATAGTGCCCTCACAGGGTTAATAATCCCTCTTTCGATAATGTACATTGTAAGCAAGACTCACAAAGGGACCTACAAGTTTAAAAATGAAAATAGCTTTTTCCAGGGAATTGTTCTGTTGGAGGCTGAACCAGAACCTCTGTTACTCCTTCACTGATTCAAGAAATTTAATTTTGTACTGCCCAATGGGTATTTTTGTACCTTCCCTTCTACTGAAAAACATTTTCCCATTATCTTCCTCTTGTTTCTTTTCTTTTAAGCTTTTGTCCATATTTGCTGCAAGCAAATTTACCTGACAAAGCAAAGACATTTGAAAAAAACAAAAGAAACTTGGTGTAAATTAGTAAAGCTCCTATTACTTCAGCAGTGTTTCACCAGCTTAAAGGAACTGCTGATCTGACCAACAAAGATATTTTGGTTTTACCCTACAACTCCAGGAGTTTCCTTCCTACTGCGCTTCTTTTGCATGTACCATGCTGAGCAAAGAAAACAAAACACAAATGTAATGTGGGATCGGTGGAGACATGAAACCGGCTTTCCACAAAATTAAATTCAAATTCACATAAAAATTAATGCACACCTTCCCAATGCCCGCAAGGCGTTGGCTGTAATGCCATAACGCTCATTTGCAAATCCTACACAAATCTAGGGTTTATAAAACTTGATGATGTACTTTTCCTGCAGAAAACCACATCACTCCTGGGAGCTTCGCTGCACTAAGGCTACCTGTTCAGGTCCTTTCACTGCGGGGGAAGAGGGAAAAGACGCAGCAAACTTTGTCTTCAAACAGAGCTTGCCTGCATCACAACTTTTTCAGGACGCGCTTAAGGCTGTGCTATAAAACCGGTCAGCGGTGATGTGATACAGCAACAGCTCTGCTCCTTCCATTTTCCTTCTCCCAGAGCCAGGAGGGCTCTGGTGGGGTGGCCGGCGGGGTTCAGCAGTGTGCCAGCACGACCCCCCCACTCTCCCTCGCGGTGCGGCTCTGCAGAGCGATGGGGCAGGCTTTGATCCCAGCCCAGAGGTTCAGGTGACTTGCAGCTTCACCTGTCACCTCCCCTCCGCTCCCTCGTACATCACCATTACAAAAGCACAGCTGACCTGGAGCTCTCGCTGCCCGTCCTCTTCAGGCTGTTGGGGTTTCGGATGAGTTTGTCCAGCATGTTGACAATCTGTCCAAATTTAGGCCTGTCACTGCGTTCCTTCTGCCAGCAGTCTAACATCAGCTGATGGAGAGCAATGGGGCAGTCCATCGGGGGTGGCAGCCGATACCCTTCTTCAATGGCTTTAATAACCTATAAATGGCACAATTAGGAAGACATTAGAGAACGTCAGACGCTGCTCACATCTACCAGCTGAGTATCATTTATCCTAGGGCGATCCAAAGTATGGAAACAAATCCACAATTAAGTGAAACAACATGGAAAATTGCACTCAGACTCAGGCAGTTGGTGGTCTCACAACTGTCATTTCTCCTCAGCAATTCCAAACTAAAAGGGTACTGCCTCCAAAGGAGACATCAGATACAGCAGGGCAATGCATCACAAAAGAGCACACGGGAGACAGGCATGACAAAATAGCCCAGGTTAGAATTAAGGAACTACCCTTGTGGGACAGAGGGTTGGAGAAGAAACAGCTCTACAGAAAATCTTTAATATTTGTCAGTTTTGCCTGCGATACGCTGAAGATTAAATTTTCCCCATCATTTTTAGGGTACGGCAGATCACCCTCTCCTCCCTCTCCTCCTGCCTAGCTCATCTCTGTCAGTAATACAGGCCCTGCAGAGAACGTGGTCTCTCACCACTGCGTGCTCCGAACCAAGGACTGCAGAGATGGGAACCCTTTTGTGAAGTGTTATCAAGAAAGTTACAGAAGTCCAATGCAGCAGCTTGCGTATGCATTTCATATTTAAAAGAAGAAAAACTCACAAGCTGGAGTCACTTCAAATGCTCCAAAAAGGGCTCCAGAGCTCAGTGCTCTGATGGCTTCTTAGCTCTCTCAGGAGAACGGGAAGCGACCAGGACTCAATTCTGATATGACAGGGACATGACCCAGAAGCCTTCAGATCTTAATTAATCAATATGACTTTGCTGGCAGGATTCAGGATGAGACTAGAGATCAGGAGTGCACAGAGACTGAATTGCGCTAAATTCCCTCATTCTGGTCTTGTCCAATTAGTGGCTAAAATCCACTGAGAGGACAGGGTGAGGGATACGCTTGCACTATTAGCTTTTCCATGACCACAAAGTGGCTCTCACTATTCCAGAAAGCACGAAGATCCTTTTGATTTCTCTTGATTCAATGGACACGGAGGAGAATTTGAAATCCACTTCTGCTTTGCTATGAAAAACACTGCTCTCACCGTCGCTAAGGAGAAAAAAATGGTATGTCTCTGCCACGTACTAAAAAGAGGACGCAAAGACAGTAATACTGGCTTTCACTGTCCTGTTCAAGCCAGCTTTCCGACATGGTCTAGCATCGCAGGTTGGCGCTGTATGCCAGCCTTATATGCTAGCTCTGCATTTGTTGCGTTGAGCTCCACAGTGCTGTGTAGACATGCCTGATATAACTGAGACACATCTGGCATTTTATTTTCTTGCTAAGTCTTGATGACTTCCTGTTAGCAAAGGAAGGCAAGATTGGGTGCCAGAAGAGACGTTTCACATCAGAAGGAAATTAAAATGATATCCTCTGTTTAGATTAAATGCCATCCGCATCTAGACACTCTTTGAAAATGTTCAGCTCTACATAAGAAAGCAGATGACTTGTAAAATGACTTAACCACTCCCATGACCATATATTCAGATTAACATTTTCTTCTTCCTTTATATGTTTGTAAATCCCCTGGGAAAAGAATTATGGATAATCTATGCCTCATTTTCACTGGGATTCTTTTTTTCCCATTTAATAAAAATTCTATTAGCAAAAGCTCTTATTAGCATTATTATTAAATACTCTTCTGGAATAGCAGCCATTGTGTATGCTCCCTCTTGGAATACGCTGAAGTAGTCCAGATGGTACAGTTAAACAGGACATGCATAATTTAAGAATGGTCATTTAGGAAAGCTGCTTTTTAATGTCCTCAGGGGGCAGCTATGCAATTGTCACAAGGATGCTCTGACTGATAATCAGAATTGGATTTCATATGTGTTGTTTTAGATATCCTACAAGAAATAAAATCATCTGGAAGAACTACAAGCATACTGGGGCTTGAAGAATTAACTACTAATAGGAAGCCCCATTAAATTCAAGTGTTTTTTCTTAAAGACTTTCAATAAAGTTGAGATCTAATATCAACATTCAAATCTTCCTTCTCTTGACAGTATTACGACCTGACAGTTTAAATACATTCATTTCCCTTTCCTCCATTCTTCTTTCTTGCTTTAACTGCTTATATTTTCCCTAAAATTAAAAAAAAAAAAAAAAAGAAAGGAAAAAAGATGCATGCACAAGTTATAGACCCTAAGAGGGAATCTCCTATTCCCTAACCATAGACCAGGCTTGAAATATTCTTAAAAACCTGGAGTAAATGTCTTATAACCATACATCAACTGGCACAGAAACACATGAGCAGACATCTCAGGACAAAGATAAAGGCTCAGGGGAAAGGGAGAGAAAAGGAAAAGGAAGCTCTGAAGCAGACTCACATCTTGATTGGACATATCCCAGTAAGGTCTTTCTCCGTAGGACATCACTTCCCACATGACGATGCCATAGCTCCACACATCACTAGCTGATGTAAATTTACGGTAGGCAATTGCCTCTGGTGCGGTCCACCTGATGGGGATCTTGCCACCCTGTCACAAATAAAAGAAACCACAGGCTAGTGAGTCACTGACCCAGTAATGTGCGTGGCTGACACTGTTCCACACTGACATTAAAAATACAAAATGGTTTTCTGTACTCAACTCCAGAATCCTTCTTAAAAAGGCATCCACTTTCTCTCTTTCCTGCCATAAAGCTGTCAGATCCAACCAGAAGGCAATGCTGCCCATCTGTTTTCTTTAGTCACAAGGAGGTGAACCAGTAAATTGTTAAATGTATTTTTATCAGCCCTTTAAGAGATCTCTGCTTAGGGCTATGCTGAAGCATGAGAACAAGCCAGGGGTTTTACAAAGTATATATTAGAGATTTAGTTGACAAAACAAATAAGTACATGCTGTTAATTACTATTTCCTTGCTTGCCTGT
Source organism: Chionis minor (assembly GCA_013398295.1). Lineage (NCBI taxonomy): Eukaryota > Metazoa > Chordata > Aves > Charadriiformes > Chionidae > Chionis > Chionis minor. The sequence continues at coordinate 932,896 of VZSF01001698.1, forward strand.
CTGACCTGTTTGGCCTGTTTCAGAAAAATGGGATTATAAACGTTTTGCTTTTCAAAAAGGTAAAATAAAGAGAGGATAAACTGGGAAGATTTATGAATACCGTGGCGTTTCCCATGGGCAATACCCCAACTCCGACCAGAGATGTGAGACAGCAAGCAAGCCTCTGGGCTCTCCCAGTCCCTGTGGGAGGAGTTCAACACCAGACCATGGTACAAGGCTGCTTTTGATACCTGTTGGAGAGAGCTGCCTCTTTGTAACAATACTTCTTTTTAAACAAATAAAAACACTTGGGCATCTGATTTGGGCCACTGAGGTCCTGCACTGTTTTAAAAGGAACTCAATCCATCCTGTTTATCTGATTTTGTATTAGCTGAGTGATCCCAGGCCAGAGATTTCTCCTTTTGTTTATGCTAATATGCAAGGTGTTTTTAATTGAGCCTTTGGTTTCCTGCAGTTCCATCTGGGGAACGACTTAAGCTGAACAAAGGTTTTAGTTTTTTTTCCATTTGCTTTTATGCTTTTTTGATTAAGTTTATTTTGGTAGGTTTCTTCTCAGCAATCTTCTACATAGTTTTTTATCCATAACCGAGTGCAGCGTGTGCATACTTAATAGTTTATTGTTCCAACTCTCTCTCAAGTGTTTAATACGGACTTGTTCCAAAGCCAGGTGAAATCAAAAGCGGTCCTTCTCCTGGCTTCTTTGGCTTTTGCATCAGACCCTTTGTGAATCAGCTTGTAGCAGTATGTGCCTGGTGTGGCTACAGGATGCTCTCACTTTAATGACTTATACTACTAACAGGCAGCAGAACACAACATTCTCTTAAAAAAAGGATGCTTTAAAAATTGCATTCTATTGCATCTTCTCCGATTATGAAAAAGCTCTATTCCTCCTTTCAGACACAGACGCATGGACATTGTTTATACATGGCTGTCATTCTAAAAATTGTCAATAAGCTCTTTTTATTTAGCTGCTCGAGTACAGTGGAGTTCATCCAAATTTCCCTGATCCTCCATTACTGATACCAAATGAAGACAATGCACTGTAAAGCAAATGTCATTGATTCCCTGGAGTTTACTCTTGAGAGCGAACATAATACTATATCTCCACTCATTAAATGCAAAGAGAAGCTTTTCAATCATTTGTCTTGCCCTTGTGTGTTTGTCTAAACTTTGCTTTCCCTGAATACAGCTTTTCAGACCTCTGCTTCTTCCACTTGCCACCCTTATGAGTGAGAAATACCAAGGCTGGCCAGCATTTAATACTACACAAGTCTATGCTTCCCTGTAATGAACTGTGAATCCATTAAAGGATGAGTGTTGGGATTAAACTGCAAAATCTGAGTGCTGCAAACAAACTCTGCACTAGGGAGAACAGATGGAGAATGGCAGATACTTAAAAACGAAGAAAATAAGCAATTAAAAAAGGAGACTTTATAAACTGACTTTTTTTTCTTTGCATGCATGTTAATTACAGAGGTATTGGTAGAAATGCTGGTAATGATCAGGATGTTGTTTTGTGGCCAGAAGTACACACTTGCATTAGTACTATTCCACATGCAGCATATTAAAATGGCTTTAGCAAAATTAGTTAACAGTGGGATGCTGAAATATAGATAAAATGTGAAAGAAACAAAACACGGGAATGCAAGCCTCACGCTTTTCCCAGTCCAGATTATTTAGGTCAAATTCATGACTAGCTTTGTGATGGGCAAAAGTGGATTTACCCGGTTTCGGGTTTTTTGATGGCATATCTACATTTGCTGTATTAAACCTCAGTGGGACTAGCCCCTTGAAAATCATTATGCGTGTCTGTAGGTATCAGAAGGAATAGAAGCCCAAGCTCTAATTTCTGGCATCAGATTCCCATCATGCACGCTAGCACACTGAAGGAACCAGAGGAACACATGGGTCACATCCTCAGAGAAGAAACACTGAGGTAGCCACTGATGTAGCAATAACACTACATCAATCTATACTTAGCTACGGAGTCTGGGCCAGTGTTTATTTTCAGGTTGTGATACAGGTTTTCACTTGTGACTGAGATTATTTTAAAACAAACCATTGTCATCTCCCCCACAGTCAGACAGAACCAATATGTAGGCAAGAAAACCCACTGGACCTTTTCTTTGCCTCCTTACCCGTGTGGTATAAGCTGCTTCAGGGTCGTCTTCCAGGACCCGGGACATGCCGAAGTCAGACACTTTGCAGACCAAGTTGCTGTTGACTAGTATGTTTCGAGCAGCTAGATCCCGATGCACATAGCTCATGTCAGACAGGTACTTCATTCCTGAGCCAATGCCACGAAGCATCCCCACCAACTGGATGACTGTAAATCTGCCATCATTCTTCTGCATGTGGGGAAAGGAAGAAAATCGCAGAGCATTAAGCTAAAAGCTACATTATCGCCCCTGCTGAAATTGGCAAAGAGCATAACTCTGGATTCCCATCTTCTCTCAAATAAAATGCAATGTTATTTCCTCGCTCTCCCGACTACTGTCTATAATTCACCAGTACAGTAAAAACCCAGAGGTTCTGTCACAGCTTCCAGTGATGCAGCACCCAGTTTGCAATGAATCTGCTTTTAATAAGCCTATAGCATTACGATGCTTTAAAAAATGGAGCAAATCAGAACTGTTCCCATTAAACATGGATTATTTAAAATGCTGATATTTTAATTATTACACTTATTCTGTATTCTTCCACTTTACACTAATTCTGGTTTTTGATAGGACCAACACCAGAAAACAGGATTTCCCAAGTACAAAAATAACTTCTTTTAAAATGCTGAATTTTCAGGACCTTTCTTGAAAAGAGAACCAGAATGAAAACCAGAAAATCTTTCCCAGTATAAAATCTCCTTAGCTTATTACGAAGAAATCACCTACCCTGAGGAAGGCATCCAAGGAGCCGTTCTCCATGTACTCAGTTATAATCATTACCGGTTTACCTAGAGTTTGCAGAAAGAAAAACACAATTCCTTGATGAACACCGATGTTAATGGGATAAAAATGGGTTGCACATGATTTTACTGCCAAGACACCTGGCTTACACAATCTAATTTAATTTGAAAAGCACCGAGCTTATGCCTCAGCTGTGGGGAGCAACAGAAGAAATATTATAGGACAGAAGCGTTTCAAGGGCCCCATCTGGAAGGTTAACCCTTCGGCTGACTCTTTGACAAGATCTGTAACTAAAGGGGCTCCCGTTCTCTACGGAATAGATGAATTGATAATTGAGAGCTAAGAAACAAAGATCTGTTCAAACTTGACAAAAATCTTTAGTATAATTAAATTGCTTGCAGAAAGCCTTCCTCTATCAAAATGGAATTTGTGAATGCTTTGGTGTCTCTGCCTCTTTCGAAAGATCAACGCTTTAGGCGAGTTAGAAGCTGTCAGCAGCTACAAGGTATTCCAAGACAACTGGATTCAAGAATGCAAAATACAAGCCGCTCCTCTCAGCTTTCTCTGTCCCAAATTTGTATCCCGTGTCTCTCGTTATTTATAAATGAGCCAAAGCCATTTGCCTCATGAAGTCAACCAGAGGATAAATGATTCAATGCATTGTGTCGCATGTGGGGCATAGTGCTTCAGCAGCACTCAGCTTTCCAAGCTGCAACACAGAGGGCCAAGCTGGGCAACCTGAAGAGAAATGTAATGTAATGCTACTGACATGGGTACACTTTCTAGGCACTCTCCAGCCTCAACCAACAGCAAATGCATAAATAATGCTTGATGTTGTCTTTAAGAGCTTTACAAAGTCATGCAACGCTGAAACTGAAAACATTTAAGTACATACAAGTCACATTAATTATTTCATGGGGTTAAATCATGCTGGATATTCAGCATGTAGATATTTGTGGAAATAGAGCTAATATAATCTCCATTCTAAAAGTGACCAATGGGAGATATAGAGAACTGACTTATCAAAGGTTGAATGGCAAAAGTTTGGTCTCCCCAAGATAAGCACTGTTAAGCTCACCTGAAGTCAAGGGAGCACGTGATGATCAACACCAGGCTGGCATGGCAAGCCTTCTTCCCAGTTACAAAGTTTAACTACAGGGACTATAGAATTTCTTCCTAAATAAAAGACAGTGTCCCAGAGAAACTCTGGTTTTGTACTTCCTGGAGCAGCTCTGAATAAGTGAACATTACGGGGAAAGAAGGGCTGTGTCACCTAGACTGCAGATAGCTCAATTCTGTATTGGAATCAAAAGTACTCAACTTTTCCTTGCTTCTGTCACCAGCAAGTATCTGCTTCAGAACAACCAGCTATGAAAATTACCCTACCGTGAAATGTTGCAGCATTGAAAGTTGTTCTAATCATTTCTACCTCTGTGTGTTTTTCACCAAGATGCTTTTCTCTGCATTTGTCAGGGATTTCTGTTTTTGAAGTAACCTTTTTTTTTTTTAAATTAGAAAACAATATGCTATAAGCACTGACTATACTGAAAATTGTACATCATTTCACTTAGGCCAACATCTATGTGCAATACATCACTGATTTCACCTTTCATTACTTATTTCACCTTTTCAGTCCAAACCTGTCCTTCGCAGGCCTTTTACTATTCCTGCTTGTCCTTCCCTTCCTAACTGATATCAAAACTCTTACTGTTTTGGTCCCATGCAAACTGGCATGCCTGTGAAATGCCAGCCTGGCAGCTGAACCCTTTCTGATTTGCATTAACGCAGCAGAGAAGCCGTGGTATTGCATAACGCAAACTGCTCTGGATGAAGGGCTTAGTGACCTTGGCTGAGCACTTGCACCTTTAAAGAAAGGGATGTGATAAAACATCATTCTCCCTCTAATTCACCTTTGCAAGCATTCTTTGGTAGAAAGAGAAAAAAACTCCAACCAAATCTGCATATGTCACTGTTTCATTTATCCTTTGCAACTGTGACCGTAACCCTTCCACTGAACAAATACAGGTAAATGAGTTTTAATTAACCTTCCTCAATCAAAAGATACTATGTCAACGTAGAAAGGAAGAAAGGGAGACTCTTTCAGTGCATTAACATGTAATTTCATTACTCAGGCACTTCTTTAGCAGGGGAGGGGGATGGAGAGAGGAGACGTTACCATCAGCGAGTCAATTATTAAAGTACTTGACTAGCAGCCAATAACGTATCCGTGTTTTTTTGCTGCCTCTCTCCACCTCTATCTACACCACTATTTATCTCACATTTTAATTTTCAGTTTATTAAATGCATTCATTTATCACAGTGTTCAGAAAACCTATGGAGAAATTGAGATAAATGTCTTCTTAAGTGGCCCTGTTTACCAAACACACCAGCTCTGAGGTAACCAAGCTGGCTGGCTGGGGCAGCATCCCTTACTGCGAGCCAGGCAATGAAACGTCCTCGGGTCAGGCTACCACCTCCTCGGTGAAAATCTGAAATCATTTTAATTCAGTGACAACTGCATCATGCAAATGCATACAGTCATTTATAACTGCTAGAGCCGTAACAGCTCAGGGGTTTCCAGCCTCGGTGGGATTTCAACACAAAGATTCCCCCGTTGCCTTTCTTTTACAGAGGTGCTAGAAAAATCACTGTCTCTGGCAAGCGCTGTGGCCTGGCCACAACCTGCCCCTGCTTTGTTACAACAACAACAAAAAGGGACTCAAACCTTCAAAATTTAAACAGAGTATTATCTTTTAATTTCAGTTTTGAGGGAGACCCTCAGTAAACGATGGCCAAAATTAGTCCAAACCCCTACTTTCCCTAGCAGAATTTGGCTTGAAAAGCAAATAGTGACACACAGTTGTTTTAAACAACTGTGAGAGAAGGCAGACTAGGAGAGGGAAACACAAATGAACAAAGGTGAGATTTCCAAAAACACAAGTGGCAGAATAAGTATCCAGTTCCCATCGACATTCAAGAAAGACAGAGTTTTTCTGGGGTATTGATGGCTTTGACAACCCTCTATGGGAGATGCTTTGTTCTTCTAGTAATATTTTACTTTTTAACTTTTCATCCACATCTAATTTTAATTCCTTACACTACTAATACCCTGCATTTGTGCTCATCATGCACACCATCAGCTGCAGAAGGTAAGCTTCACAAATTCCACCCTTTAACTGCAGCTCACAAGATCCCCGTCTGCTTTCTTTGCTACCCTGAGCATGAGCCCCTACATCCAAAGGGTCTTTTAGGATGAGCGATTCGTGCCAGGCTTTGCCAACATACTACCTAGGGCAACCGGAGTCAGGACAATAACTACACCATCGCAGCGACGCCTTATCAGGTCAGATCCAAGCACATCTGTCTCACAGGTGTATTTTCAGTTATAGCCTACAAACAGCATCCAGCAAGCGCTGGCATTCTCTTTCTAAGGCAGGGTTCATGGCACAGTGAACACTAACAGACTTTAAAAAAAAAAAACCCAAACAACCAAACAAAAAGATTGGGCAGGTAAATTCTGCAGAGTGAAATTATCACATCTGTAAATCAGAGAAAACAAATAAGCAAGTTTCACACCAAAATAGACTACTTCATTTCAAAGGCTTGCTCCTTACATCTGCGCTTTGTACCTTAAACATATGACTCTCTAGTTTTGTTTTGGTATTTTTTCCCCCAACCATTTTAAATTCTTTGCTCACCATCTGCTTTTGCCTATCCTGTAACAATCAGCTCAGTCTAGCAAAGATGTGAAAGATGCCTGCTTGGCATAACAAGAAGGAGAAAAAAAAGCCAACCTCTGCAGTATTAATTCCCCCTACAAAATCTTGTACAAGCTGCCTACAGATAGAGTATCAGTTGAAACCATAAACCCATTTATAGCTGACAACAAGATTAATGACTTGTCCTGCACTGATTTCCTCCTATTAGCTATCAGTGGATCTGTTCCATCTGTCACTTCACAGGAAAGAGGGTAAAAAGAGGAAAAAAACAACACACACCACCACAGACTTAATTTCTCAGTGACTTCCAAATTGGCCTTGTCATGAAAATGACCTACTTACATTTAGTAACTACACCTTCCAAGTGGATGATATTGGGGTGGTCAAATTGTCCCATGATGCTGGCCTCGCTCAGGAAGTCTCTCCTTTGTTTATCAGTGTAGCCAGCTTTTAGAGTCTTGATAGCAACACAGATCTCTCTTTTTCCTGGTACTTTGAGACGTCCGCTGCATACTTCACCAAATTCCCCTTAAGGAAAAAGGCACAAGAATCCATGGTCACGAACACGAAGCACACACTTGTGTTGTCAAACTGTTATGTCAGTTCATTTGGGGGAGCTGTCATACAAAAATCATAGGATCCCACATTTCCTAAAAGCAAATTTAAAACTGTATTTACAGAAAAAAATGCAAAAGTTCTGGCACTTACCCACACCAATAACTTTTTCAATCTTTATGCAGGAGGCATCAATTTCTTTGGCAAATTCCCTCACAGCTTGGTTTGGATCCTCATATGTAAAAGGATCCACATATGTTCTAACACCTGCAAGGCAGAAATGTTTTATTTGAAGTCACTGATCTACATGCTGCTGAACACAGAACATATGAGACTGAAGCCTTAATGATATACAACAGCAAAGAGAGTGTACAATAAAAATGTACCGTAAGCCAGGAATGACTGATTAAGGAAGGAAGGACTTTTTTTCCCCGGTGCAATTATTTTTAATGTAAACATTTAATATTTTCCAATACTGATGTAAGGAATCAGGCTTTTGCCAATGAATAAGTTTCACAAATCACTGCCATCACTAACAGGCCCATGCCCCGTGAGCCTAAAACACATCCCATTTCCCTTTTGGGAGCCAAGAAATTCTGCGCTCAGGTCCTAGGTTTGGTACCTAGATGGCTGAGATGCAAGTAACAGTGTGATGCAGTCCTGGAAAAAAGGGAGCAAAGTTCACATTCCCTTTCCTGCAGGATATCCTTTGGCCCATCCAGAAACTGCTTTAGCAGAGTATTGTGGGGAAAAATCATGCCTAGGTATCACTGTCCAAGAATAGATGTCTTTCAGTGGAAAGGAACAATGGGAAAATTTACTGAACCTTTTTCCTGTCCCCTCAAAACTTTTTACCCAGATACTTCTCTTTTCCCTGTTACTAAAGTACACAGTTCTGAAGAGGCATGTTTGCAAGACAGGAAAACAGAAACAAATCCATCTCAAGAGGAATGTCATCCCGTATTTCCCAAGCATCAGAACATGGGACATGTTTTACGAATCAAATCAAAAAACCCAAGCACCGCTGCCTCTTACCTTGGTTCAAATGTTTCTCCTCATCTGCTTCTTGCTTAGCCTTGCTGTACTTACTGCGCCTGTCAGGACAAAAAAACAGCATTACAGTTCAAAACGAGTATCTTACTTTGAGACAAGCTCAGTCTTCTTGACCTGCTGAGACTTGAGCTGTGCTCACCTGCCACGACCTGTGCTCGGCAGCTCCCCTGCAACAGCCCATGACACAACACACACTTACCAGCAGGGCAGGAGGCTCCTCTCCTCAAACTGCTCTAAGTGTTATTGGCATCAACAACGCATCAGGCAAACACTAATCTATTTGCATCTCGGCATTTAAAGAAAGAAAAGAAAGCTTGCATTTTGGCTACTTTTTCTTCAAACATATATTAGCAATTCTGCAAAAAAAAAAGGCCAAATTGCTTTTTAGCCCTATCATATACGGATTTAAATGCTACAACAGAGGTGTTTTGGTAGATTGATTGTCAAACATCATTAGGCAAATGCAAATACCAACACACTTACTTAACTGCAAATTTAAAACTGGAAACAAGTCTATTAACACAGAAATCAGGATGGCAGCAAAAAAAACCCCATCTGACCATCAAAAATGCAGATCCCAAGGATTTTGTTTATTCTTTTAATCATTGTATAATTGAAGAGGACAAAGAACTCCTGATGGCAGAGCTCCTCTACTAACCCTCTGAGTTGAATACAATAATGTAGAATAGTATGTTAATTCTATAGATTACTACTACTGCACCTACACACAATATTGTACATAGTTATGTATTTTATTAGTTCAGCTGTAAACTTCAATGGATAAGTGACATTAAGAAAAATTAATACAAGAGGCTAGTCTGTCAGGGAAGATATCGAGAAGTCAGCTCAGCCAAATGTACTGGGATTTGAAGTTCCCCAGCATCTAACGGTATGTAGATGTAGAGATTTGATTTGGGCTTTCACCCATCATTCACTGAAAGTTCAGAAAGAGGCGTAAGAACAGAAGCTGCTGAAGAGAAGGGCTTATTGTTGCTTACTCCTCAGTTTGTCTGTTCCTACGGAAGTCCAAGTCTCCCGCTTGTCAGACCCAGGTTAGGTGACTGGCGAGAGTCTGGGCTGGGGGCTGGAGTGAAGAAGTGGGAAGGAGAACAGGAGGCCAGACTGGCACTGCCTGCAACGTGCAACCCGCCGCCGGGAGTGGGGCAGGAGGTGACGAGGCCTGCCAAGGACACTGGGGTGAGACTGGCTTAAGAGTCTCAAAACGGTGAATGGGTAGAGGAGGAAAACAGGAGTGGCTGAGAGAAAGATCTGTTGGGAGGTGTGAGTTAAAAGGGGTCAAAAACTTGCAGATAAGAGGAAGAAAATGTGACTGAGAGCCTTGTTTGCAGCAAAGCTCCCCGAGTCTCACCACCCCCCTCCCGTCAGCAAAACCCTTCTGCCCATTAGCAAAAAAGCATCTCACTTCCCACTCTGTGCCTGGCCCTGCAGGGAACGGCAGCTTCCCATCGCTCCAGCTGAAAGGTCATTTCCCAGCCTTTGTCTTCGCAGTCTTTTAGTGCTGGGTGTTAAACACACTATGCCAGTAATAAAAACTATAAATTAACCATGAAACAGGAGGAAAAAAAAAATCCTGTTTGACATGTGAAGACTACCTGATCTTTGAACCAAGCCTCACAGCTCCCAACATCAACAGGACTTCTGTTCAGACATAAAAAGCAGGTACACATCCAACCATAAATGGTTAGGAGCTTCTTTTCTTGATGAAAGTCAATTAAATGCAAATGGCTCCAAATCACAAGAAGAGCATTATTAAAAACCACACTGGATCCAAACATCAATTTAAACCATTTATTTGCCCGAGGACTTACAGCACTGGTATAACAGAGCTGAGTTAAATAAAAGGACTATGCTCTGCTCCCAGTTACTGAACTGAGTAAGAAGGAAGAGGCAGCACAAATCTCACCCAGTGCCATATGGGACCAAGTCAGCTGAGGGCATTGCTGAGATGGTTTCAGGTATTACACAACTTCTCTCAGAGGAAAGGAAAAAAAAAAGGGAAAAAAAAATTTCTGCATTTTAAGCAGGATCCCTTCAAATTTGTTTTATTAATGTTCAGGCACAGATGGGAAATATGAAACACAAACAGGCTTTGCATGAAAGCATTTTAAGTATGAAAAAAAGGTCTTTATCTTATTTTTACTTTTAAAAATACCCTAACAACAGATAAAAAAATAACCTTTCCCTACTAAAACCCAAAGACATGCAAAAAGCAAAGGGAAACAAAGGGATTACTGTTCAAGCAATATAATTGTAGCTTATTAAGTTTAAATAATACCTTCCAAACTAACTACCTACTTCCACTTCTCCCCATGTCACCTGTTGACCTCTCCTGCTTGGCTGGGGGCAGGACACCGCTGTGTGCGGCTGTCCCCCGGAGAGCCGTGCACCACGGGGCATGCGGGGCTGGAGCTGCCTCTGGGGCAGCTCACCTGAGTGGCAGAAGGGAGCCTTTGTCGCAGATTTGAACCTCCTAATGACTGGGATTTCGGCGGTGGTGATTATATAGCTGGCGTTCAGGAAAAGAACACGGAGGCTTTCAGCAATTGCAGGGGTCTGAGATCTACAGGTGGGGGCTGGCGATGAAGGGGAGGTAACAGCGGAGGGGGTCAGCACACTCTGAGGGGAAACAGCACAGACCCCACGCCACACCTCCTCCTCCTCCCCAAAACCAGAGGGGCTGGGGGTGCTGCGGGGCTCATCCAACGCCTCATCCAACCCCTTCAGCAAATGCGGGCAAATGCGTTCAGCTGTCGACGGAGCAGAAGATAAATCAGTCTATTGATGGGAAGAACTTCTGACAGAAACTTTTAGATGACCAGCGGATTCAGTAGGGCCATCTTACTCCACCCAAGCCCTTTTAGAAAGTGGCCTTCTCTCTTTTACACTTTCACAAATCCTTTACCAATCTATGTGAGATATTCTAATTTCACTCAGCGTTCCTGCAGGGTAGGGTTTAGAAACACGCTACCTCCTGCACTCTGCTCTATGGATACGCTCATCTCAACCTCAGTAAATTTAAACTAACATTTAGGGAGATTAGTTCTCATGTTAACACAAACTTCGTGGTCGCAGGACAGAACCAAACAGCTTGAGCTGCCTGAAGGCAAAGTCCTTTGACAAATTCTGTTGTAAAGATGAATTTGGGGATTTGAGCAATGACTTGAAAAAATGTAATGCTAAATTATTAGTAATAACCCAGAGTTCCAAAGTGGGCACTAACAGCATATGTCCAGTTCCCACATTTGGCTCATAGCTGCAGAGAGGCCATGTCTGCAGGCCAATGCACAGTTTTGATTTAAAAAAATATGACTTATAGGTCATGGCTAGATTACTAAACCTCCTTATGGGGACTGTATGGACAGAAAAGCTTTTTCTCATTTGAAGTAATTTTGGAACAAAATATAATTATTTTGCTATTAAATTCTGCTGGTGTAGGAACATCATGAAATATCCCCAAAGCCCACACCTCTAAATGACACTGGTGAAGTGGTTAAAATCGTTAGAGGAATAGTGAATATTAAAGTAGATTCTGTTTATTGAGAGCTACTTCCAGCTACTGGAGAGCTGTGTATTGAGGGAGGCTATTAATTAGCAAGGCACCACGCATTAGTATGCGCAGGGCAGTTTCACTGTCCCAGTATTTCATTCATCTTGCTACGTCTCCCCCCTTCCCCAGCCTCTCCGAGACCAAGCAGTGCGGAGCTACAGGACATCTCTAAGCCCACGGCCACCGGGAGACTTTTATCTCCATTCGCGCCAGTGCTTGGACCAGCCTTTTGTCCCTACTGCCCACCTGCGCTTCGCCTCGTCTTTGTCCAAGTTGGACACTTGTGGGCAGAGATAACAGAGCGGGCAGCCTGCGCGGCGAGAAGACCTGCCTGAGCGCGCACCCGCACCAGCGAGGCTGTCAGCTACCTGGCTCCAGGCAGCCTCTCCTTTGACAGCTTTATGGCTGATACTAAAGAGAATCAATATGAGGGCAAGGGGTTGACATTTCATTTTCTAAAAAGTGATCCATTGAGGGCCAATCACCAAGCGGTGTTTATCAGTCTTGGGAAGCGACATTTTTTTTATAGGGGGAGGAGGGGAAGGAATCATCTCAAAGCAGCTCGACAGGCTCAATTCTCCAAGGTGGCGACTCATAATTAGAAATCCAATGTATCCTGCTATCAATCCTGCCTTAAATAATAAAGTGATCAATAAAAGCAGAGAGGAGATTAAGTCATCAAGCTCAGTGATGCTATTTTCTGTTGCAATGGCTTTTAATAAACCTGTCTTTCGGCATTACATTTTCATATGTTCTGCTCTTCTTTCTTCTTGCCGGCATGGAGGCTTTGAGTTGAACACCCACAGAAAGCTGTAACAATGCATGTCTACTTTCCAGATACTACAATCACAGTGACTTAACTGCTCTTTAAGACAATTTAAAGTAAGAGAGCAAATCAAGAGGAATTTGCGCACATTTATGGCTGATGCCATTAAACTGATCAACAGAGACTGACAAAACGTGCATCCCTCAGATCCCAGGCTTCAGATGCAGTAATGATACAGCCAGTTTTATCTCAGCATTACACTGAAGCAAACTCATGCTGATCTTTTTAAATGAGACTCAACACACAGATGAAGACAGAAACACTCCTACGGTGTTTCTGCTACGCTGCCCTCCCATTTGCAGGATTGTTCCCAACACCTTGGTTGAATTTGGGAGAACGAACAAGTACTTGGTAGAAGATTATGGTCCTGCTCTGATGAAATAACCATCGATCCAGTCTGCTGTGGAACTGCATATGATGCTGAATGACTGTGGCTTCTGTTTTACAGTCATATCCACTCACGCTGGACGGCCTAACCCAACAGACTAATGCAGACTCATACAGACTAACACAAAAATCACAAGCGTAGCGGTCTGAGAGCTTAGTTGACAACAGCGCAGTTGTTTGCTCCCTGTCTATCAGGAGCCAGTCCAATAAAATCTACTGTACCCGTACCCATTAAACTTAACTTCAGATTACACTGTCCACAAATCTCTAGCTGGCTTGCCTCTCGCTGCCAGTTATTGGAATCAGCTTTGCATTTGAAGGGCAAATAGAGCTGGAACTATTGCCATTACATCACATGCTGCTTGGTACTGATGTTGAGAAGATCAAAGCTACATGGGAGAAGGCTTGTAATGCAAATGCACTGTTTATGATGCTAATCAAAGAATTTAGCTTTGTTTGGAGGAGACAAAAAGCTCCCTCATGAAAGAGCAAGGGGGAGAGAGAAGCTTAAGCTCTTACCTCCTACTGATGACAAAGGCTGCAATGAGAATGACCACAAGAACAACACTGCCAGCCACTGAAACAAGAAGCACTGTGGGATTGGTACCATCGCCAATGATGGGGGAAGGAACTGGAAACAGAAAAGGGAGCATTAGTGTCAGACACCCTCAAAAAATCAACCTAGGTAGCACTCAATGAGGCTTTCTAGCTTGTGAAGGCAGTTTAGAGTAGCACTCAAATCTACTTTCAGGCCTCTATTACATAGTCATTTGACACAATTTTCCAACAGGGCCATAATTAGTTGAAGACATGATGTTTGATAATGATTTGGGGAACTTCAGTTCACTGGGAACAAGCACTCCCTTTCCTTCTCCCCTTCAGTATCGCTCAGAGGGTATAATGGCTATTTTTTTTGCCTTTCTAATTGCTTTCCACTCTTCTTTCCTCCTCCTTTTTCTCTCAGGGGGGCCAGATGATCGCTCCCCAACTGACACAAAGAGAATAAGTTATTTTAGAATGCCTCCCCTCTTCCTGCTAGATTCATTCTTTTCAGCTGTTAACATCCTGAAGGATGTTGCCACTAACTGGCATGACCTTAAATTTATTTAAACAGGCCTGTACATCCAAAATAAAACAGGCTTGGTCACACTGCCTTCTTGCCACCAAAAAGCAAACATTTTGGGGGCTAAATTTGCGTGTTTCCTTGAGCAAAGTGAAAAGCTCTACTGACAACATAATTTGAACGTTCTGGCTGTATATGACTGTCTAAGGAAAAGTGCGCATACGTGAGCTGATGTAGGACACCTAACTGATCTATGTCAACAGCTTGCAAAGGGGAGTAACAGGGTTCTAGTCTCCTGCAAATTAAATATTCCAAAAACATGTGCAAACATCCACATTTACAGTAAACAAAACAGGTACGTAAATCTCTCAAGCATCAACAGCTTCAACAGTTTATAGGGTGCACGTCTCCTTATGCAACACTGAAGTAGTTTTGCTGCTACAATCTCGAATGTAGCATACCCGAATAGATGTCTCATGTCAGATTCACGGCATCATGAACAGACATGTGACCAGGGAAGAACACTTTCCCAGAACAGACACACCACAGTCCAAGCAACCAAGGGGAAACTCCCAAGACACAGCTCAGCTACATTTGCTCTCTTTGCTCAAAGAAAAGAAAAAGAAATCAGTGGGCATGTCATTACCTGTGTTAGTTGTGAACTCGAATGGTCCACTGAAGTCTCCATACCCTGCTGCTGTCCTGGCCCGCACATGAAATACATATGAAGTCAGGGGGTTCAAGCCTTTGATGTCAGTGTTCCTGGAGGCTGTCTTCACAATGCGATAGCTGCGCTCGTTTTGGTCCTAACAACAAAAGAACACGGTGGTGATCAAGTAAAAATGCCTCGCTGCACCACGATCCGTGGAACCCCACTTCCTTGCCAAAACTGTCATGATGAAAGAAGATGAGTAACAATGATGGAATTTTCAAAATATGTCCCGAGGGCTCCTGCTGTCGGCCTTGCTCAATACCCCTAGCACTGAGTGCTGCACGGAGCTCTGAGCAAGCCAAAAAAGGATGATGAGGCAGTAGGTATGATGCTCATATATCACTGATTATTTAAGAAATCACCCAACAAAATCCTTTGGAAAATAGCCAAGCCTTCAAATAGGATCCTCTTGATGAACATGCAACATTTTACTCACACATGCTGGCACTTTCCTTTTCTTCCTACCAGCTAGGAGCCACATAAAAAAAGGAGATAAACATAGTTTTAAAAAGAAAAGACTCAGAAAATGTCTTCCGGAAAGTCCAGTCTTAAAAACTATTCTATTTTTGGCTGGAAAATCTAACAGAAAATGTAATACTCTAGATTCTCTGGAAAGCAAATGCCTTCTTCTGTATATGTCAGGGAAGCAGAAAAGTGATTATCTTTATAAAAAATATTTAGAAGCATGCATGTGCATATGAGAGAGAGCACGCACAAGCAAGAGCAGGTAATTGTTCATTTTTGCAGAGAACCTTCAAAGGAAATAGCTTTTTTCATAGTTCCATACTTGAGAAGTTATTTGTAGGAATAACATCGCGCTCTAACTTGGAAAGTATGAAGAATGTAATTTTCTTTCCTTATTCTCTATTAAAAGCCATCCAGCCCACACTATCACTCTAAGCAGAAGCTATTGGCAAACAGATATTATAATTATTGCTGTGTTATATACTTCATTATTATACTTCTATGAAGTAAAGCTAATGTCTCACTTCTGCCCAACATTATTGATTCTCATTATAAATACGCTTGCCACAAAAGCTCAGTTCCTAGGTAGGAAAAAATAACAAAATAAATTCGTACCATACAGCTGGAACAGCCTATGAGCCTTATTCTTTCAAGCAACCACTCAAGTGCTTGAAATCCTTAATTGGATTTTATTAAACTGAATCTATTTGGTTTCAAATGATGGAATCCTATCTGGAAATTAACTGTAAGAGAATGAAGTAAAAAGTTCTCCCCAAGTCCAAACAAAACTCCTTGCTTCTCCATTTTTTAACCATACCTTTTCATAGTATTTGACTTCATACTCCAGGATAACTCCATTTGGCCTGTCAGGTTCCAGCCAAGCCAAGGCAACGCTGTGCCTGGTTATCTCTTTAGCCTGGATCAAAGCAATTGGGGATGGAGCTGCCAGAAAAAAAACAAACAAACAAATATATAAGCAATAATTTAGTTGTTAAGTTTTTAATCATAGCTATCACAACATGAACACTTTCAGAAACTGTGGTTTTCTTGCAAGGGGGTTAGAAGCATTAAGTATTTTTCCTATTTTCTCTAACAAAATTGCATTTAGTTCCTCTCTAATAAACCTTGTTCTTGGATTCTGGGCAACACTAGACAGGTAGACTTTGAAGTTGTCTAAACACTGCAATGTTCACGATGTGTAGGCACAAATCTCCCTAACAGGCTAAGGTGCTAAAGGATTCTGCCTTACTTTTGTCCTTTCTTAGGCACAGTACACAGACTTGTACTTTTGTTTTGGTCCACAGTAATTTTCTTCTTGCATCTCCTAAAATTAACTCATGTTACTTCATTAGCTGTTTGCTTTACAGAAACGATGAAGTTCCTGAGGGGTCAATCTGGTTTTCTCTAAAGCTGAGAAAGTATTGCCACTGAATTAAGTAAGACCAGAATAAAGCTGAATACATATGAATTCAGACCCTCCCATGAAAACCAGGGAACTTGTATTTCAAGAGTCTGAGCCAATTTGTGCTTCCTGACTTGCCCTGCTTACGCCGAGTCTGTGAGCAGTCCCTGGAGAATGAGGAAGCCCAGCACCCAAGGACCAGATTCTGGCTTTGATAGCTCCTTCCCAGCCAGACGGTATCAGAGATGGGTCCATTGTGTACCAAACTGGCATCATCTGCCCATGTCCCATGTGGCGCTACATTGACACGATGAACAGAAATAGAAGGATTACACCGCCACGGGTAAGAGCTGCGTGATTTTTGGAAAAACTCTACCTAGCAACAAGCTCAAAGATTCTTTAAACTGTATCTGTGTACAGTAATAAGGGCTGCAATGAAGAAGATAATGGAAAACACCTCATTGTGCACCCTACACTTTCAATAGAGCCCCTGTTAATGCTCAAGTTCAGGTTTTTGACTGGCTGGAGGACAATGCATCCTCCCTTTGACTGTGATAGCCGCAGATTCATGGCTGCGCTGGGGGAACGGGTTTACTGAAGATTTATGAACCCGGCTGCCCCTTTCTTGCTGTTGTGTTGCTGTGTGGTCACGTCTCTAGCCAGCTGTTATCAAGCTCTTTTGATGCTGACAATAGTTGGTATAAATGGCGGAGTCTCCAGGGATAAAAAGGGACATTCATGAAATTTTTAATCTTATCTAACAAAGCTGTCCTGTATAACCAGAGATTAGAGGTCTTCCTAAATTGAATATATTTCTTCTTTTGTCCCGTGAAGCTGTAGACGGGTTGCTCTTTTTTCCTCCCTTTCTTTTTGTTTCTTTTTCTACCCTTAACTTTGGGATGACGATCCATGAAAACGTTAGAGAGTAAAAAGTATCCTTGAAACATGTATCCTTGAAAACTACCAGGCAAGACAAATAAATAAAACAGTCACAATAAATGAAAGGAAAATTGAATGTTGAAAGCCTCAAACCTACTTGACCATATCAGACAGCTCTGATGGAAGTGAAAATAACCAGTAGACACCGCACAGTCACAAAAGGGTGTCTCCTCTTGATGTGAAACCATCAGGGAGCTGCTTCCCGATTTACTATTTGACAGTTTGGCATCTCTGTTAGAAATGCCTCCAGAACCTTTCTCTCTTTTTCCTTGTCTGTCTCTCACATGCAAAGGCAAATACTGGATGACAGAGGAGACTATAAACACAGCCAACAGGGAGGATCCAGGTGTGCTCCATCAAGTTGTATCTGTGGCATGACTGAGAACCTGCTTAACAACCTCACAGATCCTCAACAGAGAATCAGGCTTTCTTTTCCCCATTTGTAGTAAGAATACCACTCACCTAATAAATTAGAAATCTGATTTTAGGTGTGTTAACCTAAAACACACGCATGTGCAACATTACTGATAAACCAACCGGAGAGAAATCTGCTTAGTTAATCAGTGCCTCATGCAGGGCAGACAGGCAATTCTTTTTACTGAGAATCTGTCATTTATGCTGGTCTGACCTCAAGAATTGCAGAAAGTTGACTTTCTTTCCTTTATCCTCTTTTTAACCTTCTTGGTTTCTCATTTCATTTCTGCAGGCATTTATATTGGAATTTAGTGAGTCCTTCAATATTGGGCTGGTAATTGCCGCATGAAAGCGCATTTCTTCTCTGTTGTAAAATGGCTATTTGCAGCAGAGGAATATATATTAACTAACCCTTCTTGTGGAAGGTGCTTAGCTTTATACAGTTTAACAACTGCTCTCTCTCAAAAATGGACAGCTGATATCGGGCACTACACCATACCGGAATAAAGAATCTGCTCCTGGCCTCCAGGACATAAAGAGGGTTTGTACATCAATTCCTTTGTCACTCCTTACAATTACAGTTGTAAGAATGGCCCTAGTTTTTCCTTCCTGTCCTTTACATGCAAACTCATCCTACGTAACTTTTAATCTATTCTTTTGTCCTGTATTCTTGCAGATAAGAAATTTGTTTCTTAGGGTTTGGGTTTTTTTTTGTTTTGACCGTACATCCTGCCTCTCCATATGTTACGCGGAAATCCTAAGAGTGCTGCAGTCCAGCTACAGGATGAAGTAGCAGAATTGCAACAGGCTGTCTGGGAGCTCTTTGACATCTCTGCAGCACAGACCTGTAACGCTCTGTGCAATAGGATGGGGATCTGCTGCTCTGTGGGCCTTGAGGAGCTGGGCTCAGTAGCCACAGGGAGTACTACAGTTATCCCACTGCATGGATAAAATCATCCATTACCAATTCTCTTTTACTTCTGCAAACAGCCCTACAAATCAGGACAGTTGAAAGACTGAGCTTCTGGAAAAACAACAGGTCTGGGTCTCCTTGGACATATATTACCAGTCAATGGAGTCGGGGACAAAGAGGACATCACCACTGACAGCCCATAGTGGCAATCCAGGCAGCAGTCACAGCCTTCTGGGTGAGATTGTGCGAAATATTTAAATTCTTTGTTCTTCTGCCTTTTGCCTTGACATTGCCTCTTAGGGATGATGTGAAGATAAACATGTAACAGGTTGTAAAACGATGCTTTGATCACGAGCAGAATAAAAGACAGAATCTTCTCTTATATGCGCGTGGGCTAACTGTTCATTATACACACACATTCCTACACAAAACATACTGAGGACAGCTTGACAAAAAAGAATAACGTACATAATTAAGATGTTCGCAATAAGATCACATAATACTTTGGGGAGAGAGTGGGAGATCGCTTTTTCTTTCACTTTTTGCACATTCCTCCTCCTTGCTCCCCAATATTTGGAAAGGAACACTAAGCACAAATTTGTTTCTCAGGCATCATTGCTTACAACAGCAAGTTTTTCTGCCAGAGTGTACATACCAAGCACCAATTCTACCAGAACAGCCCATTTCACAGGGAGGAATGATGAGGTATTTTGGTGTCTAAAAAGTGGTCCCCTTGAACAAAAGCACCACGTGTAACTTTCCCTAGTTCAAAGCTCAGCAGTTCCTCTCCCTTAAAACCCCACTCCCTACTGATGTGAATGTTGCAATTTTCTTTTATCTACTTCCTCAATAACCTGCCATTAAACACCTACTAGTAGTTTTATTACTGCGGTTCTGAGCTTGTGGCCAACAGAGAGGGAAAGAGCACAGATGTACTACAAAAACTTCACCCAAATGCCATAAAGCCATATCCCAAGGCTAATAAGTGCTGAATTATAACAGTTTTGAGGCACTTTAAAGGATGGCAGAAGCAGAGTGTCAGTTTTTCATTACTGGTTCAAATTAGGGAGGGGGAGGAGAGGAAAAAAACCAGGAAATAAATAGATGCAATAAAGTCTCTGGCATGTAGGCATTCATGAGTGAAAACAGCCCTTTACAAAACTACAACACACGAGTACTTGGATATCAAAGATGCACGGTGCCCGGTATTTTAGTGAAGATGGCTTCTTAACCACAGCAGGGTTTACTTTCCACTCCCCATGATTTGAATTTAAATGGATCATGTTTACTCAAGGGGTCTTTCACTGATTGAAAAATATACCCACAGTTTGTACATTATCTCAGCTAAATTTAAATAACATATTTAAATTTAATTACTTGAAGCTTAGGGGTTTTCATGCTTTTCTTTTTTCCCTCAATTGCACACAACAACACTTATTTGTTCTTATCAATGGCTATGTGCTTTGTCAAGCATCAAAATTAAATGCTTGAAAGCACTAATGATGTTACTGTGATTAAGGGTTTTTACCTTCCAGGGTAGATACTAAAAGCCAGCTCCATTATTAATTACTTTTAAAAAAAATAAAATTCTGAGAATCTAACACTGAATAAAAGTCCTGTTAGAAATCAAAACAAGACAATAAAAGATCTTCTCTTAATTGGGACAAAACACATTTAAGGGAACATGACACATTGTAGGTTTTCTCTTTGAATATTTACCTTGCAATATTGTGGGTTTCTACATGGGATTTTGTAAATTATATTATCAAATAATCTCACAGCAGGAGAAGGATATACAACGCAGAGAATCAAATATGTTCTTAATAATTTCTAAAGGCAACATTCTCCAGGCCAGATTCTAGTAATTTTATTCATGTAGGAGAGCAGCTTACTCTACTAGCTGTCGCACTGACTTCAAATCAAGTGAAGGAAGAAGCATCCAGTCCTATTTGGTTACATGTACCAGAATAAAATGAAAAAGAGAGCAGTTCTGCCCTTTCCTCAAATGGTGGTGGTTCAGTTCTGCTTCCTGTTGGTCCCTTTTGCCCACGCCCCGTCTTCTCCAGGCAGAAGTGCTCCAGGACCCCTGTTTCTGGGTACCACCAGCCCTGTGCTCTGAGTACGCCCGGCAAATGGCTTCACAAAAAGAGGGGAATGCATTTTAGCATGACCAAACTTCCAAACATATGCATAGCATATGCATAAGCCATGTATGTACATAAGGATAAGCACATGAAAGGGGTTTTGCACATGTGAACCTATGTGCACGCGCGGAGACGAGATGTCTGCACACGTCTGGAGAACTGAGCTAGAGTTTGGCATTCCCATTCCTCGCTGCCGGTACGACAGCTACGCCTTTCTCCTAGGGACCAGCAAGAGTCTGCAGGCTGGATGTGCGCTTCAAAAACTAACCACACGGACTTTTTTTTTTTTTTTTTCATTATTCCCTCTGTATAAGTGGAGCAAACATTTGTACCAGTGATGATTGGGCCAGGTTAGGACTTGGACAAGGATCTAGAGGCCTGATTGCTCAACCAAGCCCCTGGAAGCCTCCCAAGACATTCCCGAGTCCTCTGTCTTCCCACCGTCTGCCTCTCCCTCCCCCAGGAATGACGACTGGCAAGGAACACCTCCCAGCTTGGAAACTGAGACACGCCGAGATTCAGGCCAGCATTTTCAAGCTTTAGCATTTAAAGCAAAGCCTTAATCTACAGCACTGGAGTAAAGCGCCCAAGGTTATCCGCCCACACTTGAAAATCCTGGCCGACGTAACACAAAGCAGCGTGACAGCTGAGCTTGGCCTCTTTCTCTCAATCCCTTCAATCAGCCATAATATGTCTGAATTAAACTTTCCCTCCTTGTTACTAGAAATCACGCTGCTCGGGAAAAGCACCAGCTCGGCCACAGGGTGCTCTCATAGGACACCTCCATCCCAAAATGACAGGCGCGAGCGAGCTTCCCTTTCTCTCCAGGCTGAACCCAGCCACTGTCAAGGAGCTCTGACAAAAACAAGTGACAAGCTCTCAAACCCAGGGACCAGCTCACACCAGTTAGGCTTGTAATGATGTGTTCACAAAGGAAGGGGCTAGAAAATGAGATTTTAAAGACTGTTAACATGGCATTATTATGTTTCCAACATTTCCTCTGTTTTAAAGTTTTCATTTCTTGCCTTTCCCAAAAGAACCTGCGCCACAAATCTTGCCAAACCACAAAAGCTGGCTCTGACTTGCATCAAATCAAAAGCTTGAAGGAAAACCCAGGCTGTTAGCAGCAACAAATAGTAGTAGTTGAGGATTATTAGAGTGCTGTATTTTTACCACCCTCCTCCAGCTTCAGTTCTTGGAGACATGCAGTAGCTGCTGAGGATCTGCAAAGCGCCTGTGTATTTCCTGGGTTGCATGTTCAGTTCTGTGTCAGTTTTAGCACAGACTATTTCTGCATACCAGAACTGCTTCAATTTAGACCAAACCAATTACAGGAGCTGAGGTCTGGCCACAGTTCCCTGTGGTTTACATCAGGAACTGCAATGAGACAGGGGTGACGAAGAAGATTTTGCACACCCGGGAGATGGCTTGTTCTGGCTATTAATTTCTGAGGACCAGCTCTTGACAGCAATACATTATTTTCAGGTACTGGCCCTCCAGTTCTGAAGGCCAAATCATGATGTCAGCTAATGCAATGCAGGTCTGGGGTAACTCCAAAGATCTGAATCTGCAACCCCAAAGATTGCCTTAAACCAAAAGACTTTAGAATCTACATAGCTTTTAGCAAGAGGTCTGTATTACAACTCAAGCATGGGGTCTGTTTAGTCTGAGAACTGCTTGTTTTCTTTCTGCTAGCTTGCTAAGAAATCCTGTTGGCATGTTCTGACAAGGATAACTTAATAGTTGCCAACAGAAACATGGCAGAATACCGTGTATTTCCTGTATGTATGAATGCCATTTTAAAACAAACAGGAAAACAAGTCTTTCAGTTGGAAGGCAATTTATAAAAATCTGTCTGAACATTACAACCGCTTAAAAAAACCCCAGTACCGAAACATTTCTAAATGCTTAAATTGGAATGATTAACACAAGAAGGGTGAGCGTACTGAGCACTGTGAATTGCTCTCAGAAACTCTAGAGCTATAAGCAATTTGTTAAGATGGGGAATTAGTCAGCAGCTGTCTGACCTGAGCAGGTTTGGAGCCGCTGGTCACAAAGCAGGTCACGTTGCAGTTACTCTTCCCTCTGGTTGAGGTTAAAATCTGACCCAATATAAACAACAATAAATTCTGTAGCCTAAAGAAGCCAACACTGATGCTCCGCAGCATTACATTGGATTGAGAGAAGCAGAGAAAATGGGCCACGCCGTCTGGGCAAAGAGATTCCTGTAACTCTCAGAGCCCTTCCTTTAGGACTCAGACCAGTCATGCTTAGAGGTAGCATCCCATGACCCAAATTTGGGCTGAATGCTTCAGGGAAGCACGTGCTGTAATCATCCTCTTACTTCCCAGACACTGGTCCAGCAAGCACAGACCACCAGAAACCACTGATGCTGGGACACAATGTAGAGCACCCCAGGGTATGGTGGCTCTGGGGGCGCCAGAATGAGAAATTAGAGACCATAACCTCTAGTTATTAAAACAAATAATAATGTTGAAAATGAGGCATTCCCCAAGTGCTCAAAATAAGTAGTCTGGAGCAATCTGGCCCACTTACCATCGTTCCCTCGGGGCAACTCCACCTCACTTCCATCACCTGCTGTTCCTCCCGGGATGCCCCAGGTAGCCAGCAGAGCTAATTCTTCCCCAGAAATAGCCTGTCCTTCACCTTTGTATTGCTGCCCAGGAGAAGGATCTACTGAGCTGCCTTTTCAAAACAAACTCCTCCACTCCCCCTTCCACAATGAAATCAAAGCTACCCTCAAAGACACAGCAGATGCCCCCAAATGAGACCCCAGTCCCATTCTCTAAGCCCTTCCTCAAGTCAAGCAACCATCCAGCTGCTACTCCTCGCTTTTGCCCATCCTCCTGCCCACAGTCAGAGGAGTTAAGACATGTCTGCGTACACTTCATGAGTCAACAGATGGGGAGGGGTAGGGCGGCTGAGGGGGGTAGAGCTGTTCTCAAGTTGTACAGGAACAATGAAATAATCTACTTTATCTGTGCCCTGCAAACCACTTCTTGTGTGCAGCTTTCCAACCACTTACAATAGTGTATCAACAATCCATAAAACAATACCGGAAATATTGACCCTGCTTTACTAACAGCCCAAAGGGGCAACCCTTTGTCTCGCGTTGCAAAGGACAGCCCTCACCTGATGCTTCATGTCTATATCCATTAAGAGAAAGCCTCATTTCTGTGCCTCGATGCTTTCTTATACTTACCACCAAGCCCCCTGAGCATGTGGTTACCCCAACAGTTATAGCGTAAAGCTTAACCCACGATGGGGCAAATGTGTGATTTGGTACCCAAGGCAACACATCTCCCAGTGCTGTTCTCCTTGCTTCTTGCCTAGTTGCTTTTTATTTACTTGAAACACAGATGTCTAGATTATATATATATATATATATGTGCTAAATGACTTCTTTTGTCACTTGCTTTCAGCATGAAGAATATTAGATTTTGTAAAAAGAGCTACTTAAAAGCCTTTTTGAAATCCAGACAAATAAAAGCCTCTGCCCTTTATGCCACTTAGATGCTTTGGAAATACTGAAGTATCTTCTAAACAAAATAAATAAATAAATGTTATGACTCATTTTGCTAAAGCAGCATTTCCTATTTTAATAAATAGATCTGGACACATTGTCTCATGTTGGCTTTTGAAGTGCTACGGTAATAGCAGAGAGTTAGATTTTGCCACTTGGGTTTCTCAGATCAATCACCCAAAGTCAGAAATGGCAAGAATCTTGGAACAAGAAAAGATAATAAAATTACAAACATTTTACTTCAACTGTGATAAACAGCTCCAACAGCAGCTGCAAGCTGGGTCTCAAACATGCCCTCCTGAGCCTGCTGCACCCAAAAGAATCAAAACCCAGGACTCATCTGACAACAAAAATTACAATTCCCCTCTTAACACTTGAGAGTAATAAATTGTTGCAAAGTCACCAAAGGAACTTCACCTTTATTTACTTCAAGCTCCATCACACAGAAGAGGCTGGTGCAGAAGGTTTGCATTTACGTATTTACATTTCAGCTGAACAACCTATAAATTTTAATTATAGTTGATATTCAGAGCATTCAGCTGGAACTCCACTAAAGTACCTTCTGTACAAAGGTTAGATGTATCCAATGTGATACAATCTCTGCCTCTGGGCTGTTGAAAAATTTTCAAGATTGAATCAAGGTTTAGGTTTTCTGGGCTCATGCTAGTAGCACTTTGTAAAGGATGCTGGTCTGACAGCGCTTGGAGAGCCTCAGTTCTCCCAGGATGCTGCAAGACACCCTGACACACTATCCCATCAAAGTTCCTCTTCTTCAGGGGAAAAAGACACCCCATGCTTTTGGAAAAGCACCACAGAGAATCAGATTGCAGCACACCTAACTCCCACACTCAGAGCTCTTCTACCAGATCCTCTCACTGGAACTGAATTAAGCCCCCTTTCCTTCATTTGCAATGGGCAGATTTCTTCAGGAAATTAAAAATCCTTAATAGACACGATGAGAGAGAAAACTATATTCTGCACACAGTGTTGCTGCAAAAAAGCAAAGCTACCTGAAGTTTGCTGTTCAGTTCAAAAAAAAAAAAAAAAAAGATGAAGGACAAACTGGGGAAGAGTCTTAAGCTTCCTGATACACATAAACCTTAAAATTAAAGTCTTAGTTCATGATGTCAGTCACTGATTACATCATAGGTGGCACATAATTAAACTTATAAAGGGGTTTCATTATTTTGAGTTTTATGCCGGATACTGAAAACTAGTGCATTATTCATTTAAAAATTGTGTCAATTAGAAAAACCCCAAATGGAATACGCAATTAAATATTAAAGGTGGCTGCCTCAGTGGAAAACAGTCAGAAGGATAATTGGTAAAGTTTCCTGTGTGATGCGAGTGCCATTACAAAGTCTGAACAATTTCAATCCTAAATAAATAAATAAAAAAAATCAGCCTCATGAGGTTAAGAAGATTTGGAGTTGTACAAAGAAATAAGCCATGTTTGTTTCCTGGAAGAGTACTGAGCTACGGTCTGGCCAGACAAAATCCCATGGAAATAATAATCCCAAATTAGTTCAGCAACTGCATAGATGGGGCTGTATGCTCCATTTTCATTCCCAGATTTGCATCTGACAGGAGAACACTGAGAGCCAGCCCCGACTCCCAAGGAGAAGGTCTCTGTGGCCGCTCTCTCCTCCCTCCGAGGCCACGGCCCCAAAGGGTACGTACAGGGTGGAACAGAGAAGTGCACTTCATCTTCATTCAACACCTGCACTCCAAAAATTGTTTCTTCTCCCAACACCATGTAAAGCACTTTTCAACGTTATGTCTCTCCTCTCTGTAAGGTTCATGGTTTTGTTTTTCAGCTCAGTTTTGTCATCAACAGGTCCAAAAATTTGATTATCTTCTCATTTGATCCAGACAAAGCTGGTAAATTCCATTTATGGATGACCCAGGCTGAAAATAAACTAGGACACTCCTGTGCTACAGAGCCCCTTCTAACCTGTGACGTTCACAGCTTGCTGCTGTAACAAATATAAAGAAAAAGATTCTCTGGTTTAAAGAAAAAGCCACATCTGCAAGTGGTGCTAAAGAAGCCTCCCTTTGAGCCCAGTCCACTCTCTTCAATGCCCAGTACTTGCACAATTGGAGATTTAAACTTCAGCACAGGCAGCAGTGAGAGGCTGAAACGCTCTTGGAAAAACACCGCTGGGGCTGCGCACCGCGTCCGAAGCCATGGAGAGCCCACAAATCTCTGCAGCTCCTACAGGACTCTCCTTGGCCACGCTGTCCCAGAGCGCCCGAGGAGCTTGAAAAAGCACGGGATTTAACACTCAGCCACTTACACATTCCAGTCACTTTCCGTCTTATTTATGTGCATGCACAATATCCTGATAAACTAGAAGGGAGGCTGCAGCCATTCCATCTGCATTCCCTTTTATGCTAAGAAAGATAAATTGAGGCTGATTCAGAGGACAGATTTAAAGAACGCAGTATGTTATCGAGACAAGCGCAATCTTCCCAGGGAGCCGTTGTAGTGGGTTGTCTTGAGATCATGCCTTTATTTGTTTGCTAAAATAAATGGACACCACACAAAATTCATATATGAGACATCTCTTCCAGCCCATTATACCTTCCTACTTTGCTTAGCCAAAACTGTCTTATCCTATTATTTATTGATGGGACCATTTAATGGCACATAGAAAATTAAAAATAATAAAAAGCTAATTAAAAAATTCAGTGCTTTCCTTTTAGTCTTCAGTAATCTACGGAACCGAAAGACATTTATATCCAAAGCACATTACAGTTTAAGGGTTTTTCTGTCTGTAATAATCCGTAGATAGTTTCAATGGATTTTAATACAGACAAAACCAAAGAGATTTTATGGAACAGTAGAAGTATTTAATGAAAAAAATCAGAACCAGTCAATCGTCTTTTTAAGACTAAGTGATAGAATTCGATAGCAGGGATAAAAATCCTAATAAATTCTGCAAGAACAGTTCAGAAGGCTGAGACGAAAGTCATCATTTCCTTTTAAATTAACAGTAGGACTTTTCCATGAGGGATGTTCTGAAATACAGATGTCCAGAGGAATAACATACAGATGCTTGAGCTTCCTACATCTCTCTAGAATGTATTTAAAAAAAAATTCATCCAAAACTATGATCAAACTTTTGTTATTACCAATTCACAAGTCGCAACTTTCAGAGACCGTCAATCCACTCTCGGCGTGCCCTACTAAGAGTTCTGGGACTCTGGTTCTTGAATTTAGTAATGAAGGCGGATTACCTTAATCTAAGGAGACGCCATGAAATCCTTCAAGTAGATGCAGATAGAGGCTATGCATTTGCCTGCTTTGTTTGGGAGGGGAAGCCCGCTGGAGCCCGGCCATAATAATAAAGCGTTCCCTGCACACCAGTTCACACGTGGGGCTAAATCTGAAGTGACATTTCGCAATGAAAGGAGCAGTATTCACTCGTGTGCTCAGCATTTTGATGTCCGCCAAAATCTGGCAAACGTGATTATAGAGATCCAGCCGGCATGCCACAGCTCTATTTAGTCCTCACGGTTCAATGCAATGCTACACAAAAAAATAAATAAAAAATAATCGGCTGCCTTGGGATGGCATTCTGGGAGTATGATTTTATGCATATGGATGGGCTCGACACACGTTTTACAATTCCTCATATAAGGACAGAACATCTGAACCAACAGGGGCTGCTTTACCCACCCTTATGAGGTCAGTTCAGCGCCCTGCCCTCCAAACTACGAGCCAGTGCAGAAACTTTGGGCTTCAGGGACTAGCGATGTTTATTTGTGCTACTCTGCATGGCATTTTAATTAGTAACTGTGCGGATTTAAAACCTCTGAATGGACACACAGGGGCAGTTGTGCAGCCTAGCTTTTGTGTTTCCACTTTCTCAAAAAACTCCTGTTTGAGGACATCAGCAGGGGGTTAATGGAAGCTTTGATAAAGTTCTCTAAAGCCTTTTATTGTTGCTCAACTACAGACCGGACTCTGCTGTCTCTCTGGCTGCTTTCCAATTAATTTAGTCAGCTGCAAAAACAACTAGAAAATTTAGAAGCCCATCTAAACATTTGGTAGCCACAAACATTCTTGGGCAAAATCTCCTTCCACATGAAAATATTTCCTTGCCAATTGTTTAAGGGAAGCCCTCAGACTGGATGGCAAGCTTTCTGAATGTGAGACGTCAGTGCACCGCCACCAAAAGGAAACATTCAGTTAAATAGTCCAGAGCAAATAAAAACTGTGGGACCGTATCTTCATCTCTGTCAGTTTGGTAACTGTTCATCTGTCCCAGCATCACCAAGACCAGAATTTGATCAGATTTGATGTCTCCTAAGAGTAAACTTACATAATTTAAATACACTCAACGCTACCCAGTCCTGAAATTAAACGCCTTTTTTTCCCAGGAGGATATGTGCCTAACCTCCATTTTCCATTGAAAACCATAAGATCTTTTTAAAAATGTGACCAAATTTCTATTTAAATGCTGCAATTACTTCTTGGCACTATCTGACAAGCAACTTGTCTAAGCTGTTCGCTGAACCCTGAAGCTGGTTATTTACTAAGGATCTTTAGAAAGCACGTTCTTTTTTTCCCCTTCCGACCAAGGCTTGTATCCCCCACCTTGAATACAAATTCAAGGAAATGGGTGGTGCAGACAGCTTTGCCAGCAAGCAGGCAGTTGTTATTTTAATTATTATTTCTTTGTGGAAAGCTGTAGTTACCTTAAAATAATAATTTAATCCCTCCCAACAATAGTTTTCCCAGTTTTGTTTTTAAGACGGGAGCACGTATGCTTCTAACTACACATTTATTACAGATCATCAGTTAAAGCCTATGCAAGAACACAGAGTTGTTAATAAGAAACTCCCACTTGCATCTGCCAGCTTGGAGAAGCTCCTTACTCAGACACATTATCTTACACATGTAATTATATGTGCAGTAGAAGAAACCTGAAGTGGTCAACACATGACGTCTCTGAGGCTCTGACAAATCTCACGCTAAACACTGAAATTTGCCAATCCTATTCCTAACTGCTTGCTTCCATGCAATTCCCAAATTTCTTGTTCTGGGATCACTTATCTTCTACGTGGATCTCCCACTGTGTTTATATTTGAAAGGTCTGTGGTTTCCCAAAATACATTATTTGGTTTGCTTCACAAGTGCTAGCGGTAACTCCCTTCGATGTAAATCTTCAGACAGCGAAAGCCAAAACACAACTCCCTTGGAGAGCCAAAGCGAGAGCAGAACGGGGCAGGTCGTTGTCCTGCACAACCTGGCAGGTCACCTCACTGATTACGGCAGGTGAAACCCTACAATAGTTGATAACTTGTCCCAACCTTTCTCCTTGAAAATGCACGTACAGGGAGGGATTGCCACTTATGTCTAGCAGATCAACGTGAGGCCTTAGAAACCATGCTGGTTTAATATTCAAAATGAGAAAGTTGCATACAATTAGCCTGGAATTCTGCAAGATGCTGCAACAAATCACTCAGTGTCACTCTCACAGATCTCCCCTTTTTCAAGCCCCTGCTTACTAGTTTTGAATCTCCTTCCCTATTGAACTCATGCTTGACACAGCTCCATTTGAGGAACAAGGAGCCTGCTGATCCATCGTCCTTAGTACAAACACCTTTGAAGCAAAATAAAAACACCTCTTTGCAACTCCCCTTTTCCATCACCCTGACATTTTGCAGAACACAGAATGCAGTAGCTACAAGTATCACGCACACATCCCATGCTCTGGACATCTGGCGTGTATCCAGATGTTCGCCAAGATATTATTTTAAATCCGGCTTGTGGGGAACTGGGTGGCCAGGGTGCTGTGACTGTTTTTACACACCCAGCTACGTGCACGAGTTTCCTCCTGGGTTTGTGTGCCTGTAAAACCACTCCTGGAACAGGCTATTTGTATCCTTTGGCTGCAGGGAACAAGTAACTGGAAAGGGTGGGACCACGCGGGTAGCAAGTGCTTTGAAAAAAATAAGAAATTGAATAGAGTCCTGGATGTCTGGGAAGTACTGCTGTGCCAGGTACTGCTGTGCCCAGCATCTAGCGTGTACTCACTGCCCTGCGCGGGCAGAGACACCAACTCGCCCACCTTCACAGCTTCCAGGTTGGGCCGTCCAACTTGCCGCAAGCCTCAACACTGTCCAACTGGTCCAAAACACTTGCCCAGTAACAGCCTGTCCCAACACCTTAACCCTGCCCTAAACTTGCCCAACACCCTAAACCTCCCCAGCACTACCCCATCCTCACACCACCCAAGGCACGGGGCTGGAGTGGAAAACCTACCAGCTGTGAAAAGGGAGCTGACCTGCACAAGCTTCCCAAGAGCCTCAGCAGGCACTCGGGAAGGTTGGTGTCGGAACAAAAAATGCCTCACCCTGCCAGCTATGCTCTTTTAGAGGGTCCGTGAGATTGACACAACTGTATGATGAATCCTGTCTTCACGTTCACAGATCTCCTTCCCCCAGCTATTTGGAGATGACATCTTCCTTAGGGTTATACAGCCCTTCAAAATTATTTTTCAACACAACAATAAACAGCTCACTTCCAGGATTGCATTAAAAAAAAGGAAAAAATTGTGGAAGAGCTGAGCATGAAACGAATAAAACGATAGCAGTCTGAACAACTACAGACTTTGCTATTTTTGAAAGCAATATGAACTTCTTTTACAACTTCCCTATCGATATGATTCTCAATATGCACATAAATATCACCACGTACAAAACCAAAAAATGTTATGTTCGCTCTCGGTGAACAGAAATGATTTACTGTTATTTCTACTGAAACCAGGACTATGCTCATAGAACAGGATGGCGTTTAGAGAATCAGACAGACCGATCGATCTTCAGAGTCTCTGTTAATTTTATTTTCCAGTAGTAGTTTAAGGGTATTCATGCAGTCACCTAAAGAAAGCTCTGCGACTGAAATCTAGTTAACAATGTCTTTTGATGTTTCACTACAGAGCACTTTTTTATAGATAAGTTATAAATATCCAGGAAAGTAGCACATTAAAAAGCAAATACTGAAAACCTTAGGTTTCCTAGCCTTGGCATGTGTTGCTTTTGATCTGCCTGAGCAACTATTACTTTGTCGATATGAGGAGTGCACACTGACCAAGGGCAATGGATGTCCATGAATTTTTACTGACTGCAAATTTAGCTCTGCACAGCCTGAACCGCGCTGGCAGAATGTAAGACCTTATATGCATTTTCTGTGCTGTTCTGTACAACACGTGAGGAATGCTAATCAGCATTTGAAAGGAAACATGGACTTTCAAAGAAGACCCACCGAAATGCAAAATGGGAATATATATTCCCCTACCAAAAAGTCCAGTAGAACTTGTGGAAGCAAGTAACTCCCGCTTCTTTCCCCTCCCTGCCATTTCTAACTTAAAATATGCTCACCCTCAAAGGATCAGGAACTTTCAGAATATTTCTCCTTTTAGTAATGGAATTAAGAACATAAACAACACACAAACCTAAAGGCTAAATAAATCTGAGTAACGGTTGACATTTTCCTTCCCTGCGCCAAAACGTCAGTATTTCGGATTCACCGCAGTTTGCTCACCACAGTTTGCCTGTCCCAGAAGAATACTCGATTCACGGGCCTTCTTGGAGGTGCTCAAGTCCTGGTGGCACTGTGACCCATTTTAGTTCCTGCCTGGAAATGGATACTGAACCACCGTGGGGCTCTGAGTGACGGTGAGGGACCGGGGGAGCATACAGAAGAGGGGGAAGGACTGCAGCACAGCCAGCCACACCGCTCTGCCTCCGAAATGAAGCAGCTTTGAGACAGGCGAACAGACAGCTCGACAGGCAAGGTGTGGGGGATCGCAGAGACAAAGGAGCCGGGGAGAGAAATGAGAACAGAAAGAGGAGAAAATGGGACAGAGTGCCTGAGATATTCATAAGAAAGAGCAGCTCTTGATCCTGAGCACAGGCAGCTTGAAAACATCCAGTCAGATGCAATGGGAGAAAGAGTAGGTTTATTTATTTATACTGTATTTTCATCCTAATTGGCACATCCTGCCTCCATCTAGCTGTGCTGGTCCGCTTAAGGAAGCAGTGAGCCCAAGGTAACCTAACAAGGTAACAAATCACGAGGCAGTCGGTTTATTCAGAAATATCAACCGTGTTAACTCCGACAAGCCAAGGAGCACGGAGGACACCCATCCCTCAGAAAAGGCAAACAAAAAGAAGGGAGGAAAGCGAGCAGCATAATGAATTTGGATTTTAAATCTCATTTAGACCTTGTGTAGGCTCTCCCTCCCCTCCCCGCTTCCCCCGCCTTACGGACGCCCTCAGCATTTGTGCAAAACCTTGTCCCTGCAGCGCTGCCCCTGCGGACACGCACACAGACACGCGTCGCACTGAACCTGGCTGGCAGGTTGGAGAACTAAAGAAATCGACGGTCATCTTTAATAAAAATATAAACTGTTCAGCACCTCTTCAAAAAACCAAAAGCTTCCTGCTTGCTGTGAACAAGGTCTCCTTATTGAGAGATTTACTTTTAATTTTGAACAGCTCCGCAGCATTATCCTTAGTGGGGAAAAAAAAGAGCCCGGACATTTTTGAGCTATTCAGTCAACTGCCTGGTAGGGTTTCTCATTGAAATTAGCTTCTCCTAGCAGCATCGCATGAGAATTGCTGGTTTGCATCTCTTCCACAAGTCATTTCACATTTTTAAAGGATTGAGAAAGTGGTGATTTCATTTGATCAGAAAACAGAAAGCTGCAAAAGTCGCCACTGCTGGTGGAGACCCTTAATATCAGCATTTCCCAGTACTCATTGTGCTAAGGGTGCTGCCTGCAAGTTTCAACAGCTCAGTGCTCCATCCTTTGCTTTTTTAATTTCTTTTTAATCTTATACGGGAAAAGAGTGGCAGTTCCCATCTCAAAAGAATCAAAAAAAAATAATTACACTAAACATGTAGAATAGCGAGCTGAAGTCACCATTCAAAATTCTTAAAATGTCACAACATTGAAGTATTTCACTAGGAGACAGAAATTTTTACTTGGTTCAAAGCCTGAAATCTAGATTCTCTCTCAAAAAAAAAAAAAAAAGGTAAAAAGCGATAAAAACCAGGACCTTTTTCAAAGCAAGCAGGAAAAATACTTTTTCAAATGCTTTTTGATCCTACTTTGAATGGCAAAAGCTTATTTTCATTTAAACATTTTTCTACAGTATTGGAAACTGAAGAGTTTCTAAACAAATGGGGAAAGTAAACTGCCTCAGTTCATTATCTCCAGGATTTAAATGGCAAAAGCAAACAAAAACACGCCTGTGCCTTTCAACTGCCCTTTTTATGTCACAGCAACATATTTCTTCAATTTTGTGCTGAATATACCAGTAACTGATTTCTCATTGCTTTCTGTCTGTCTCCAAATGCATACCTTGCTGGCACCAATGCAAGCAAAGATACAAATATTCAGATTTCAGATTCTGCCATTAAAATCGGTGTTCTAAAAATTCTATATATTTTTGTCAGAGTATGTGGTTGCATATTTGGAAGGTCAATTTGAGACTGCTATTAGGAGGATGGATTTCCTGGGTCCCTTGCATGTGTATCATTGCTAATGAATTTAACTCAAAGATGCAGCTCTTGCAAACAATTCCAGCAAATTCCCCAGGATAGGACCCAAAAGCACTGCTCATATCTAAAGAACAATGTTAAAAAATATACTTTTCTATCAAATACTGGAAAACACAAGCATGAATAGCAAAAACAATAAAGCCGTTTACAGATTTTGAGTGTTGGCAGTTTCATTTTTATTAGCAAAACAGGGGAAGAGTGTTATTAAAGGATGATCTTGGCTTTAATCTGAAATTAGAAATTGCTGCAAAGAAACTAAGGTAGCTTTACATTAGTGTAAGAAAGGTGCAAGATCAAAACCAAGCCTGTGGCAGTGCTCTATCATGACATGATTTCTTTGTAATGAAATAAGTGAAAGAAAATGAGTGGCACAAGAATTTTAATGCACCCCAGACACACATTTACAATGATTAAACAGATCAGTATTTGTAAAACCCAAGGGTCCAACTTTACAAACCTTTACTCAAGCAAGAAGTGTCACTGAAATCAATGGAGTTATTTGCGTATGTAAGGACTATTTATCTCGGTTGAGATCTGCAGGTTTAGGCCACACGTTTCTATTTAGGTCTTCTGTGCAGCAGAATACACAAGAGTCATATGAAAAACAGGAGAACACCGGCACCTTGGAGTTAATTTTCATTTGTACCAGTACAGTTTTCTCCAGCCCTCTGAAGCATTTGATAGACTGGGCATGTTTCATAATTGGAAATGTTGGCAAAAATACAAATTTCCTGATGTGAAGAACTGCTACTCATGGATAATAAACAAAATCAATTCTTATTTGCATATTCAATCAGATTTCAGTTTGCATATTAAAGCATAAGATGGTAGAATTTTCACACGGTAGATGGATCCCACTCACTTATTCATGCATATATGCATCCACTAATCCTTACACATGCCAAAATCAGTCAGAAATACTCTCTTTGCTAGGCATTCATAGCACAAAAACACTGTCCCTGCTGCTGTTCTCAACCTTCTCTTTTCATATAGCTTATGACAGCATTCTCCCGCAGCTTTCTCCCAAGACTCTGTAATAGCCCCTGTTCTCTATTAGTCGTCTTTTCAACTAGGAGATAGTTTTATTTTTTGAATCATAATTTAAAAGGGATGCTGTCAACCATATGGGTAAAGAACAAAAAACACTGGACCAGATTTTCAAAGGAGCTTCAGCATGGACTTGACAATTTTGCTTGTAACTGTCACTGCAAAACTGAAAGTATCGCTCACTGTTAACATAGAAGTGTTCTGGACTACAGCTAAAATCTGTAGATTTAGACTATGCATAGCTATTTTTCACAGGCATCTATTGGGAAACAACTCAAAATACTTATACAATCCAGTACTATCAAAATATACAATATTAATATTGTCCCATACACCGTAAGTCTAATGATAAATGTTAACACCGTGAGCTGTGCTATCAGGTACTGACTGAATGCCTGCAACATCTTGTGGGACTTGAAGGCAATCAGTACCGTGAGCAATTAGATAACAGGTTTGCCAGTCTTGTAGCCAGTCTGACAGACTGGATATCTGATTTGCATATAGAAGAGTGTAATATTCAAATGTATATAATTTTGTGCATTAAATTAAAAATTCAACTGGAACCCTGTGCTTGAAACCCTAGCTAGCTGCAAATAAGAAATGTTTTCATGTAATTAAAGAAAAAAATCGTACGAATGATCATCAAAACTGAACCACAATCTGCTGCAGCAGCCTTTACTAGGTCAAGCACAGGGGACTGAAAAAAGTAGAACTGCCTAGGGTATCTGAAATAATCACGTATAAACAGAAATGGTATTTCGCTCTCCCAGATGAGTGAAATGCAAAAATCAGCCAGCATGAAGATGAAAGCTCATACACGATCTCTAAAGTAATGCCAGCTCTGATCAATTGAAACGTTGTTAGCAGCAGGTTAAGGAGGTATTTATTTAACAATGGGACAGAATCTAATTGACTTTGCTGGAAAGGAGAGCAAGCGGGCAGGCAAGCAAGTCATTCCTCTTTTTGAATTTTACACAGCCCTTTTCAAAAGGAGGCAGAAGCACAATCCTGTGCTTCCAAGTGCATGTTTTGCCCTCGCTAAACACCAAGGACACATTCGTGTCCATGTGCTGGGTCTCCCCTGCGAAGGGCCGAGCCTCTGGCGGCCCCAGCTCCGTCCCCTCCGTCGCCCAGGGCGGCTGTGCCGTGCCGTCGCGCTTCTGCAGAATGCCTCCTCCCCGTGTCCTCCCAATCTGCCGCAGCAGAGCTCTGCTCCCAGCTACAGAAGTCAAACCCTCCTCTGTTTTTCTAGCTGCAAAGAATCTAAACTATCCATATAAATAACCAGAAAATAAGGGTTTGACCCAGTTACACATCTTAGGACTCTTTGCATTCATTTGCTAATGCTAAATGTAATGGAAATCACAGCTTTCCCAAAAAACAGGCAGAAGAGAGAAGAGAATTTGTGTTCAGGTTCCTACCTGCTTGGTTAGTTGTCACAGTGACTGACACAGCTTGGTCCTGGCTGGGATTTTGCTTGGACACTCCATTCACCGCCCAGACTTCAAAGGTGTAGTTAGTGTGTGCCAGGAGGTCCGTAATGGAGACTTTGGTGGTTTTCAAGCTGTTCTGCTGGGGGCTGAAGTGCACACCACTGCCACAGGACCGGCAGCGGCTGAGGTCACCAGCACCGCACCGCTTGCACACCACGTTGTAGGAGATGTCTTCCCGACCACCTTTATTCTGGGGCGGGCTCCACTCCAAGTTCACCGATGTCTCGTTGACGTTGGAAATCAGGTTCTGGGGAGCAGATGGAGGGCCTACAAAGAAAAAAAAGTCCACGTGTTTTTAGTAACGGGAAAAACCTTACAAAGTTTCTTCAGATTTAGTGTCCTGGGTGGTAGTGAACGAGTGCAATTCCCAGTGAAGTCAAGGACAGAGGAGACCACACAGAATTTTACTTCCCTGTCTTCTTCATGAAGGTGAAAAATTGACTGGTAAGTCAAACTCTGATCTCTTCATCTGAAGAATTAACAGTATTTTCCAGCTCTAAATGACCCTGAAAGCCCAGTAGTACAATTAAACAAGAGTGGGGTTTTTCCACTTTCACTATTTATACTTCTTATGAAAAACTTAGAATTTGCATATTTTACATTCATTTTTCCATGATCTCCTGAGCTACGCACCAAATGCACAAACTCCCTCTTCACTTGAGATTTTCAGGGTCCCTCATTACCTACAGGCAGACTCTCAGTGAAATTGTTAGCTCCTGGTATTTTTTTCTTACAAAGAGAAAAGCAGTATTTTCCAGATCAGTTGATGTCAGATTGCATTCAGTGAACACTGAAGCAGAGAGCTGGACATGACACTTTGAGGTGCGGCAAGGAGACTTGAGTAGAAAGCCAGACACAGAACTAAAGCTTTGATGGAGGGAGAATAAAGGTTAAAGTAGGGGAGTGCCGGAGAACGTGAAAGAACTGGGGAAGAAAATACAGTGACCAGCTGAAAGAAGAGCTGATACAAGAAAACCAGTCAGGAACAAGACACCATACAGAAAGCTTGGAAATAAGGCTGAATCAGACACACAAGGTCAGCTCTTGCACCGCCGGGACAGGAGATTTTAAGACTCATAAACATGCTGCCAAACAGTTCCCAGCTGGTTCCAGCACGGGGGCTATGGGATTTGGGGTCAGAGCCACAGGCAGGCTGGGGAGGACCTCCCTGGGCAGGAGAGGGTCAGCGCTGGGCACAGGGAAGGGGCAGCAGGAGCAGAGCAGAGCCAGCAGGAGGCAGCTCCTCCCAGCACCTCCAGCAACCCGCTGGGACTGTAATGGTCAGTTCTGCCCAACCGGGCAAACTGCCTCCAGGAGCACCCTGCCTTGCTCTGTAACCAATGCACAGCCAGAAATCTTACTTATATGCTTAAATCCCCACAGGACCAAAACCAAGAGGCACATTGAAAATGCAGAAGAGCTAATCCTGTGACTCTTAATCTAATTTCAATACAGTTGAGGCAAGACACACTCTTATACCCTTAAATTTAAGAAGAATGATTCAGAGCAGCCCCATGAAACAGGTGGGTATTTTACACATCACAAAAAGCTTCACTGATCATGGAAAGGCAGCCTGTTCTGGGGTAGAGCACAAAGGTACTCTGACTACGCATGCGGTACTTTGGGACAGGACATAAGGTAAATACCATATCGAACAGAAATGAAATGGAGAGTGAGAACGAAGCTTGCAAAATGTAATGATCCAAACCGGAACGCAGTAAAAATAGCAGTCCTTAATAATTACTCATAGTTAGACCTTTAAATACAAATATTATTACCAGAAAAATACTGGAAATAAATTTGTAGACAGACACAAATTCAGTTTTTATTCAAGACACAAGAAAGCTTGTGAAAGCTTCTTAAATGTTATCAAAATACATTTGACAGTTGGAATTAAAAGAAAGTTCAACCAAATCTCCTGGCAGAAAAGGGAAAGAGAATGTTCTGGCAAGTTTAATTCCAGGTTTTCCTTTCCTGTTATTTGTCAAATGTTATAAAACTGGCAAAAAAAAAAAAAAAAATCAGCCAGCATCAAAAGTTTCATTAAGTGCATAAATAAATCAATCATAATCTTTCATATGCTAAAGGTACAAAACCAGCCATCAGGGGGTGGTGGGAACTGAATACATTATTGTGTATTCTGCTGAAATTACAACGTGACTCAAGTGTAGCAGTGAAGAGGCTAAGCTGTTAAGAAGTGACCACGGTGAAGATTAATTCTGACTGCCTCTGTTCGTCAGGTGCATCTAAAAGGAAGCCCAAGACCTGAGCACGCTGAGAAGGAGAAGGTTTTGAGGGCTGCATCACGTCCTTGGGTCTGTGCTTGAAGCCACCAGGATGTAACACATGTTGAACAGGAGACAGGGCTTTTAGGAGAGGCAGGTGGGTTGAGAAGAGAGTCTTAAATTACGTAGGGGTCAAATGTATCTACTTATCTTCAGCACCTAAATGAAAGGTCTCTGCTGCAAGAGTAGCTGAGCAAGGATTGTTTCTCTACGCTCAGTTCAGAAATATGAAATTAATAATATTCATTTTGAAAAGAGGGAAATCCTCCCTTCCTGCCAAACCTTTGAAACGGTCTCCGAGTTAATCAGGGCTGACAGGTAGAATTACTGCAAGGAGAAGAGAGAGCCCAGGCCAGCCCCTGTGATGGGGAGCCCTCCCGCCTGCTGCACCGCCAGGCTGCCAGTCGTGACTTTTATTTATACGCTGGCAGCATTGAGGACTCCTAAGGACAAAGCCCTTTTACTCAAAGATCAGTTACCAAACACAGTAAGAGACATTTCCTGCTCCAAGAATGATTAGAAGCTAGCAGAGGAAGAAAAGGGAAAGAAAGGGCTTTTAATCTCTGTTCATCATGTGGAAACTGAGGTAGAGAGAGATGTAGTGAGACACGGGTACACAAGACAGGCCTTGAGCATCCGGGTACCGGTCACAACTCCCTCAAGTCTCAGCCCAGTGCCTCTGCCCCATAACCAGCTCTCCTTCCCCCAAAAGCTGGTTTGCCAGCTCCCCAGAGCAGGAGAGAGCGGTCTCTGCTTAGCCTGCAAATACACCACCTTCCTTTTCCAAAACACGCTCCCAGTGCAGTGAGGTGGAAGACTCTCCCAAAATCATGAACTCAAGCAGCCGCGCGGGAACTGCTGAGCAGGAACTGGTCTAAACCCCATCTAGCCCAAAACTCCCCAGACTGCCTCACACCAGGGCTCTCTCTTCAGGGCAGGCAGGCGCACAAGGTGACAACGCTTGTCCCTCCGCGCTGCCGAGGAGGCAGGAGAACAGACAAAAGCCTCTGGAGGAAGCCACCAGCCCCAGCAGACTGCAAGCCCAAGTCCACGCTGTACAGCGAAGGTCTGATCTCGCCAGAGAGGCTGCGGGAGCCGAGGACGTCTGTCCTCCCAGCGGCCGTTCCGCACCTGGCAGCGGCAAGCCCCGAACAGAAACTGCTCCTGTGGGAAACGGCAAAAGCTTTAACAGCGAAAAAAAAGGCAAAAGGCATTCTCTTGCTGCAATCACACAAGCGAGAGCATCGGCTCGGAGCACGGCCAGGAGAGCTGAGATAAGGTGGTGCCAGTGCAAACACCTCCCCTCCCTGAGCAACGCCCTCATTTCAGGGGGATATTTGGGAAGCAAAGTACTACTCCACACAAGGAAGGCTCATACTGCCACAGTCACGGTCTGAAAGACGTGCCTTTTAGCTCAGATACAGCAGCCACTTCGGGGTTAAACTCAGACTTACTCTGATGTCCATTAAGATATTTTCCAAGGCTCTAGGTCCAGATTCACGTGGGAAAATGTGCCAGAATGAATCAAGCTCCTCAGAAGCAAAAAGTCAGTAATTAGTATGTGGGACAGGGCATTGCAGTGTCTAAACAGAGACGCAATGAAGCGGAAAACCAGGGAAGCAGATGCTTGCAGGTCACAGAGATGAGTGCACCACCTCCAGCATGAAAAGGAAGATGCCGGGGAGTCTCCAAGTGGTGGGCTGACATTACAGTGAGGGGAAAAGCAATTTCTTTTCTTTCTGGAGCACAGTCATCAATGGAGCCGTTGGCACTGGGAGTGGGGAATAGTTTCAGATTGATGGGCCTGGTTTCAGATGTTGAAACACAGGGCGTATCTGCTCCTTCAATGGTGATCAGGATTTGCTTTGTTTCTGACAACAGATGCTGGAGGTGCCAGCGCTGTTCCAGCTAGCAGGATCCCGCAGGAACAGTGTCCTGCCAGCCAGACCACAGCCCTCACACAAACACTGTCCTCCGGTAAAAAAATAAATCTCACTACTGGGCAGATATGAGGGGAGATGGGGAGCTGTGCCTCTGAAACTGGTGCCAACGTTTGTGATTTTGTCCCACGCCCCATGACTTAAATTCCTGCTGATGGAAGCCTGCTATTGCATGACCCATTCGGCACTCTGCAAGCATGAAGCTAATGCTACCACACTGCCCAGAAGGGCTTAAAAATATGACAGGTCCTACAGACAAAAAAAAAAAATTAAAATCTAGACATTTTTGTTTTGAAAAACTACTAATTTTAAAGTTCATTTTATGGTGTTAGGAAGATAGGTGGTCTCACTTTCCCTGCCCAAGACAACAGAACCTGAGGGATGGATCTGCCAACCTGCTCGCACTTCTCCCATGGGGGACTGCAGAGGA
Organism: Chionis minor; assembly: GCA_013398295.1. Lineage (NCBI taxonomy): Eukaryota > Metazoa > Chordata > Aves > Charadriiformes > Chionidae > Chionis > Chionis minor. The sequence goes on from VZSF01001698.1 coordinate 974,275, forward strand.
CATGGTTTGATCCCTCTCCCAGTCCATTTACCATCGCCATAAGCGGACATGGGGGAACTCCTCTGTGGGAACATAGAGAACGGAAGTTTTTAATTCTATTCCTTCCTGGGGCTCCATAAATCTTGCTTCACAATAAACCTATCAAAATCAACTGAGCCATGAAGCAAATGGAAAGGCCCTGGGTGGAGCAGTTCATTGTGTGTGTCAGGGCTGAGGAAAACACTGAAGAGTCTGTTTAGCAACAAATAATCTTTGTCAAGCTAATCTTGCTATCTTCCTCTACCCTCCTATTAGATTTACTTATATGTATTGGGCAATGCAGATTGTTTGGCTTTCTCTTGCTGCAATAAGCTATAGCCTCTGTCTCTTTCACCCACAGATAGACAGATGTGTCTGTCTTAAGGAAAATGTATCCTATGTCAAATGAATATTCAGGAATACTAGAGCTTATAAGGGGTCAATAGCATTGGCATTACTTGTACTAAAAGGACTGATGTATTTTAGCACTCTTACTACAACCCTCAGGCTGCATTTTACCTTTTCATCCATCAATATTTCTCTCCCTCCCTTCCCACAAAACAGTCCAGTCCCCCTCCAGTCAGGAGCCTCCTGCACACCACTGCAAGATTGATACAGGCCTGATGAAAACCATGACAAGGCCATGTATCAACACCTCGCTGGCTCCCTCCTGCCTTCCAGACCACAGGATATCTCCATGTGCTACGTTACCTGTGGATTATAGGTCTCTGTGGGCACAGTTAAGGAGCCACTGTGATTCATACCAGGGATCAAGTCCGGTCCAAGCACCAAAGGAAGTGACTCAGATGCAGCTTCCGCAGGGAAGACCCAGTAATGAACTCGCTATCCGGGACTGACCTAGCACATGTGGGGTGCAGATGGCAAGAGGCCACGGCTGTGAAGCAAAGCAGGCTGCAGACTAACACTGGGCATAATGACATTTCAGCAAACTGTTTATTTGCAAGGAGAATCATATTTTGCATTTAAATCAGCTGCCCCACACGCTGAGGGACCATCAGAGGTTGCTGGCTCATGCATCAACAGGTTGTTTCCCTGTTGTTCGGACACCATCCTGCTGAGGAAGTTATCCCAAAGCCCCTTTTCTTCCTGCCACCAGAGGATGACAGCACAAGTATAGGAGGTTCAACCTAGTGGAACTGGCAAAATCGTTCCGCCAAGGAAAAAGAAAGTCTATCCTGAACGCAATGAACAATTTCAAAGGCAAACAGCACAAAGACGATTAGCTGCAACTGAGTGAATATTCCTGCTGCCCTCAGGGATCGGTTGCACCCAGTCAGTCCTTCAGGCATGCCAAAGGGAAAGTAAACACCAGGACCCTCGATGTGCCCAAGGACGGGGTCTAACCAGGGCACATGTTCAGTGCCACCACAAAGCCATGAGTCGAAAGGAGGGAGCCTCCCCCCCAACAAACTCCATATACCACAAATCACGTCAAAGAACATGCTGTAGCTGGGCTTCTGGAGCTGGAGGGACTCCACTGAGACAGGCAGACAGGTGTGATGTGTCAGGTGTGCAGAGAGACTCCAAACAAGTCAGCCCACCCTTTCGCCCTACAGCTGTACACCCGACCGATCTACGCAACTGAAAAATACCTCTGGAAACTAACCCTGGGATCTGAGGGTAGAACCGTGAGTGCGCTGTGCTGGGGAACTGTATTTAAATGGTTATGACAAAAGTTTTAATATCCCTGGTTTTACATCTTCCTTTTTTATTACTGATCTGCCCAGCAAGGTGCTTCTCTAAGTCTCTGTGGGTGTATGCAGTAAATTCAATTACAGTTTTCTACAACTGGACCAGACAGACTTGTTTGACATAAAGAACTGCCTTCACTAAACCAGTTAATTTAGTTCAGCAACAGTGTATGGTTTGGAAGTGTGGATTAAAGGACAGTGAAAGGAGAAGAGAAAGAAATGATTCCCAGCAAAACAGCTCCCAAGTGACTTTGTTGTGCCATAAAATGACAAGAAATAAGGAGGATCTTGCAGCTTGATTCTCTGCCGCCCCAGGTTACTAAGATGCCAGAATCCCACATCTGGACAACCAGCAGCTCCAAATTTTGGGCAAAAAGCTTTTATTCACCAAAGCTGTAAGTGTGTAATTTTTTTTTTTTTTTCCTTTTCTCAGAGGTCCTGCGGACAAAGCACTGAAGATAAAGTTGTGGGCTTTGGTTTGGACAATTTTATGAGACATGAGCAGCCATTATATACTATTTTCTTCGGTTGAAAACCAAATACATCACAAAACAAACTAAAAAGCACCTCAGCACAGGGTTCTGGCCCTTAATGCCTTTAAAGTGAATTTAGCACGTAAGAGAAACCCACTCTGATGGTACCCACAATAAAGCTCTCTCTAGCCACCAACAGCCACCTGCCCGCACTGCTCTGTCACATCCTGTCCCCTGGCAGAGGGCTCCTTACCAGCAGCTCCTTTTTTTTGTGCCAGCTCAGTACTCAGCCATTAACAGTGCTAGTGGGTTATTTTGGCAGCAACATTACCCATTAAGGACTAAACTGGTATTATCAGTATTTGGCCTGTAACCACATCTGTTTATTACTAACCTATGGTATGGTTAACGTTTATTACCTTGAAGATCTATCTGCGGGAGGAGATCTATTAAAAATGCAAGCTGAAACGCACACTCTCCGTGGAAGTGCTAATGGAGATATTTCAAATATATACCCACAAGAAGGCAAGCCTTCGTTATGAGCATCTGTCAGTCACCAGATCAGCGCATTTAGAATGTACCCTCCTCTAAAAGACAGATGCTTTCAAAAGATGTGTATGTGACTAAGTAACAAGCAGGATGAAGCTTTTGAGCCCTGGAAGGAGAAAATTATTTTTAAAATAATTTACTCAGTCTGTGTGTGCACATGTGTAAAAGCATATTTCTCTATCAGGTAACGGATGTCTCTGCAGCCAGGGCAATGGATAATTATTTTCAAGTGGGTTGTCACCCTGCATTCGGTCTGCGTTTGCTTGACAGTGTGAAATCGGAAGGAAGCTTCATTGGCAATTCCCAACAGACATCAGAAAACCTCAAGCATGTAGAAAAGACTTTAATCTTCTTTAACCATTCCCGCACTCTCCTTGAGGAAAATATCACCTCTTTTTTGAGACACAAAACATAGACCTTAGCTTGATAAGGATTAAAAATTATTCAAACTAAAAATAATACGATAACCTGCTGCAGTTCGAAGCTTTCTAACTTCACCCTCAAACTGAGAAAACCCTGTAAACATACTGTTAAATGCATCAGAGTGCCAACTACGGGTGTTTGTTAATCAAAGTCAATCAGGCAGACCAGCAGGCTTCAATGGGCTTTGGACTGGGACTGACAAAAGGATCCTCTTTATGAGCCGGCTCCGGAGATGCTGACCCTGTTCATCTCTAGCGATTTCAAAGGGAACTCAGGGTATTCAGAAATCTTGAGCTAATTTGCTACACAATAAACAAGATTCATACAACAGGGAAGGTTGCTATGACTCACCATCATTTAAAAGGAGCCTAGTATGAACTGGCCTGTTTTGAATTGGCAACTTGGCCTTGGCTGTACTACAGAGGAGCAGTTAAGTCTGTGATAAGTTACAGAAGCAGCAGGCACCTGGGAGTAAGCATCCAACTGTCTAATAGCAAGAAAACCTAACTAGAAATGCACTATGAGAAGCACTGAAAAGTTTAGCACATCTTGTGCTATACAAGATCTGAAAGCCAGCTTTTGTGTACAACACAGCAAGAATAAAGAGAACCAATAAAGAGGCGTAAAAAAGAAAAGATCCATACAATGAACAACTCCAAAGATCTTTGGAGCATATCTACAGAGAGCAATGCAATGTCACTGGAAGTACATCAAGTACCTTTGGAGGGCCTAGCCCAGGCACTAAAGGCAGTAGGACTCTGCTAAGGCTTTTGGTCACGTTGCCAGCCTCACCAATGTGACCATACTGCTTCCCTCTCAACAGGACCTCACGATGCCATTATTGCACAGATAGCCTTTAACAATTGTAATCAATACTCTTTAACGTGATCATGATCCTAAAATTCATCTCCCTGGAGGCAGGGCTGAGTGTGCGAAGTAGAGAGTTTACTATTTTCACAGTGGATGCAAAGAAAGTAATTATTAAATAATCAATGTCTTTAAATTCTTCACGTTCCCTCACTTAAAATGTCTGGCCAAGCAGTGCCAGGCACAGACTTCAAGAAAAAGCACTTTGGCCTCCTCTTTCCATCTCATAAAGCTTCATTAAACCTGTACAACTGTGGAGCTGTCAATAATGTTTCAGCATGTGAGCTGTGAAGCCCTTCAGATAAGCCTTTGTTGTTGATCTTTAACCATCTGAAAGACAAGTTATAACGCAGAGTAAACACCTGGGCTGTCTAAGTTTAGACTTAGAAATAAAGCCCACACTTTTCCCTGTGACAGTTGTATATGTTGCTGCCACTAATTGCTTCTTTCAGCAGTTGTGGACAGGTCTCCTGTTGCTGTGGGCTAATATACACAAGCACCGACAGTTCGGACAACACTCGCTTCTTGTCTGCCTAGCTATTCCTGACCATTTATCATTATAGATTATGTGTTTTTACAACTGGTGAGACCAAAGTCAACAGTCCGCAAGACACAGCAGCCACTTGAAATATCAGTCATCTGCTCTGTTTCCACCTCCTTTCTCCTTTCTGTGCATGGTTAGCATTACAACTGGGTTTTAATAAGGCAACTGATTTGGTAAACAATTCTTAATTTATTTACTCAGGCGAGACTCCTTTGACTTCAGTGGGAGTTCTGCCAAGCCAGGGATCTTGGACCAGCGCCAATGATAAAATGCCCATTTTACTGGCATGTACGATTTCCTATTTACTTGCCAAAGGAACCCTGGTTACCAGCTTCACAACAGGCTTTGTTCCTTTCGCCTGGAGAACAATCCAACCGATATTTCCTCTTCTCTCCAAGCTAATGGAGTTAAGAGAAGGGGTCCAGTAACCACTGGCACAGGTGTGGGAAAACTGATGCTTACAGGTGCCACCCCTGTAGGCTCTGGGTTTCTCTTCCAAAAACTGCCATATAAGAACGTTTTGCACTGCACGTACACCAAGACACGTTATCACACCTACTCTAATATGCTGTGCTGCAGACAATACCACCTGTGTTCACTCAAAATTTCAAGACAAAAAGAAGAATTCCACTGCGGATACCAGAAAGTTATCTGACAGTCTGACAGGAAAGAAATCCAACCAGAAAAATAAGTTGTTCTGTCATTGGCCCAACTGCTGAATTTCTTATTCTTTTAGCCCTCTAATTTACTTCAACGACTCTACAGAACTGGGTCCTGACTAACCAAATCAAAGCCCCCACTTAATTGAGTAAATGTCTCTGTTAATTTAAAGGTCTAGCCAGAAAATCAGAAGACAGCTAATGAACAGTTGCTGCATTTAAAGGAGTGATGATTTTAAGTCTACTGATTATAAACACACATTGTCGAATTACTCCCGTCTCCTCTCTTCAAGCCATAACCACTCCCCTTCTTATTCAACGTTTTCTCAATTCCTTCAGCCCGTCACCACAGACAAGGGGAGACAGCCTTCTCCTTTGAGATTCCCATCACTCACAATCCCTTTCTCTCGGTCTGGCAGCGATGCAGCGAGGGATGGTCTACTTTCCCAGCCTACGTGGAGAAGAAAAATCATTCTCCCCATACTGCCTGCTCCCTGTTCCCTCTGCTCTTGCAACTGCCATACAGCACCTTAACAGATATTATTGATGTACCGTTTACATAATGAGCAACCTTATATTATGTTTTAAGAATGAAATAATTTACTTAAGGTACAGACATATATAAAGACGTGGAAGAATTATTATGTCACAAATGTAACTTCTGAAGATCAGAGGCTGTATTGGCATATACTTCATATTACAGAGAACGGGCGCCAATAGCAGAGGTTAGACTGAAGTAGTGCCAGAACAAGTGTGCAAACCTGGGAAGGAAGCATGGCAAAGCCAGTGCAAAACTACCTACAACACACTAGCCAGCATGACCGCACATTGTACCCTACTTTCTTATTCTTCTAAAACCTAGAACAGCGATAATCGGCGTCTGTCTGGAAATTTAGAAGAGGGACAAGTTAACTTAAAGGAAAAAAGAGCACATTTGTTTATTTAGAAGTCTAAGCAATCATAATAAACATATGCTCAAATAATCAGCTCCTGTGTAATTACTCATTTGCAAGCACAGTTATTAGGTACGTAAATTCACTCTTTTCTGAAAATGCAGGTCAAATATTTATCTCTGAGATATATTAAATGCAACACAAGATTGCGCTAAGGGCATTTATTAGACTGTAACATTTACAAAATTGAAGTGTTTAGACCTTTCAGACCTTTCTTAAAGCCTTGACCTTGGAAACAAATAAGGACAGTGTTATTTTAATGTGCATTCAAATTTTAACAACACAGTCACACAGCTCTAGTGGAATCCACATTGAGTTTCCACTGTAGATTGCTCATCATTTCATTATGGTTCATTATGCTGATAACTGTCAGAAAGCATTAGAAGCAGGAGCCTTGAGTAATAGCACTGAAATGGTAATTTAAAAACAATATACTTTCTGGAGGAAATACAGCAGTGCACTAAATTCAATTAGAAGAGGCGAATGTAAAGACAACTAAGTGACGTTTGCTGTTGGAAGTCAGGCTCTTCGATTTCTTGATAACCTAAACTGGAGAAAGCCCTTTTAAAGCAGGCACTTTTCTCTTGCATCTCACTAAATTTGCTCTCATTATCTCAAAGCTTCTCTGGTATAAACTGTCTTAAATGCAGCCGTTTTAGAAATATTTCAGGTCATGCCAAAATATCAATCAATCAGTCACTGTTCGGGTGGCACAACGGACTAAATTATTCAGGGTCATTTACTGAGACAAATTTCAAACTGGACAGTCTATGATGGTAATCTCTCTTTTGTAAAGGGTTCCCAATTAAAAATCATTAATAATCTGAATCGAACAGACGATATAAACAATACAAAACCGTCCCGTTCGCACTCATAATGTGAGCATTGTTTGTTAAGAAACAGTTAGAGAACGGAACTCATTAACAGTAGGGACACAGGACCAACGCCCATTAGCTTGGGTGGGAAATGCACCTGCCTGCACCAGGCTGCAATTCACAGAATATCTCCTTACAGAGAAGGGAAATTCAGGGATGAGTACTATGATTGAGACTGATTGTTTTCAAGCCTCATGGATTTGTGTGTTGGTAAGGCAATTTATTCTCCATTAGATTGCTAACCTTATGAAAGACCCATCCTCTCAACAAGTACTGAAATATAATGAAGGTCTGAATAGTTGCCTTAACATTATTTTTACGATGCTTTCAAAAGGGAAAGGCACCCCTGTTTTCCACAGTTTGTGCTCAAGTGTATTACAGGTCAACCATGCCATCTCCATGCCCAAGCACACAGCTGACAAGCCCACTGTGCTTCAGAGCTCAAAGTCTCAATTCCTGAGTTAGGTCAAAGCATCGGATCCAGGGCGGCTCAGCTCCTCAGTGGTGACAGACACATTGATGACTGTCCCCATGAGGCAAGCTTGAACGAAAAGATGCATCAGTAAACATGTGTATGTCAAGGTGTCTATGCCTGGCCTTCTGACACAGCCCACTCCACCGTCTCCTACACTCACGTCCCGCCACATTCTGCTCTTACACGTACAACCTTTAAACCAGATGTAACTACTCACTCTAGCAGAGCTAAAATAGAGCAGAATACTAAAACCAGAGTTTGAGTTATTCATTTAGGTTGGATGCCTGGCTTACCAGAAGGTTAGGCACAGTTTTTACAACTCAAGAAGGGATGGAGATGTCAGAGGGTGGCGTTATGGAGTGAGAAAACTCTGAAGCACCTCTCCTGACCAGTGCATCAGGTAGTAGGTGTTGCTTTTATTAATTACCATGGGAATTGTCAGAAAGGAAAAGGAAGGGGAATTCTCCAATTCCCTTTCATCCACTAGCACAATCAAGCTAATGGAAAGTCATAACGGTCTTCCTCCCCCAACCTAGAAGGCGAGATAAGTGACGAGGCCAGCCAGTTTATTACTAAAGGAAATCAATAGCCAAGGGTCAAAGCTTTACAAAAACACATCCTAAGAAGGCTGAAGTTCTTAATCTTAAAAAGTGTTTAGAAATAATAAAGAAAAGATCAATCCACAGTCCATTCCAGGTGTTCTCTCCAAATTACCCAATGTTACTTTTATTCACCTGGTCTAATAGTTCTCCAAGTGTACAGAAACCTGATTTTACAAGCCAGTGGAGCAGAGTCTATCTTTTTGCTAGAAGAATGGATCTCAGATACTGTGTTTTATTTCTTCATTAGTGCGCCGTCACACTGAGTGATTACTAAATGCAGGGCTGAATGAGAATACCAGGGTTAAAGAGAGCATAATGAACAAAGAAGGTGCCTGATTATTATGGCTGTCAGCACAAGGGAATTGGGTTTGTCACCTGGTTTAACCAACTGGTAAGAACTGATTAGAGTCTGAATCTGTCTGAAAGAACCTTTGATGTTTACGCTCCCTTCTGTCTCCACATCTTGTCAGGGAAGGCAGACAAACGGGGAGCTTCTTCCGGAGGGGCTTTCTTCAGCGGAGGCCCTCTGAACGCTTTCTGTCACTTGCCTCAAGCGCATGGGCAGAAGGCTGCTCAGTGTGGGGAGCACGGCCACCAAACGGCCCCCCAGGAGCCCCTTGCACCCCATGCCCTGCGCGGCACAGGGGTGCACCACGCACGCAGGGCTCCATTGTGTGCCTGTGCAGGTACCACCATCCAAACACTGCTAAGGCAGATCTTAACGCGGTGATATGGGCGAGCGCAGCAGTGAGTGGGGGAGCAAAGCTGCCCCAGAAGCCAGATCAGAAATACCCTCTGTGTCTCCCTTCACCTTGGATCACACAAAAAGAAGCACTTAAGCTGCAGGAAAATTCCAAGCTATGAAATGGGACCTCTGGAGACAGGCCTGTTTTCCAAGACCAGGTGTCCATGGGACTTTGGCGTTGGCTTGCATCTGCATGCCGAGTCCTCCTAGACTGCTGCAGAGATGAAGACTGAGGCCAGCACCATGGCCTTTGCCTTCTCTTCTTCCCACTCATATTTTCAGGGTAAAAGACCAAGACCAGGGACTTTGACTGACCTCTGAAGATGGGAATGGGGAAGGGTGCCAGAAGTAGGCCCAAGACTTGACAAAAATGGCTATGCTTGCAGGGGTACATTTTGCAATACAAGCAAACATACATATAATTTGCTCACAATTCCCCCATCTGGAAGTGTTTTGCTCTCTGCTCATACTTCACTCACTGCACATGCCTATTTAAATTCAACCAGTTGATTACTAATTTGATTTCAATTTGATCAGGATATCACTCACTAGGACCAGGGCTTTATGAGAAACTTTTGCCAGTATAACGTTATTTAGGGTGTACCTTCCAAACAATAGTTTTATTATTGCAAAAAGACATTTTTCCGATCAAAATGGTCAAGCTTTGTATCTCCTAGTGTAAATTGTATTATAAAAAGCATGCTCCTACCCTACTTCAGCAAGGTTTCACAGTACCGTTAGACCTCCATCCCCAGGCAACGTTTGGCAAGGGATATACAGACCTCTTTGCTTTCCCACTAAGCAAAAGCAGCTGCTCCTGGCTATGCCCGGCCCTGCTTAACCACCACCCAGCAAAACTCACAGCTGAAAAAGAAGGAGATCACTGAAGAAGAGCTGGAATCAAGGGGCTGTGGGGAAGGGATGAGTGCTCGCTTAGTTATGGACATACTTTGTTTCTGCCTTGTAAGGGAAAAATTGAGATTTAAATGTGAGTCATCGCTCCAAAATGACTTTGGAATATATTAAAATGTTACAAAAGAAATATCTCAGCCTTCCCTCACTCACAGACACAAACACACTCTCTACATAAATATACAGCTGAACACCAAAAATCTGGAAGCGTTTCCAATAGCTTTCAGGGAAAGCCACACATGGATATCCCCTGGTAAAACACAGCCCTTTCACTTATTGTTTCAAACTGCTCTGCTCCTGTAGAAGTGAAGCCCAAAGAACTAGATGATCACGATTTAACACCAGGGCATGTCTGGAATCCCAGGTCTTCGGCTGTGTGAGCTGTTAACCAACACATTGGAGTTGTTCCAGCAACAACTGGAATGGGTGTGCTCAGTGCACTACCCCTCTGGTTCTCCCTGCTGAAGGCATTTTGGTGGAACTAAAGCAAATTCCATTTGCTGTACATGATGTATTTATCTATAAAGAATAAAATAAACGATGCTTTGGGCGTTTGTTTCATTAAGGTTTAAGATTTATTATTACCACCCCTTTCAGAGCAACATTTTTATGTTCCTAAGGGTCACCAGCTATATTTTTAGCAAATTAGATATATAATGAGATTATAAATACTACCTATTTACCCTAGGTCATACAATTATGAGAAAAGCTTTCCACAGTTTCTACATATATCACTATTTAAAGAGATGAAAGGTGGTGTGAGCTACTGGACAGGTCCTCAGACTGGAACTTAGACCTGTATTTTATTTCCAACTCTGTTACAGAGATGTGGAAGTCACTCCTCTTTTGCAGCTTTGTCTCCTCCCGGTCTCCTGATTTATTTAGACTGTAAGCTCTCAAGGGTCAGTGCAACCATGTCACTGTTAGGAATTCAGGGCTGAGAACGAACGCTTTCTCTCCCAGAAGAGTAAGCCAAAACGCAAATTGCATCTGCAAACGGCTGTAAGAGCTACTGAATGTTGCTCTCAGAAGCAGGACGCTTCTTAGAGACACAGATCTCCACGCAGTATTTCCTACATACAACATGAGAGAAAGGTAGGAGGAGAAATGGATGATAAAAGGAGAAGAGACTGTACAAAGACCAACTTACGAGTGCAGGGCATGGAGGCAGCATCATTTTCAGCTCGGAAAAAGCCCCGATCGCAGGTGCAGGAGGTAGAGCCTTCCCAGATGGAGTAGCTGTGAGGCGGGCATTTGGCACAAGCAACATCTGTCGAGAGAGCCTTGTAGTATCCGATTTTGCAAGCTAGATGGAGGAACAGGAAGGGAGAGTGTTACTGGCCCAGGCTGTGATCATAAATTGCTAGCTTACTTATTCAAAATCAAGGCAGGAGACATTTCAAAGAGATCTAATGATGTCCTCTTAGCCCCAGGTGAAGAATTAACAATCATCACACTCTTAATGAATAATCCTATGTCAGGGGATACTGATTTCTAATTCCAACAAGAGCCATTTTAAAAGCTGGCTTGGAGATGGTAAAAAAAAAAATAAAATTATACTCTTCTGTTGACACTGCCAGAAAATCAGCTGCTTTTTTGTGCGTACTGTGGAGTCACATGTTGCTTAACCCATGTCCACCTGCATTCATACACACACACAGAGCATGACAAAAGGGGTCCAATTGGTTTATTCTATGACCACTTAAGGAATGGCAGCTGACAGTCAGACACTGCCAATTTTTAAGAGGGAGTGGGACAGGAACCCACTGGGATTGGCAGCAAGACCCTCAGCCTAACATGCCCGGAAATGGCACGTCTCCCTCCTGGCAAGGCAGAATTCATTTGGCTCTTTCTCCCCAGGGGAGGAAATCAGCAATGCTCTCCCCTCCGCAAACCCAGGGCACAGCAGTAACTGCACCACGGCCACCACGTGCAGCTGGCAAGCTTTCGGTGACATCACCTTCATAAATGCACTGCTCACACAAACGGCTACTTTTACATCACTTGGAAAAAACTCATTAGCATCATTAATAACACATTTTAATAGTGGCTAACAGGTGTGTCATCCTAGAAATTTCTCCCTTGGCTGGAGATAAAAGCCCACCATCACCACTGGGAGAACGGAGAAAATACCCAGGCATGCAAACGCGTAAAAAGGAAAGGTTGTTCCCAGTATTTACGGCGTGACTCACTCCCACATCTCGTCATGTATCACCTATGCTACCTTTAGGGTTCCCCTGCTCCGCGCAGGCTCCAGCGCGCAGGGTGCACAGCCAGGGCTCGCTCCTTCTGTTTCACCCTCCCCTTAGTCCCCCTCCTCTTCTCCTCTTCCTCTTATGAAGCCCTTTCCAACGGGAAATGGAGAGGGATTTTAGCAATACATTTATAAAGCGGCAAGTTACTTCCGTCTTATTAACCAAAGCCCTTTATGGAATTTCCTTAACGAGTCCTAACTTTATGATGGGCCATGCGCCATCTGCGAAAGCACTGGGATATCAGCCCGCTTCGCTTGCGGTGGCTGTCACTGGACCAGAGGATCTCAGGAAAATAAATTGCTCAAGCGACTAAGATTTATGCTTCCAGAGTTTACATGCATCATGTTACTAGATAAGGTTCAACTTGCAAGGTGCTTTTTGGCCATGCCTCAGATGGCCTTGGGGTTTTAATTAGAATCAGAAACCACAGCTTTGGCAGGAAGAATCACGGGGGTCAAACCCAGCCTCCCCACATCAGAGACAATTAGTCCCTGAACACAAATACAAACCCACTGGGCACGGACTATCAGCCAGGCAGGCGCAGTACACAAAGGCAACGCGTGTGAAATAGCTTGTTCTGCTTGTGATGTGAATTGCCCAGAAAAAAATACAGCAAAAAAAAAACAACTCCAACCACCAAAAAAAAAAAAAAACCCCACAAAAAACCCCAAACCACACCACAACAAAAAACCATGGAAAATTACTTTTCACTTTTTGATGTGACTTGCAATATCTGGTGAGTGAATTGTACTATCGCTACATGTCCTCTTGTGCCTGGGTTAACAACGGCAGCAGCCAAGTGGCAGATGCTGATCTGCGATACTGTTCCCGGTTTTCACTGTCACAGCTCAGATCAGAAATACACCTAAGCCTGTATATGACCAGGACAGACACCGACAGGCAGAATCTTGCTACCGTATAAAAAGACAAGGGCATAGAAAATCAGAATACAAGAGGAGACCAGGCCAACTGCTCTTATCCACAGATTTCTTTCTATTATTCAAGGTTTTAAAAATAAAACGTGTAAACTCCAACATTACTGTTAATATGAACATCATAGTTCAAAAAGTATTAAACAAAGAGCTGTCTTTAGCATCTTCCTAGTATTAAAATGCTTAGGTGATAATCTCGTACAAAGCTGAAGATCCTGCTTGGGCTATAACATGCTGTTGGAAAGGTAAGATGATGTCAGGTAGAAGAAATCCGGTAAAGATTTTTGTGACCATTCGTCCTCCTCACTGCCTTTTCAGATGCAGTGATTTAAAAAGGAGTATGTGGATCCAGTGGGTACTGCAAGGTCAACAGTCTGTAATTCAAGGATTTTATTTTTCCCCCCCTCTTTTCATGCACTGTATTTTGTTTTCTACTATATTAAGCCAAGATCATTAATATTTCAAGACCTGAAGAAAGCTCTCCAAACGCAGAGGCTGCTTCTAAAGCACACACAGCCATTTTGCTTCAAAAATCACTGACTCCTGAACACTTAGTTTTCTTCATTTTAGCGTGCTCAGATATTCACCACATTTCAGCACACGGCATAAAAGGACATTTGTGTTGCATTAAACCAGTAGTTCTTTGCCCCTAAGAGCTCCATGGTACTGTCACTTAAAAACTGGAATCTAATCCTGTAAAAGCTGTTCTTAGCATGAAGTACTGCTGACACACCTATTACAACCAGCGCCTGTTAAGGCTACGAATGGGATTTTTTTGAAGGTTAATGACTTAGTAGGCAAACAAGAAGCCTGTACAGAACCTGTTCCCTGAAAGTCTTTATTGCTTGCTCATGACAAATCTTCGTGTGGCTGCTTTTCTAGGAAGGATTTGCTGGGTGAGACCCGGCGTGAATGGGGTTCTTACACAGCTTTCGAAAGATACCATTGTAAAAAGATTAGTTCACATGTGCAATGCAAACTTTGAATTCAATTCCTCAGCTTTGCCTTAATTAGTTCTTTCTGTTAGGATTTTTTTTTTTTTTAAAAGGGGAAGAAAAATCTTTTCTCGCATTCAGATCACCCACAAGCATACAATCTTCTGCACTAGATCCAAGGAAAATTCTCAAAATACAGCTATTTTCAGTATGAAAAAGCTCACAGTTTTTCCTCAGAACAAATCACATTGATTTTTAAATGGACATCAGCTTGAAATAATTATGCTGATAACTTTGAGTTCTAATGTTAAAATCTGTTTGATTTCTATTTCTCTAAAGCGAGCCAGGATTTGCCAAACATTGCTTTTCATTATTAAATGCTTTTTTTTTTTCCATTTACCAGAGTACTACATGTTAAAACTGCAGAAACCACTCTGAAGAATTATGAAACTTCAGTCAAATCTGGATGTAGATTTTCTCAAGCTGATTTTCAAACTCCATTTTCTCATTAAAATCTGATTTTCAGACTCATGGCTTTCTCGAGGGGGGAAAAAAAAAAAAGCGCATGTGTGGGCTGGAAAGTCTGCTCGCTTGGTCTCTCCAAATGCTGAATTTTCTACTGGAAAGTTTCAGCCAGCAATTTTAGAATTTAAAAACTCATCTGACAGTGGATGGGGTTCTAGTCACATTCTTTTTAGTCACAGCTTCAACAAAATAGATGTATTACATTGTTTTTAACTATTTTTAAATAAGCTATGTTTTTTTTCTGATGGGGGGGGTGGGAATCTTGAAAAAACAATTACTCTTGCAAATTTAAAGTTGTTAAAAAATTCCTCCGGTGCTTGCTCTTAAATTGTTCCCTTGTCCTCTTGAAATGGCAATGAATATTTCCATTGTAGTTTGGAAAAGGCTTGACAGGCTTAACAGATCTTTAAAAAAAAAAAAAAGAAAATAGTGTAAAGTCTTGCAAAGGCTTGGATAAAGAAACCATCCCAATCCCTTTGTTCACAAGTTCCCAAATTATTAAAAATGCAGTGCATATCTTAAAAAAAAAATCTCAGCGAGCTCCAAGTAGAGGCTTTGGTGGTGCCAGGGAGGGAGCGCTCTGCTCTTCACCCAACAAGACAACTAAGAAGGACTCTGAACTGGGGAGGGAAGAGACCCTGGAGCCAGGTGGGGCTGGCAGAGCTCTGAGCAGAAGATGGGACGAAGAAGGTCCAAGCAAGCCAGCCCTGAGCTGAGCAGGACCAAGTTCCAAAGAAAGAGTTTCTCCCTGCTGCCTCAGCCTCTGATGAAGAGGAGAACTCGCAACTAAGAAAAATACTGATTTCCAGCTAATAAAGAGAACGGGGTGAATAAACAAGCACAGAAACATGGTGTTGCTCGAGTCAATGAACTTATATTAAAAGAACATTTGACGTAGACGTTCTCCGGCGCTTACTTGCAGCCACAGCAAAGAGGAGGAGTGGGATGGCAGTCCTGTAGAGCGGGAGGCACGGGAATGCTGGACCGCAGAGCCATCACCCTGCAGATCGCTGCGCTAAAGGCTGCAAGGAAAGGGCCCTCAACCAGGACAGCATCAGCGACCGGCCACAAACCACACTTGTGCTGCACCCCTCCTTCCCAAAAGGGACCAGCACACCACTGAGAGCATTTACCATCACAGGCAAGTGAATAATATACCTAAAAATCCCTGGAGTTTGCTGAAATTTCAGAAACTACGTATTTAATAGTTTCCAATATTTGAAGCAGAAAAATATATCAGCTACATACTCATGAAAATTTCAAAATTCCTTGAGATGCAATTTGGAATCAAATCTCCCTCCACACACACAACAGAAGAGGGGAAACGTTAAGACAATGATTGTAGCCAACTTTAACAAAAAACCCTAAAATAGTATTCTTCGCAGAATGAAGAACAAAGCAAATAATTTAAGAAAAGATATTTCAGTGTCAGGCTTGTAAATTTCAGTGAGAAGAGAAATTTACGTTTAAAGACTTGAAAAAATACTTTGATAGTATATTTCATGTCTTTCATCACTGGTTCCTTTTTCTACAGCTCTTCCCTGTCTGGAAATATTTTAAGCTCATGTTTTAACTGTACCCTTAGGAACAAAAAGTTACTTTTATTTTTCCCCTCTAATGTTGTTCCTATCCTTTAAGAGGATGGATTTTCTCTCTCAGACTGTAACAAAACCACATCTGCCACATAAATAGGCAGCGTCTTCTCAGCTCTCTTTTACTGTTATTACCATTTCTGAACAGATTTTTGTGTGTTAATTATAGAACTCAATAGTTTGGATAGTCTCTTTTGATGAGCTTTCTGCCCCGCACCATGAACCCCCTGCGTTATTGTACAGCTGTTTTACTTCCAAATGCTCATCAGGGTTTTCTAATTGTCAAGCTGTCCCAGCGACCAGTTCTTTTGACCTAAAAGTCAAAGAAAGGGAGTCACCCTTGTCTCCCCGACATGAATACCGCAGGAGTCCCAGTGGCCCCCCTAATACCTAGGAGACAATGCCTTTCCAGATCATTGCCACTACAAGCATAATTGGGTTTTGGGTGAAATGAGAAGATTTTAAATAGGATGAATTAATGAGTTTCTTGTAAAATTAAGTCGTTCTCCTGGTCCAATCTAATTACTCACTGTAATGCCCCTGAGGGTGATAAATAAAGATCCTTAGAAGCCAGGGGAAAAAAAAAAAAGAAAAAAAAAAAAGGAAAAAGCTTTCTCTTGAGCCTTTCTTAAAAGTCAAGTTGTAGAATTTGATGTGACGTACCAAATGCTGTTTCCAAATAACGTCAGATTTCTTTGATGTTCACATTGTAAGATCTTTGCCTCCTGTTAATAATGACTGTACGACTGCTACAAATTAAAAGGAGTTCCCCATCTTTAACTCATATCTCTGACGAGAAAACCAGTATTTCTACACACTAAGCATATATTTCTGTTGCATGAATGACATGAGGACACACAAACACAATCCTACTAGGGAGAGAGCCTAGACTGTTTGACTTCAGAGCACTTCTACTCCATGACTGGGTACAAACCTGGGAAGTTCAAAATAGAAATAAAGAGACCTTGGAGCACAAATGTATGGTGACGTGAAATCCAAACTCTGTTTAAGCCACTGAAAGTGAGCATGCAGGTACACTTGCAAGTACGCACACGGACCTACTGTGCAAAACTGCAGCATAAACCGAGTCGAGGAGCTTTTCACACAGCCAAACTGAACCACCTTAAGAAAAAAATAATCTTTGGTTATTTTTCCCCAATGCAGCAACCTTGGCTACAAGTCTGCGGCTTGTGCTGTGGTTTGTTTTGTTGGTTTTTTTTTAAATGCCAGGGACTGACCCTGTGATGAGAGGAGAGCTGCAGCCCTGGCAGGAGCGGAGGAAAGTGCAGCCGCCCCCGACAGCCCCCAGGCACGCTCCTCTGCTGGCCGTACTGGGCTTCCTCCGGCGGTTCCTACGGCAGGGCCGGCGGTCTGGCAGCCAGTCGCTGCGGGTGACGCGAGCCGGCTGTTGGGGCTCACCTCGCACCTGTGTTCCCCCAGAGCATGCTGCAAGCGCAGCACGGCCCCTCGCCCCCGATGCCCCGGCCGAGCCCAGCCTGGGCACCCAGTGGCATCCACTCCGCCGCCAAGAGGCTCACCATTCCCATCTCCCAGGCACCCAGCATGGTGAGAGGAGAGGGGCGACAGGCACCCAGCCCCGGGAGCACGCAGGAGCCACCCCAGGCTGGGCTAGCGCTGCTGGAGGTGGCAGCCGTGCACTGGGCTGTCCCCTTCTGACCCACGCTGAGCATGACCCTTGCAAAGTCCACATCCTCCAACGGAGACCTCATCTGGCTGGGTTTTTCCCAATGCAATAATTCTAAACATTAAAAGACAGACAGCAGGCACACGGGTCTCCAGCTGCGCAGCATCACCGAGGTGACTCGCCATCAGCCACCTGCACCCACCTACAGCAGCCACTGCGGGAGGACTCAGCCACACCGGACCAAACAACGGTAGCTCCGCTGTGGATGGGTGTTGCAGCCCTTCTGGCCATCAGGAAAGGCTCAGCTGCAGACAGCAGGACAAGGGAGAGGAGGGCAGCATGCCAAGGCAGTGGCTGTAGGTAGTCACCGCAGTACTCGGAAAGTTTCAGCAATCCAATGGTTCACTGCCTGGTGTGCATCCATTGGGAGGTGATGATCACCTCATTGAGAGGTAGCCAGATTTTTACTCTTTTTTTTTTTTGTTTTTTTGCTCCTAGGAGACAAGAAATTATACTGCCTACTTTAGTTTCAGAAGTTAAAAAAAGTGAGGAGCAGGGAGCTAGAGAGATTTTTGTTGTGGAAATGAATCGCAATCACCACCCAAGGTATCGTCTTCAATGCTCAGGAGGGAAAGGGAAGAGGCGCTCACTGTTGTCAAGGTACCAATTGCCACAGCCTGTCAAAGGCAGTAGGGATCAGCCATGCACCAACATCAGCCAAATGCCTCTGCATCCTCAGAGCATCCCATCAGGTCCCAAGGACCCCATCACGTCCACTTCACTTAAGTGCCTCTTAACTCAGTCCTCTCCTGTTAACACTTCACTTCCGCAGACTCTGCTGGACCCGAAGGCCAGGTGGCCAACCTTCCCAGTGAAAACCGAGGCAAAAAAGCATTCAGTACCTCAGCCTTTTCCATGTCCTTGGTTACAAGGTCTCCTCCCTCACTAAGCAGTGGGACCACATTTTTCTCAGCCTTCCTTTTGCTGCCTGCAGAAGCAGGTGTCCTTGGTGTCCTTCATATCCCTCACTAGGTCCAACTCCAGCCAAGCTTTGGCTTTCCTAACTCTTCCCCTGCATCCTCAGGCAGTGGCTAGATTATACAATCCTCCCGGGCACTTCTCTGGTGTGTCTGAGCTGTGCCAGGGGCTCCCTGCCCATCCACCCTGGCCTACACCTGCTTTGCCTTCTGCAGCTGCAACGGGCTGTTCCTGCGCTTTCCGCAGTTTGTCCTTGACAACCCATCAGGTCACGTGGGCTTCTTCGCTGCCCTCCCGACAAGCAAATTCCTAAACAAGCCAAAATCTCCTCTGCTGAAGTCCAGTTCTTTTTTTTTTCTTTTTTTTTTTTTTTTTTAATATGCATGAAGTCTGGTGAAATAAAGCATAAGATGTGAACAAGTTGCTAGCTCAGCAAAGGGCACAAGCACAACAGGACAGGACATCTGATACCACAATCTGTTCAAGAGGAGCTACAGGCACAAACAAAAGGGCCAGGAGTATGACACAAGAACTAGAACGGCCTGCTAATCCCAGCCAAGGAGGCCTTGCTCATTGCTGGGGTATCATTTTCTTGCTACAGCCTTCAGAGTCAAGCGCCAGACATTGTTACGGTGCAGCCCTGCGCGGGGACACTGCACAATGCGGGCACCTACGGCACCGCCGGCATCCTTACACTTCCAAATCCCCTCTGCAGGAACAGAATTTGTATTTTTGGAGGGCCACTCCTAAGCAGTATCAGTTCTGCTGGGTTTTACACAGACAAACGCTAGTCTTCTAAAGAAACTCTTCAAACTAACTTTTATCTCATGTAAAAGAAATATAATTACGCTGATAATCCAATCATTTTAAAAGCTGAAACTTACTTTATCAGTCACCCTTTTCTAAGGAAACTAGACAGTCCGAAGCAAAAAAGAAATAATTAAATACACGTGCAATTCATATGCTAAATAAGTTCAATAGGCACATACATGGAAAGAGCCAAAAAAATCAGCTTTTATCCTTAAAAGCTATTAAGAATTATTTTAAGCTTTGCTACACAGCTGATAGATCACAACTGCTTAAAAAATAAAAACACTCAAAAACTATACAAACTTGAAAATCTCCTATTTCTATGAATTAATAATAATGGCTTATATATGCGACATCCATCTTTGCTATAGCTGTGGCATTTGGGGGGGACATAGTTGGGAGCAAGTTTAACGTTTTCCACGTCACGATTGCTGCTGCTCTTTGGTAGTGAGCGCCCCGGTGTCGCATTCGCACTGTCAACACCGCCTGCACACGCTGCTTCCAGCCCCGTGCTGAACAGTCTCATCACGATGTCGTACGAGGAAAACCAGCCCCCGGACAGAATGCTTGCTGCTGCATTGGGGTTTTGTCAGAAATTAAAACAGAAATTAGAATGCGGGGTCTGGGTGAAACAATTCCCGACTGAAAAAAAAACCCCACACCAAAACCCCTTTCTGAGTGAGAAGTCAGCACTTTCCACCAGGAATGAAAATCCCAACCTGCTCTGCTCTCTACAGGAAGATATTTGCTAGGACCAGCAATCACAGGGAAGCGGCCGGCAGTCCACCAGTGGGAAACGGAAAGGACTGTTTGTCCTTGCAAAGTCTCCAGGAGGTGTCCCTTCCTTTCCAGGCAGCTGTAGGGTCCAATTCAGCAGAGCATTAAAAGCACGCATAACTTCACATTTAAGGGCGTTAATAAATAGAGATGTACTGCTGAAGTGGGGACTCGGCACCTCAATGGTTTGCATTTTAATTTTAAATTTTTAAATACTTAAACAACAAACACATGCCCTGGCATAATAAAGACCCCTCTTCTCAGAAACCGCAATCAAGCGGCTGCATCCTTTTTCTGCTGCAGAGACTACTAACATTGCTAGCACACCCGTGCGAGTGCTAAGAGGATCTTTAAAATATTACCGAGACAAGTGTTCGGAAGTTCTCCATTTCAGAGTACTCAAGCTGTCACTGTGCTCCATCACAGACTTCATCAGACTTTGAAAGTTTAATCACCTTTATACAAGCTGAGAGATTTAAGAGATGAGTCAACTAATCAGCCTCAACAATTACTCAATTAGAAAAACAAGCTGATCGTTTCACTCGAACAGAAGCAGCACAAGGAGAACCACAAAACTAACAGATTTTTAAGCAAACCTAAAAAATAAAAGTTTTATTTAAGTTTTAAACAAAAAAAAACAAAAAAAACCCCCAACAAACAACAAACCCTGAGCATAGAAAACCATGATTTTTGTTCTTTAAGCAACTGAATTTTACAGGGGGGAAAAAAAAAAAGAAATCACTACTAAAGTTTTACAATATACTCCAGTGAAAGCTGATTAATTGGCCTGAATCTCCACATTAACAAGCCCTAATCCTCTTGTCAGGAGACCTGCTTACAACCTTCTCTCCCAGTCATGTAAAAGCACTGATGGGAACAGAGATCTGTATCTCAAAGCACTGTCCAGCCAGCCTGGGATTATCTCTCATCTCCTAAATCTTAACAGCTCTGTAGAAAGGCAATTAAACATCCAAAGTTAGATGAAGTCTGCGATACAGCACAGTAGCAGCTTGAGCAGTTTACATGGAAAGGCCTACAAGTAGCCCAAATATTATTGTTTAAAATGTGCATTTATTCCTAACACAAGTATCAGGTGGCACGAACTGAGGGTCTTGGATTTAGAAAAAATATAGTCGTAAGGTATTAAAAAGAATTCAATGTGTTACTTTCAGTTATTTTAGAGATGCTGGCATTTTATACATGCTAATGAGACATTGCAAGTTGGATGAAATAATTATTAAGTTAATACTCTTTAAACAAATTGTCTATTGCCAGGAATTTGTGGACTGATCCTGCGCATGAATCCTTTCATGCTGTCTCCTTTGTGCAAGTGGAATGTCACTCCGCAGCAGAACTCTGCATAGCTGTAATGTTTTCTGCTACTGTTTGAACTTGGATCATGACTGTGATGGAGCCACCTCATGCCAGCAAACTGAAAACTGTATGTTTTCTTCTGGGCTTTTTTATTTTTGGGTTAACTGTGAACAGCCCAGAACAGAGTTCAAGCTCATATCTCTGCAGCTATAGCAAGATGCCTTAATATGGTTTATTCACTACATGCTCTCTAAATGGCTGTATGACACTATTAAAAAAAAAAAAAAAAAAGCTATTTTGGTCTCCCTGGAGAATTGCTTGACACAAAGGTTTTGCAAGATGCCTAAATATAGACAGTTCTGGTGAGATCCGGGTCTATGCAAGATAACAACTGCACTATTTTTGACCATTTAACAAAGATGCTGGGAACACAATAGCTTCAAACAAACACTGCTTTGGCTCTCCCCAGCACTACAGAAAATAGTCGGAGGTGCTTTGAGAGACTCCCATCAACATCACTGTAAAAAACTATCAATCCTCTACTAAGTAGTACATCAATCAAAATGGTGGCATGCAAATCATGATCCATTAAGCACTTCACACTTGATTACCCATGACATTTTAGAGAGGGTCACACATTGATGAGTTGCTTCTCTATTCTTTGCCCTTTGCTATTTGGAGTGCATGACCGCTTTTAGTTCATTACCAATGCAAAGTTTAGCATGAAGCTTAATTTCGACAAGAGGAAAACAACAGCTCAATTGTTTGTCCTTTTCTCCTTAAATTTGCTCAAGCTGCGTGTTTCTGTATTCCGCACGGATCACACCTTTTCATGAGAAGTGTCAGACATGGGCCACGTGCAGGCGCACCTTTGTTTAAACATGGCATTCGATACCAAAAATGTACTGAAAGTGGAAGACTCAAACCACCCAGGATTTCTCTCGATACTTGTTTTCCCCGATTCTGTCCCAGATGTGGAAAAGAGGCTGAAGATTTGCTCCTCGCTGGGCTAACTTACAAAACCTCAAACACGCAGGGAGGCATGTGGAAGCCATCCTTCTCCACTTGTTCCCTCTGATGGCCTGATGCCTCACAACGAGGTGGGATCTCACGGCTACGGGGGAGGCCAAGACAGTCACCCAGGTCTGATTCCCAGCTCTGCCACAGAGGCTGAGGACAGCTTGCCTGACCTTCCTCTGGTATTCACGGATATGGTGTGTATCACAGTACTAAGAGGAGAAATCATTCATTTCCTACCCAGCTGGTCTGGCCTCACCTTCTGCTCAATAACTTCCAGATCATCTCCCTGCGGTTCGCAGGACATTCCCAGGCGTGGATAACCCTTTCTCACAGGAGTTAATGGCAGGAAGGAAGAAGGGAGCACCGGAAGAGAAAGCAGGGCTGTTCCTTTGGGCCCCCTAATTTGAAGGGTGTAACGACACGAACACCCAGAACGTAAACTCCAATATCCCTGCCTCAGTTTATCCACTTACAAAGTGGCAATAAAATTCACAATAGATACATCTAAAAGCTGCTGTGAGGTTTAATTAAGCAATAAGTGCATACAGAGCACTTGGAGATCTACAGATAACAAGGCGCCCGTAGAAGAGAAGAGGCGATTACTTCTGATGAAACAAAATCTCATGGCAACAACCTGGCACACTCAGCAGGGAATATCCAGGGCTGTCTCAACTCCCCTTTTATAGCCTCGGTAGAGGAAGCTTGCGGAGATTGTTTACCTGCTCCTTTGCATCACAGGCATTGGCAGGATATTCGAGAGGATGCAGAGAAATGCCTGCTTGGGCTCAGCTCTCAGAGCTGTGAAATACAGTCCCCATTTAAAAATCAAAGAGCTGGGAATCTGCTCCTGTCAACAAGCCTTTCAATAGAGAAGAAGAAGTTAGCAAGAACAGATGAAATCTCCCACCTTAGGGTGATCTGGGTGGCTGTGAGGAGAAACGCGTTTTGGCAGTTCCCACATTCTTTTGTCAAACTTCTGTTGTCTGGGAAAGAGTGGAGTGCCAGAAGCCCTTGCAGGTGAATACCTTGGCTGTTTCAAGCTCACTTGATTCAGAGCGATAGCATGTTTATCTAGATGTTTGGAAAGTTATTAATGAGAACAGCAAATCCTTTCCATGTATAAATTATAAATCACCTTCAGCAATGCCATGTAAATTATCAAGTCAAGTGAGAACATGCTTATTTATCTGTGACAGTCTTTTATCACCAATAAATAAAAGCAAGAGAGGGAATTATCTGGGGAGCAGCATATTGCTCATAGCACCGAAGCGCAATCTGTTAGGTCACGAATGGAAACACCGGCGCAGCAGAGCCCCCATTAAGTTGCATATCACGACATCCTGAAGGAGATGCCAGCAGTGGCACTGCGCCAATCTGGAAGGGGTAGGGAAGCAGCGAGCTTGCCGTCCAGGCTGTGCTGCTGACCCTGTTCAGGTGCGCTCAGAATGATTTCCACCATGCTGGTACATCAGCTTGCTCTGCAGAGAGCAGATGTCTCCCCTAAGCCTGCACCCAGTGCCTCTTCTCATCATCACACCTCCCTGCAGAGCAAAGGATGTACAAAGGCTGGTTTGGAGGACCATTTTTTTGTAGCCTCAGCAAGCAAGAGGTTCAAAAAAAGAATAGCCAGAGAGATACCAGTTTTCTGAGCAGCTGCTATGAGTTCTGGATAAGAAGAATTACAATTTGAGCTGGACTTAGCTTTTAAATCCTCTCCTATCCTGAATTCACAAGACCCATCATGCACTAATTCCTTTCAGCTCATGTATGGTATCTTTATATCACAGCTCTGCCCATCCATCTTCAAGGTCCAGATAACCCACAGATTTACAACACAACTGCTGTTCTAAGAGTACAGGACTTGGCCCAGTTATGCAATGGGCATATCACCTGCTAAAATTTGAAAGTAGGTTTGTTTATGGAGGCAGCCATTTGATAAATGATTTAAGCCAAGCTTTTCTTCAAGAATTCTGCAGAAAGTCTCCTTTTGGACGAGAAGGTACATTAAAAAACCACATGAAATTAAATAAAATCCTGGGGAAAAGAACTGCACAAACTGATGAGCAAAAATAATTGTGATAGGTCCCTTCTGCTGCAGCTTAGCCTTTGCCACTCCAGGCAGACCCTCAGAAGACACACCAGTGCGCTGGTGGAAATGATGAATTAGGAAACGTGTGGCAAGGGCCCTCTGACTACCTCCAGCTGAAGCATCCAGAGTATGAATCCATCCATACTGGTGCAAATCTGAAAGCTTACACATTGGAGGTACCTATTGCTCCCGTGGGAGATGGAGTTCACTCTCCGGGCACTGCAGGAAGCACACAAACCAAGGCATGATAATGCAGTTTCAAGGCAAGACTAGCTCCAGCACAAGGAACGAGCCCACAACTGACCCAATCGCTAGGGCAAATGAAGACTTCTCAGGTGGCTGGGTCAACGCTAGCCAGCGCTGATGAGCAAATGCCGGGTTGCTCCCTCCCTCTTGCAGGAGGCCATCACTGGAGGCCAGCTAATGAGCTGTCTACTGGGGCTCTGCCACATTGCCCTGAGCCTCCTGCACCCCTGGACACCAGAGCAGGTATCCAGAGGGCACAGCCCGCAGGCTGGGATACAGGTCGGAATACAGCCCAGCCCGCAGAGCCTTTACCCTGGCTATGGTGACGCACAAGAAGAAAAGCTTCCTTTCAGATTCCTGGTGGATGTCGCACAGCTGCTAATCAGGAGAAAGTGACAAAACAAACAAAATTTTGCTTCTAATCTGGAAAAGCATCCATCTCCGACGAAACTATTGGCAAATAAACCTAACAATAACATCCTGTTTTGGATCCAAGGCCGTCATGGTTGACATGATAGAGCTATTTATTCAAATATCTACATGATACATAAATTAGTGCAAGATAATGAACAAATAAATTAATTGTGGTAACCATGGAGCTATTTAGAAATGGGCAAAAGCACCATTGACTTCAGGCCAGGCCACAAAAATTTACTCTAGCAAAGAAATCTGGCGGTGAGTCTCACTGAGGCTTCACATGCTCTGGAGCTGGCGTGTGACTCACATCCGCTCCAGTTGCCCCACGCTCTTCCTGATAACGATAAGTTATCAGTTCATAGTTCTTAGGAGCACTACTTTAATCTACTCTCACTAACCCGTATCAAGGCTTAATTTTGTCCCAACAATTAACAGAATGCTATCAGTATCATCCTAATTGCATCTAAGATAGCTTAGGAGACTAAGGTTTTAAAATATTGTCGACAAGATGATCTTACACCATTTATACAAATGTACAGAGCATGCAAGATCATCTATTTTCTGCACATCTTTCACTTTTCAAGAGATCCCAAAGTCACACAGAGTAACCCCCACTTTCAAACTTCAGCCAAACTGACCTGAGGCAGAAATGTTCCCCCTTTTCTCTCTGCCTTTGTCAACTATCGGTGGATTCATCCCAAATTAGAGAAAATCACCCTGCAGAACTTCTCTGCCTTCCTGGTGGTGTTCCTGTGGCTGTCATGTTTCATAGTGAGGCACCATGCAGTTACAGACAGATGTTCCTCAAGAAGAGCCCCAGCAGCCATCTGCAGCCACCAGAGACTTCTCCCCTGCACCCACCCCACAGAAGGGTTACTTGCACTCTGCCTTTGACCACCAAAACTGAGTTTACTGTGAATTTATTACGTTGCACCAGCCAGAATTCCTTCAAGGACCACTGGTTTCTTGAATTTTCAAGCGCTGCATCACTCGATTACCAAAATTTTTATCAACCAATCACAAAAACATAGGAGAACCTGTTCTTTCAAAAACTAGTAGTGCTCGGGCCAGCGTATTAGTTGTCCATGTTCTTTACTTGCAATTATTTAACACACTTTCTTGCCCACATTCATTCATTAAGAAATACAGACTCAAATAAACAAACCCAGGATTGTCTAACTGAACCAAAACACAAAATTTGTACATAATCAAAACTTGAAGCAGTTCAGCAGCACAGAGAGGAGCAAAAGTGCTGGCTGCAATGAATTAGTTATGGCACGTCTGACGCGTCAAGTTTATTTTCTACACGTATTTTTCCTTTGTGAAGGTGCAGCCGAACAGCAGCCACTAATGGGTCAGTAAATTTGCACTGTGCCAGGCCGTGCCCTGAATACACGAGATCAGCAACCAGCCAGGAGAAGAGGGGAGATGGATATTTCACTATATTTTATTCTTCTGCATTTGCTTACATTTTGTGAATGTGCCACTTAACAGCTATCTTTCTAGATTGCACCCAACTCATCATGGGATGTAAGCAATCTTTTGAAAGACCCATATGAACCACCTTTGTCAACATTAAGTGGGTTTTGACATAGCAAATGCTTAGTGACTTTATTCTGAAATACACAAACAGATCTGTTCATCTGCACAGTAATTTCCGGGCTTCAAACGAATAGGGGTGTTGAATGTTTAACTGAAGGAGGGCAAATTCTAGGCCTGAATTAGATGTTCCCCACCTAGATTGCCTTCAAGCAACGAGGAAAGAAGGAAAGTCGCTCCTACATGGGAATAGTTACGCTGGATTCATCCACAGCCTTAAAAACTATCTCAACGAGACCGCTCGGATCCGTGGAGGTGCCACAGGAGTCTCCCTGCCCGGGCTGTGCCCCGCACCAGGCTGTCACCGCAGCACATCCCGGCCAGGGGTCCTGGCCAGGCTCCGGACCCTCGGACAGGGACCGAAGAAGCCAAGTTCAGAGGCCAGAGCAGCTGCCCTGGTATATTGAAAAGTTTCCCAGCACTGCTGTTAAGGAGCAGCCTCAGCATCCAAATACTTTAATAGTTAGCTGAACACTTGCAGAGCTGCCGCTGACTCATAAACCAACTGCACTCGAAATTCTGCAACTGGGGATTAAATGCGCTGCTTCAGAGCTCGTCCACCTTGTTACACACACAAGAGCCCAAGACAAAAAGCATTTACAATGCAAAGCACTCACAGATTCAAGGTCAGAGTTTTCCAGTTTCAAGAATTCTTCATACGTGCAAAGTCAAAAGCACTGATACCAACAGATTGATTTTTTTAGCATCTACCTCAAGAAAGCAAAGATGAAGGCAATCATTATTTCAGCTTCTTGAGGGGGACTTCCCTGTCAGTGTGTGTTAGCGACTTGTTAAACAAAATGTTTTGCAGTAAATCACGTGGAAATGTGAACTCAGCAAATGCCAGAGGCAATGACAGGCGGATATAAATGACAATTAGAAAGGTGTGTCCGGATGCTTGAGGTATGAGCCATGATAAAGTGCTTGTGAAATTTCACCTGCCCAGATTGGGACAGAGGTTGTGGCCTTCAGAAAAAAAGAAAAAAAAAAAATCAGATGCGCTAATTAAAAAGAAAACTATATGTCTGAACAGACATCCAAATATTCCAGCCTCAGCAGGGAATAAAACCTACAGATTGTGGGAATTAGTCTGAATCAGACCTCATTAAATGGTCACAGCAAGGTTGGAGACAGTAGAAGGCAATGGTTACTGCAAGCAACTCTTTAGCCGCTGAGAAGACTGAATTCTTTTCACATAATCATTCATTTGCACTCACAGGCTGCTAAAATGGATTTAGCAGATCTCTGTTCACCTTCTCTGAGCTGCTTTTGACATTTTGGAAAATACATAGAACTGATAACAATCCTCACAAATTTTGAGAAAAAAAAGCAGACAGTCATATACTTTAGCTGATTAAATGTTTAATGTTAACAACATCCATTACCATCACACCAGCAGCTAGAGATGACTAACAAAGAAGAACATGAAATCACATTACTGCATTCAGCAAACCTTCAGAAAATGCTACTTTTCACAGTCAAAAATAGCATACCTTACCAGCCCAGATTTCATCAGCCCATTCTGTCAGCAATAAAAGCTGTTTTCTAGGCCACAGCACTTTCCACTAATGCAATCTGATTTGCCACCGCATTTTTAGAAAGCTAGGTGAATGTGTGATACTGAGAGAGGGCAGTTGGTAATCCAGAAATGAAAGTCTAACACTCCTCATGTAGGGCAAGGTCAAAGAACAGCTGCCTATGGAAAACCCCACGCAGAGGGACCTGCGTATCACATTCTAGCTGTACGCTCCCAGAAGCTTTATACTAAGGATATTTTAAATAAACAGTAATATATTTTGCAACAAATGATTTAAAAATGTGGAGATAATGACTTCTGATACAGCTTTATTACTGTTTGCACTTATAAATATGTCACCTGAGTAGTTTTATCTCCCACATTAGTTGATCTTTAAGAAGTTCTGATTATTGCTCACATTGTTCTGAACATCGTATCTGTTCCTAGTAACGGAGAGAAGAAAACAAGCCAAAACAAAACATAATGGTATTTTTGAAGCTACAGCGTGATAGTTATCTATGATAAAATCCTGCCTGCCTGTTTCTAAGAACTGTGGCACTATGCAGAAGTAGTGACGAGAGCTGGTGGCAGTTTCTGACAGAGACAACTATCGTTCATAAGCTACCAGCAAACTAAACAAAAATTAACAAGCCCCATAAAGCAATTAAAATCCAAAGTGTAAAGTGGATGTAATGACTCAACAGCCTGATCACTACTCTCATAAAACCAGCCTAACAATACACGGTCCGACCCTCCTCGCATTGACATCAACATAAATTTAAGTAGCAAACTGAAATTCTCATCATGAGTGGTTTCATTGATACACAAGTTGTAAGGCAGGAGAAACAGACCCAAGGGCTGTGTATTAAGAAGGCTCACAGGAAACCAAATTTGTGCACTGCACTAAATCTGAGCATGGTTATTTTAGGTGTCACTTTACAGGCCAGAGGCCAGGGATCAGCAGCCTGCTGCACGATGTGTTGCTTTATCAAAATCTCACTCTCTAAAGACAATTAAGTAGGCACTGTCACTCTCATCTAAGAGTCAAAGCACATCCTTCCTGGCAGTGAAAAAAACCTGGAATGATGGCCTAAATATTCTCCAGTGGGGTTAAAAAAAAAAAAATACAGCCAATCAAACAATCCCCCCCAACCCACCCCCAAACCACAGAAGGGAAAGAATGGCATTTTAAACCCATCTCATCACTGGGAGGACAGCCCTCCTCCCTCCATACCTTCTTCTGCGTTGGCAATAATAACACTGCTTACAACTTGTAAGCCTGATTCAGGCTTAGCAGATCATTCTCATTCTAGGCTTGTACCCAGCTGAAAAGTTTCAAAGATGTTGTAAGACTCAATACAATAAAACAACTGTCCTTGGTCTCCCAGATAACAAGGAAGGCTTTTTCAGTGTTTAAAATAATCAATATGCATTCCATGCATATTTAAAGACATCTTTGTATCGTTTCTTTATAAAGACAACTTTGGCCCTCACAAAAGAGGCTGTTCATGGTCTTAGGTAATGCAGAGTATAATAATTGGGCAATACCTCACACTTATTTTGGAATGCTAATTCAGGCAGACCCCTGCTCTTGCTGCACTGACTGGTCACTTGCTGACTCTCTAGAGGGGTGGCAGTGAATTCAGAGCACAACAGCATGACTGCGAGGAGAATTTCAAGCGCACTTGGGTGGCACGGTATGGCTTGAGCAGTGCCCCCGAACCACAAAATCTGATGGGCTGAGATTTAACAACCTAGTTTTTTTGCGTCAGATGTCATCAATAGTTTGGCATCAACTTTTAACTTTGCATGGAGGAAGAGAGTTCAAAAAATAACTAGGTGCTCCCTGCCAATATCTGTCACCAAGCCTCTGCCCAGAATGAAGCAGCTATTATTCATTGCTTATGCAGCTCATATCAAAGTTAGCCCTCAAACTCATGATATTAAAGAGTCCATGCTACATAGTAATTTGGGACACCACCTGCCTTCAGAAAATGCAAGCAAGATGTTTAAGCAAATGGAACAGCCCATGAATCAGAAACCTCCGTGGCTTGGGTTTGAACAGGGGAGCTCAAAGCAGCCAAGGATTTGCATGGATGCCATTCACCCTTCCCTCCCGCGCGCCTGAAGCCGTCCCCGAGGCCGTGCCCTGAGCAACACAGGCACAGCGGAGCGGCCCCAGCACCACCCTGCAGCATCTGCGACTGAAGGGAGCGCAGTGGTGCCCCTCTGAAGTCGGAGGCTGCTGAGAGCCCAGGGCTCCACGGTTAAACGAGGCAGCCTCCGGCTTCTTCTGATGTCTGCGCCTTGGCACTGGCTTCCCAGGACCATAAAACCTAGGGAGGCCTCCTTCCTTGCTCCCGGGGCCACAGGTGTTGACTCAGCAAGGCTCTGCACTCCAGGCTGGGGACGGCCTCCCAGGAAGAGGCATTTTTCATAGCGCTTCCAAATCCACGTTTTAGCGACGCCTGGTCCATTGCCCCACTCCTTCCCTTCCCAGGACCAGTGTTAGTCAAACACCTACGCTATCACTGACAGGTTAAGCACCACTATTTGCCCAGTTTATTTTGTCCCAGCGCGGCCAGCTGCTACGTAACACAGCTTGACACGTCACCTCCCCTCAGGTATTCACCCTGACGTCGCCGTTCCTCTTTCTCAAAACGAAACTTTGTTAAGCCACCACAAAACTAATGCAGAGAAACAGAAAGCCACTTCACTCCTTTAAACGCTTTCCGCTGACAACAAACGAGTTCGGCGACTTGACGTTTCTGAGAGATCAGCACTCGCACGTCCGTCTAGAGAAGACCACTTTCAGGTTTTGGCTATTTATGTGCCTGGTTCTCCGGCACAGAAGTTTAGAGAGAAGCTCCCGCTCGGACACAGCTCCCCTGCCCAGCCCAGTGCTCCGCACTCCCGCTGCTGGCCCCGGCCCTCATTTCCTGCTGCTCCCTCCCCTTCGCAGGGACATTCCCAGCAGGAGCTTTAAATAACCGCCCGGGGTACAAACAGAGTGACTAATTCTTTACATTGCCAGTCACAGGCGGTGATCTGCTAACAGGCAACGGCAGTGACGAGCCCTTCCTGCAACACTCTCTCTAGCAAACATTTTTCTGTGGAAAGGTGTTCCTATGGTATCTTGGGGCAACTACAAACCCCAATTATCTATCCCTTTCCCCAGCCAGCGGCCAGCCCTGGCCCTGGAGCGAAGCCTGGGAGCAGGCATGGCCAAGGGGCCTCAGCAGGACTGGCCAGCCAGGAGAAATGGCTGGGTCAGAAAAGCATGGAAGCAAACGGATAAAGCAAGAAAGACCAACTCTTAAAGGGGGAAGGGCATCCCAGTAGGCAGCACTGGTGACAACCTGAAATGTCAATGTGAGGAGCGGCTGAGGGAACTGGGGTTGTTCAGCCTGGAGAAGAGGATGCTGAGGGGTGACCTTCTCGCTCCCTACAGCTGCCTGAAAGGAAGGTGTAGCCAAGAGCAGGCGCTCTCTTTTTCCCCAAGTAACAAGAAGAAACTGCCTCAAGTTGCACCAGGCCAGGTTTAGATCGGATATTAGGAAAAATTTCTTCACCGCAAGGGTTATCAAACATTGGCACAGGCTGCCCAGGGCAGTGGTAGAGTCGCCATCCCTGGAGGTATTTAACAGCCAGGCAGACGCGATGCTGAGGGACATGGTTGAGTGGTGGGTTTGGCAGCGTTGGGTTGGTGGTTGGACTCAATGACCTTAAAGGTCCCTTCCAACATCAACAATTCTATGTCATTACGCTGCCCCCCCAACAGTTTGGTGTTTTTCAGACTGGGTTAACTGGTGAGGTCCTAGGGGACAAAGCACCTTCACCGCCCCACATGTGATAGAGCGAGCTCCTCATATTGGGTAAAGAGGGGCACTGTAAACTTGCCCTATTTTATTGCTCTGGTGCTGCAGAATAACATATCCAGACTCCCATGAGAGCACTACAATAGCCTTTACAAGTTAAGAAACTTTAAAATGTTAATCCTAAAATCAGTGGGATCTCTCAGCTAAAAAAAAAAACAATTCTAGTTTATTAAAAACAAAAACCCTGCGATTTGCTAGCACTCACGTAATTCAAAGGAATAATCCTTCTCTGGCACTTCACTGAGCTCATGAGTTTACACTAGCAAACAAAATGAGTGCTGTAGGTTGAAGTTACGCTTTGATCTGGTAAATAAATCCATAGTGAATTCAGGTTCAATTACAGTATTTAAATTTATGGCATCTACAGTGCTATAACAAGTTAGTGACAAATGCCAGTTTCATATAGAAAACATGTATTAACATGCACAAGCACAAAAAAAGAAAAATCAATTGGCTCTATACAGATGTATCAAAACGTACTTTGGCAGTTTTATACAGTCTTTTACATGTATTTGTCAATACATTTGATTGCAGTCCTAGTTACTACGAACAACCCACTATTACAAAGAAATCTCTAGTTTGGTATACTGAAGAGTAAAATTTGCTTTACTGATACTTGTGTGCGCACCTACATGCATATTCACAAATGTTGTTACTGCCGAAATTTCATTTGCATGCAAAACACCTCTGGTGCAAATTACCAATAACATAAGGGAGCCCATGAAATGTTAAAGACTTCAAAGGATGAGAGAAAAACTATTTGCATTTTGGGCCTGATCCAAAGCACATTAAAGTCAAGGGGAGTCTTTCCATTGGCCGCAACAGATGTTCTGACTCAAGGAAGTTTTGATGCAAGTTATTGACATAACAGTAGACCAGCAAGACCACAAAATCCACTTTCTGAAGAAACCGAAAGTTAACTTTGCTAAATACTGATTTACTGCTTTTCATCATGTCAGTTGTCTCTCAGCTTCTCCTGGGACAGCCTTTGCTGCCTCTCCCCACTATCTGTGGCACATCTTTCTGTTCCAATACCCCACATTCATTCCAGTTTTTACACCTACACATTCTTTTCTCTTGGTGATGGCTTTTAAATTCTTTCTCACTCTGCAGATACTTAGCTTTGTACTAGTGTTACTCAACTCCACAGAAGTGACTTATGAGACGAGTACCTATAAAGGACAATATAGAAACTGCCAAAATATGTTTCGATAGATTGCTACCTATAGAGCATACGGCTATCAACTCCTTTCAGTCTTTGAAAAACTGCTAGTGGTTCTCATGGCAGAAGTAAACTGCTAGCTGCTCTTGTCTATTTAAGAATAATCAGCTCAATCAATATTGCTTCAGCAACCTCTGTTCTACTCCACCAGTGTTTTACTGCAACTTTTCATTTGGCCTAAACATACTAATGCCTTCTACACCAGGGCAGATAAATAATTGTTCAGGTAAAGGATGGGAACCACAATGTGGTAAAAGAAAACAAGTGACTGGACTTGCAACACTGCAGGTACCAGGTAGAGAACTAATAGCAAGCTTATTTAAATAAGCTTGAATAATTTATTCTTTTTAGAAAGGAACATTTTTCCTTGCATGACCCAAAAATAAATGAACTAGTAAAAGGAGCATTTCTCTAGCACAAACATTATTAACAAATGCCCTACCTATTCTATATCTGTCACCAGTAAGCAAAATCAAGCCCACTGCAATAGGAGAAAAAAAAAGCATAGTAGGACACAGTGTACATTTTTCTTCCTCTCTATACTTCAAAGTCATAAGCACTCCTCATATTTCACGGTAAAAGGTTTTATTTCTCGGTTCCCGCAGCTCAGGTAATGATATCGTAACTCAAAGGTGATGCAAGGCTCGCTATAGCTCTGACCTCGTAAACAATTTTAATATCCCTTCTCCACATCCCAACAGATATAGGACTGCACCTGAGCAGCCAATATCTCCTCAGTAGGTACCTGTTTATTCAACTTTTAAGTGAGCACATGTGCTGCACATTAAAACCAACGTGGATGCAAAGAGGAGGCTTCCGTCTGTGTGAGGGAGGCCATCATTCAACAGCCCGAGATAAATTTGCCAAATATCTGAGGTGCGTGGGAAGGAATGCGAAATTAAGCCAAAACACAGCACAGACTCACAATGCACGGCGCACAGCACCACATCTGCTGCACACATCTACGCTGGGCTTCTCGAAGCGTTAGCGATGGCGTGTTGTTTCAGAGCGATGAAAGCAGTACTGCTGCGAACGGGGGTGGAGGAAGGACACAGAGAAGCAGCCTTTCTGCTTGTCTTTCCGGGCGAGCCAGTAACAGGCAGAGCTCCTTGTGGCTGCTCCCCAGCATCCCTGCTGTACCATACCACCACCATGGGCTCAGATAAGGAGGGAACACCAAGGCCAGTAAAATGAAGCTACGAACCTCATATGTAGAGCCACAATCCTTTGGAAAAGCCAGGGCCTGTTCAGCATCACTGTGGCTCTGCAGAGGACTGGAACGAACTGATAGAGATGTAACCAAGATGCCTAAAGAGGGTTCTGGTTAGCTGAAATTAGCTGGTTAGTTAACTGGAAAAAAATGAAGTGCAGAGAAAGAGCTCTAGCAGCCAAGAGACCTCTTGGGGAGAAAGAGGTCAGGAGACAGTATGATCAAGTCTCTATTTCTAGGTCAGACCTCAAGAGCTGCTTTTCAGCTGTAAAATGATGGTGATCCCATGGCAACTGTGCAAAACCATTTACCACAAGAGATGAGGATGGAGACAACCCCTGTTAGTCTATTCCCCTGCCACACAGGAGGATAACCTGTACTTAAACCATGCTACTAGATGTCTAACTTATTCTGAAAATCCTCCACTGCAGAGATGCCCCCACATCCCCTGGCAATCTGCACTGGCACTACAGATCTCTGATTATGAATTTTTAATTTTTTTTTCCGCCCTTGGGTTTCGCCTAACCTCTTTTTGCAGTTTAAACCCATTATTTCCTGCCCTGTTACCAGCTCCATCTTCACAGCCAACTTCTACACACCTCTAGTTAAAGAGGAAAGGTGACAGATATTTCAAGATATCTTCAACTCTAAGCAAGTCCAAAGTTTGGACTCCTTAAAGTGAGCTGGACAGTAAGTGCTAACATAGACAGAAGGAATGCCTTCGTCTCTCAAGCCTGCATGCGGGCAACAAATCCATCAATCAAGGTCTGAGCTAGATAAAAAGACACTAGCTAGTATTTCAATTAGTTCCTTCTGGAATAAGGCCAAAATACACTAGTTGATGTGAACAGGTAAGACAGAATCCACTACTTTCTAAAAAGAGCTATTTGATGAACAAACTGAAAAGTGTTCTCTTAAAGATTAATTTATTTCCCCTTATCACATATACTTATTTGTTATCACAGGTCTGCTTGCAAGATTCACGATGGTGAGCTCAGGGCAATAAACAATTCATTTTGAGAAATCGCATGTAAACTGAACAAAGATACAGGAATTACAAGCTAATAAAGAAAAAAGAGGCAGGCCTAATCAGCACTGGGCTATCTCGGTAGTATCTCTATTGAGCATCAGTAATGCTTAAAAAAATTATAACAGGTTTCTGTTTCTTCAGAAGGTTTTTACAAAACAACAACAAAAAAGTATCTGGAAAAGGACAGGGATTATTTTCCAAACACTGCTGTGAGGTCTGATTTTCTGTTTCTTTGGCACAACTCATCCATGGCCTCACCGCCGTGGCTGTTTCTGTACAGGGAAGTTGTCAGTCAGGGTAGTTGCATCAACCTGGTCCTGGGAAACAAGTAGCAGCCTTTTTCCAATACCTGCCAACACTATGGCTAAAGAGAGAAGGAACTTTTGTCTTTTTCATCATAAGAAGTGCTGGGTAAGTTGCCACTGTCACATTTCCATGTTCGCTTCAGAACATTTTATAATGGGCAAGTTCTGCCCTCTGTTAGACTTTGACAACCCCTACTAACTCTCTTCAAGTGACACAGGTGTATTATTTGACCTAATTGCATTTTAAAGCCCAAATAAGGTTCTTGCACTCTAAGCTGAGACAGGCAACCTTTCTCTTTGCCCTACCCACAAGTCCCTGTGACACAGTACTTCTGACATATTGCAAATTTCTGAGGAGTTATTCCTTCCAAACAAGTATCTTCCTTGTTATTTAGCTGGGCTGAAGGGCAGTTCACCGTCATTTATGACAGAGGCGTAGAGACAAGTGAATAGCAATTACTCAGCATTTGTTAAAACGAAGGCCTCACCTTTAATAATTGCACAGTCACATTTCTTTGCACAGGGTCAACCAGAACTCCGGAAGGGAGACTTGCTGATTGACACAAATATGTTTGTATTTCAAAGGGCAAACTACAAAGTCAAATAAAAGGCGGTGTTTGCACAAGAGTTAACTTAGCCATTTGGCATTCTCAAAGAGCTCACCGATCCCACGGAAAAATGTCTCTCCTTTGCTCTGCTACAATGCATTTTTAACTCAAACTTTAATACAGGTGTACAGAGAGGTCAAATTGCCATGATCCCCCTGCAGAAGGCTAGCTAAAACGCACAACCACAAGAAAGAGGCACTAATAATGATCATGAAAGCAGCAGACCACTCTGGTGGGCAGAGCTCCTTCTCCCCGGTATCCCCACAGTGAGCTGGCAGCTGCTAAACACTCCGGGCAAGTTAGAACTACAGGGGTCCTCCGACTGCGTGGAAGGACGAACCAATGTCCAAGCAAACCGGAAAGACAGAGAGGAGACCTCCTTTCCCACACTTTCATACACTGATTACAGTTCATCTTGAACTAAAACAACCAGCTCTACGGTCACTGTTCTAGCACAGCCTAAGGGGAAGGAGACATGATACTTAATAAGGTCACATACTGCTCTTGGGACGGCACCATTCCTGTTAAGACAAGGGCAGATCCCTGCAGTGCTGGATCAGACCCATAGTGCATCTCCTTCAGCTTCCATCAGAGCCAGAGCTGCTCTTTCACAGTGGACAAGGTCTCCTGCCCCTTTTCTGGAGCCACCCAGCAGCCCTCCTTGGCACTGCTGAAGCCATGCTCAAGACTCCTTTCCCTTCTGCTGCCACTCCACACTCTACTGCAAGCGACTGTAGGTTGATTTTGTTCTCCTTTCTCTCACAAATTAAAGTGCTCTATCTATCCTAGAGCCATCAGTGGGTGCTTTCACAGTGCCCGCAGCCCTCTGAGCACACTTTCAAGCTACTGGGTGTGTTGAATCCAGGGTTACCAAGTACATTAATTCCGGGTACCAAGTGCATGTCTTCAAAGAGCAACCAAGAACTTTAAGGTGGATCGACTAAATGGATAAAGGATTTACACACAGGTAAATTTAGCCAAAACGGATGGAAATAGTTTCACAGTTTATTAGCAAGGCACTTACACACTGACTTCACCTCTTTAGTTGATTCCTTTCAACTTTGCTCCCCACACAGGCAGGCCTTTGAACCTCAAAGCATCACAAACCAGTGTAGACTATCAGCCACATCTATATGTATGCATGTGTACCCAGCACCCACTGAATTGTCACATCCAGCCTGAAGTATTGGATCCACTACTTTAATCTTGCATAGATTTTTGGAAGTAGTCCAAATTTGGGTCAGCATGACAGAACTGTGTCTGGGATTAGAAACTATCCTCATGTGCTTATGCGCCACGGAAAGGACTTCAGCAACAAACTGCAAAAAAAAGTTCTTTTGCATTAAGTGTAACTATTGCTACTCTGAGATTAAATATTACCTGGAAAGTACTCTCATTAACTGCAGAGTCCTTGATTAATGAGCAGGTAGAGTGCGTATAGGGACCTGGTCCTGATTTCAGCTCTCTTATTAGCTCTACCCTGGACACTTCTGATCATCACAAAAATAAATGAGGAAATCCAAGAACTAATTATGAGTGGCCAAAATGTGTCAACCTAATAACTGTGTTACAGTACTTCAGAGATTAAGGGGGGTTTGACAGACGGGCAAAATGCAAACACCGCAGCCACTCAAAAGGCAGAGCGACAGAATTCAGCTATCTTCTAGCATCTCTGGTGCGTGAGACCACAGCAAGCCTCTCAAGAAATAGTTCCCATTTCAGAATGGCTCTGGTGCAATTTTGGCCCATGCAAACATTTGTTCATTATTTCAACATTGATGGACACAGGAGGGACCTTCAACGCTCAGCTCAGTCCCAAGGAGGGGTGGCGGGGCTGTTTCTCCCCACCAGGACACAGACATCGAGCACTGCCCAAATGCCCCTGGGGGACCTTCCTCAGAGGGAAGGAGCTTGGCACCCAGAAAGCGTAGGGCAGGGGACAGCATCCCACCCAGAGCTCCTGTAAGGTGCCACTGCAGGTCTGAAGGCACGTGGGCTGCGGCTGCAGACCATGCACTGGGGAAACCAGGACCATCTTCTCTGGTTTGTCGGCAAACACAGTTGTATCTAAGCATCTCCTGCTATACTTATCCAGCAGCCACTGCCCCCAAGCATTTCTGTGAAACAGTAAGGACTACCTACACACCCTCTTTTTAATTTGTGTTTACTTGTCTCTTGAAAAAGCCCAAAGAAATCTTTTACATGCACCAGCAAAGTACAACAAAAGTGAATACTCCAGCATCTGAAGAAACGTTCAGGCAACTTGTGCCCTACAATTGATGTCCTGTTTCTCCCTACACTTTCCTTCTAATCCTCTCCATAATTACACAAGCTGCCTGATCTTCCCCAAGCAGTCAATTCCCCCAGATCCATTTTCAAATGGCCATCCTCGAGAGTGCCTGGGCACTGGATCAAGCTGTCTCAGCTTGATGCAACCCACGCTGCTATTGATGGCTCCCCCAAAATGCGTGGGTGCAACTGGCCAGATCCGAGCAAGGGTTGCCCGGACCCAGCCCCAGAGGAGAGAACAGGTCAGGGGAAGGTACTGATCCGGTCCTTTTAACATGCTAATTTGCCCAGTGGCTGCTTCAGTCATTGCCAGGCTGGACACTTCAAAAGGAAACTGTTTTCAAAGCAGGGATGTCTTTTTCAACTGCAGAAAATGCTTAAAACTGAAAACAAATGAATTCAAGCACCAAGTTCACAGAAGCGCTGGTCGGTATTCTTCAGCTCCGCAGACAGAGATGTTTGATGTATGGAAAGACAGACTTGTTAATTAATGCTATTAAAATGTGGCCTGGCAAGAAGCCTCTGGGATTTAAAATAAGAAAATCCACACCCTTTAAGTGCACGCTTTAATATAAAGATAGCCTGTATTAATATAAAAAAAATTCAGCCATAACCTCTTGAATCGTTCCACTGATTTCCCCCACACACACTTCTCAGAAGTAAAATGTAGTTCAAAATCAAATTTCTGTAATTCAATTTCTGTAATTCAACATCAACACTGGAGAACATTTTGGCCTTTCTTAGCATTGATAATGGGGAAAACAAAGCTGATTGTTC
This sequence comes from Chionis minor, assembly GCA_013398295.1. Classification (NCBI taxonomy): domain Eukaryota; kingdom Metazoa; phylum Chordata; class Aves; order Charadriiformes; family Chionidae; genus Chionis; species Chionis minor. The sequence goes on from VZSF01001698.1 coordinate 1,014,051, forward strand.
AACCCCTTCAAACCGCTGAGAACACATGGTGAAGGCCAGACAAAACCCTCGGTGTGACAGAGGCATTATTAAAATATTTCAGAAAGCAGCAGCGTTATTGACTAATGCTTTTGCTACCGACACACGGTCTTCGATCACTGGCTAAATACAATGTGAGGAATGGATACAATGACAGGATTTAATTAACGGTCTGTGGAAGTACTGAAATGTGTTACATACACAAGATTTGCAGACAGAACAGAAATCAACCGAGTGTTTTGCATCCCTGTTTGTGGCTCACATCATGCTTCTAGTAAAACCAGAGATGAGCTGCGAAAACCAGGAGTGCTCTCCGAGCTAAGGGAGTTAATGAGCTATAGCTCTGACCCGCAGCATATTACCCTGCTTTCAAAGATTAAAGACCAAAAACTTGATTTCCCCTCCAAGTATGTCTCTATCTCCAAGACTAAAGTCAGAATTGGCTGGAAAGCAAGAAGAGCCGATCCCCGATGAAGGAAGAGCCTCAGGCTCCGAGCTCAGCCTGCTCCTCCAGACCCTGGACCGGGGCAGCCATGACCCACCAAGCCCAGCACCAGATACACCTGCAGCACCAGCCAGCCCCCTCCATGCTCCCCTGCCGCCACAGCAGGAGGGAATGCAGGATGCCCTTGAGCTCTAACTCCTGGCTGCAGGGCACAAAAAGCCCCTCAGAAGCCATGGGAGATCGGAGTCAAACAGTGAGGAGATGACTGTCAACCTGACGTTGACTCTGGAGCAGGCAGTGTCATCGGAGCAAACTTACTCACAGAAACAAGGCATGAAGAGATAACACCAAATATGAGCAAAATGGAACTGGTTTCCTTGCCACTAAATTGCTAGCTTTATGGGACTTCATGCTGAACAGTATGAAAAAAATCCAATTTGCTTTGAAGCACATTAGTCTAACATCCTAATTATTGTTTACATTGCCATTTGCCTTCTATTAAGAATTGAATAATTACCCAGCGCTCCATAGTTTAAAAATACAAGCAAACAGGATTATCTGGGTAATTAAGAGACTGTACTGCAGCTTTGTACTGCGGCTGTACAAAGTATTCACATATACAAGGAGAAGCAATAGTTATCGATCGCCTTCGTTCAAATGGTGCTTTAGGGAGCTCCAGTGTGCAAGATGGGTAACTCGGAGAAAGGTGACCAACGCCTGCAACGAGCGCGGAGGGAGGAGAAGCTATCTTGAAGCTAGGACACTAAACTGAGTTTTCCTTCTGGTCTCATCTCAGCCACAGACATCCTCTGGGAAAGCTACCTAGCCTTCCTCCCTCCATCCTCCAGCTGCTGCGGCACCAGAGCATCCCTCCTCCTCCTCCTCTTCCTCCTCCTGCCCAGGAGCCTTTGCCAGCCTGCTGAACCCCCCGCCTCTCCCCAGCCTTTGCCCCAGCAAGCGTGAGGCCGGTTGCTGAGCACACCTCTTTCAGTGGGTTTGTATAGACGAATGTTAGTGAGATTCAAACCCATCCATCTTAAAAAAAACCCAAAAAACACCACACAAAAAAAAAACCTCACACACAACCGAAAAAAAAAGACCAAACTAAATTTTCTCTAGGCATTCATGACTAAATGAGCCAAAGCAAATACCAACTGTACACTATAGCCTTTTTTTTTTTTTTAAACCTTAATAGCCCATCCATATTGTACTTTAAACAGCATGACCTCCCGTTCTGGATGACTATTAGGACAAAAGCAAACTTTTTGCACGTTCCTTTGTTGTTTTAAAGAGCCTTTCCTCCATTTAATTATGCCACCAGGTTTCACACTGCGCAGTTTACTACCCCTGTGAAATTACCTTCAAGTTAAACACTAATTGGACATCCAACAAAAACGAATGTGCCCCCCTTCCCCCCCTTGTTTTTCCTTCTAGTTTCTTATAGGATGTAGCCCCAACAGGATCAGGGTCCCAATTTTGTACCACTGATTTATAAAGACACAAAATGAAAACCAGTACTTTAAAGAAATACAGTACATTCGTGCAGCATGTGTTCTAACTTATATCAATAAACCTTTCAACAAATCCGTTCTGAACAAGCCTGTGTTTTGGGAGCATTTAATGAGCCTCGGCTTTATTTCAAGCCAAAGGCAATTTTAAGTAAAGCTGAAATAAAGAAAAGTTAAAAAGAAAAGAAAGCCACTAAAACCAAAAATAAAATAAGAGTTCTTGTGTAATCATGAGGCTTAAGAAAGCAGAACTTTTCTCACAGATTATTTTCTTTCAATAAATTAAGACAGCAGTTCATTTGTGCGTGTTTACCCAAGTGCTACCAGCCCCTTTTCCCCTTTGCACCAAACTACAGCCATAGGCCAAATCCACCTCTGCCACCCGGCCAGAGAAGCGAAGGGCACTACAGCAGGGCTGAGCAGACCAACTCAACACGTGGAAAATGTCATAAAATGTAGTGCTTTTTCACACACGTGTGTGCGCGCGTGCTTACAGGGTGCGGGGGATGCCAACTCCCAAGATGCTTATTCCGTCATTGAGGTTGTAGCTACAGAAGGGCTTTGTGGTCAACAGTGGACATCTAGAGGAGATGACACCCAAGGGCTGGCAGCCCCACCAGGCATGAGAAACGGTGCTCCCTGCACCTCCCGCCATGGTTTTACGAACAAGGCTGGGGTTTGGAGCACAGGACTGTCCCACACGCCTGCTCCCTCGGCCCGCAGAGACTGGGGAAAGAGCCAGGGCCAGGAGTAGACCTCAAGACGCAAGGAGTGCACTGCGCAAATACTACACTATCTCTTAAACAAAGAGATCAAAAAAAAATTGAAACAGAATTCATTTGCATAAAATCCAAATCTTTGAGCTCTGCATAAACAGAAGGAGATTTTGGCTGGCGTTTCCAAAGGAAGCTCTTATCTCCTTTGTGAAATGGGGAAATGGGTGTGCTACTTTGCATCAGGGTGTATACAAAAGATGTAAATGAGGAATTTGCTGCATGCAAAAAGCAAAGCGGCGGACAGCTGCCAATCCCCATTCACAGGGAGAGCTTCCTTAGTCTCCAGTAGGAGGAAAGAGAAGGGAACCAACATGTTTGCTTCCCAGGGAGGTGAAGCAGGCTCTGAATATTCATAAAATGGCCATTTAGTCATGGGAGTGTTAATTGTCTCCGATTCACAAAAATGTGTGACCTCACCTGCTCCCCTCCCCCCCCCCCCCCNTCAAAAGGATGCGCCATAATGGCATGAAACCAGATAAGATATTTATCTCACAATTTTGGGGGGCTTTTTGGCACAGTCTCAAAAGACTGAAGTGTACTGCTGAGCATTTCTTTAATCACTTCTCACAAGCGCAATAAAGACCAAGCTCAGCAGAGCATATTATTAGACAGATAATAACCCTTACCCAGCCAAGATCTAAATACTGAAGTCATCACACACAAGATGAGTTGTCTGGAAAGTTTTGGTTTGGAAGATACACAAAACCTAGAAGATGGTCTATATGCCCCACAAAAGTCTACTCGGACCTGCCATGAAATTTCATACCACCACAGCAGCTCATCTGGCTTTGATTCTGAGGACCATGCTTTTTACTAGTAACATGCAGAATAAGGACCAGATATTGCTCCCCTGTGTGCCAGCAGAAATTTTGTCACGAATTCAGACGGAAGCAATCCCAGCCTTTCTCCAAGGGATTCATGAAGGGACAATTGCTTGACAAATGTAGCTTGACTTCTGCAGGGGGAAGGGAGGAGAAAAGCAGTACAGAGCCTGCAATGACAACGTTTAAATGGAGATTTTGAAACGCACCAGGTGGTACAAAAATCACAGAGGGAGCAACCCTTGGAAGATCTATTGAGCTACATGAGAACATAACATAACCGAATCACTCCTTCAGCAGAGGAAAGAACCAACTAAATTTGGTTCAGACAGACTGTGTTTCAGTATCACTCCCATGCCCCTCCTGGTAGCTTCCGTGTTCTCAGCTCCTTTTAAAACGTAACATGTTGAGTCTGTGCATTTTTTTTTTTCTTCCCCTGCCAAAAATAATCAACCTGAAAAAAAAATTCTTCTGAAATCTCTAATCTGTGTAGTCTTACTCACCCTTCTTGATTACCCTTTTGTGCAGCCAGACTGTTCATCAGCGTTATTCTGACAAGAAAAAGTTGTCTACGACTAAAATGGGAAAGTACATACAAATTATTTTATTTCCCCGCCCCTACAAAACCCACCATCCAAAAAATCTTATCACAAAAAAAATAATTAGACTCTACCCTTCTGATGTAAACTGAACTGCTGCTCTCAATGATCACAGCCACTCTTCAAAGCCTCCAAGATAAAAAGAACCTTATCATTCAAATTATTACTTCTTAGGGATGCTCTTATCAAAGTATGAAGGAAAATTCTAAAAACAGCAGTGATATGAAACCAGGACTGAGCCATATTTTAAATGACACTGGATTTTCTGCCAATTGGGCAATTCACAACTCAAAAAAGCAAGTGTAGATGAAGACAAAGCTGTCGGCTCTCATAACCTTTACAATATCACAGTAAAAATCTCAACTGTCTCACATATTTATACTAAATGGCAGGTCTAAAATTGAGATTTGTAATTTCACAGCATCAAAATCATCACAGATGGCTACAGTCTATTGCTTCTTTAATCTGTCTTTTCTCCCTTCCTGCTTGTTTTCCCCCCCTCCTTTGAGTTAAAAAGATATGCATTTTATCATAAGGAAATCGTAGCTAAACCCAAACCACACTATATTAATATGTAACAAAACAATTTACATAACAATGATGCATACAAGCAAAGTTTAAAATTATTTTATGTCTCAACTTTGCCCTAAAGCATTAATTACCTCAAACTTGAGATGTACTACTAGTTGGGATAGTCATGTTCCATCAACAATGTTCCACATTTATGCTCTCCTAAATGGATAGCCATTAACACAGGAAGTTTGGGGAAGAATAACTAGTAATAAGAGAAAAAAAAAAAGAACCAACAGGAAGTTGGGGGTTTTTTAGCATCAAGTTCATGGCTACAAATTCAGCTGTCAGCAAAGAATCCGTGCTTACCTAATATTTCTATTGATCACTCCTGTGACACACCTGTGAAGCTTCCCAAACAAGAACAGGTTAAATATTTGGCTCCTTTCCCTTTCTGCCTTGGGTTTTTGTATGCATACATATATATACACGCACATCTTATCATCAATAAAGTCAGCTGGAAAAAAAATAGCAGTCAGAGGAAGGACAGTTTTTTGTCATCGTATTCAAACACCTCCATATCACCAACACAATTTTTAAAAATCCTGTTCAAGGTCAGAGAGTCATTAACTCCCACTACAGGAACCACTTTAGACATGAAGTGGCTTCCCATTACACTTCCCACACACACACACCAGAAATTAAGCAAAAGCAGCTCAAGGAAAACGTGTTATTTAAAAATCAGAAGGCTGAGAGAACTTGAAGCAGCTTTTAGGGCAACTCGGGCACCAGCTGGTCCGTCCCAGCGCTCTCCGGCAGGGGGGAGGTCCTAGGAGAGGGCAGGGAGCTCCCACATCTCCCGTGCATCTCCCAACAAGTGCAAAGCCCCAATCCACTGGCCTCAACCATTTCTGCCCGCTGAGCTTTTGTCAAACATCGAAGATCTTAATCAATCCTAACTCTGACCCTAGGATCACAGGGGAAGATGGATGAGGAAACGGGACAACCTCTGACCTTTCCTTGTATTTGTCCTGCCACAGTCAACCTATTGAAAAACAATTGAGGTGGAACCTGCTCACCAGCTCCAGGCCCTGCCCGGCACCCTTTTACAGCCTTTCCCAAACGCCAAGTCTCTCCCCCCAGCCCCCATCCTCTGTACCAAACCCGCAGGAATCCTCCTCGCTTCATACTCCTCCTCCCCTCCTAAAACCTGCCGGAGCAGAACATTTGCTGAACGGCAAAGTGGAGCAGGGTAAGAAAAGGGGAAGCCTCCTTCAGCAGTGTCAAAGGCCAAACTGCTTTAACGGCCTCACTGGAAACCAGAGAGCAGGCTGCATAGTTCTGGTAAACTTCATGAATTCACAAAGAGGAGCTTCCCAGTAAACTGTTCTGGCTGGGGAATGGCAAACGTGAGAAAAGGAAACCACAAATAACCGCTGATGAAATGGGTTTAGCGCTTTCAAATTACATGCTGGCTCAAATCCTCTCAAAATGACGAGCACAGGCCAATTTCACTCTGGAGAGCCCAAGAGACAGAGCGTTTTTATCTCCTCTGTGAATATGGCATCATCTGATCTTCCTTTTACTTGGAAAAAAACCCCAGAGAATTGTGTTTCCTGAGCCCAACCTTCCCCAGGTGAGGCTGAGAGCCGGTCGGTAAGCTAACGTTCATCCTCAAGGCCTAGTCCAACACCACAAAAATAAATAACCAAAACATCCCACTATCACCACTGCCCACAACCAAAACCTCAAGAGATTTCCCTTGAGCAACACAGGATTTGTTAAGCAATTATTTCATCATGTCTGGGCCACTGACACCAAAAAAATGGTAGATCTAGGTCAATCAGAGAGACCCAGTACTGACCCAATACGCCTTTAGGAGAAGGTGGAATAATCTCCATGTAATAAACCAAGATGCTTTCCCCCCCCACATCATTCACTTCCTCCTCCGACAACCCAGGCTATAAAGGTGTCAAGCAGCTTTGCCCAGAAGTTATTGAGCTATTAGAAAGCACCAGCAACTCCCCAGCCACCAACGGGCCTCCCCTGCGGCGCTCCATCAGTACTACAGGTTCACATTTTAACAACACACAGGTTTTCAAGTTTCCATCTCACCAGGTTCCAAAAATCCACAGTAATTTACCCCAGACAGGATGCCCTGCCATCATGCTGCTCATCTTTCAGCCCATGGTAATTTTGTCGCCGTTACGGCACTCTTAGGCTTTTCCCACACAGCAAAAACACTAGAAATTAAGAACTAAATTTATACATAGCGCTTCTTTCCTGCCAAAGCTTAATTTCAATGCATAATAGTGAACTGCATATTGACTATAAATTATCATTTAAAAGAAATCAAGTAGGACATTCAAAAGACACTGATCTCTTAGGAGCCTGGCACAAAAGCAATCAGTTACTTGCTCTGCTAACTTGTTCTCAGTCTGAAGATGAAAAAAAATGACCTAGTGAAAAATACACCAAGAAGATGCAAAGCAAAGTCATCTGGCTCTGAAGAACCTTTTCCAAAAAAACATGCGCCCAAATCCACTAATGAGCTGAGCAGCTTCAGTTCAGCCCCCAGCAAAATTAAGCCCATTGACCTGTGCAACAATCTATTTAAGTTTGATCTTAATTTATGCTTACAAGAGCCAAAAGTTTAGAAGCTGAGGCTAAAGATATTTTATTTATACTCCCACTCCCTTCCCGCTTTCCCTAACCTTTTACAACTTCTTTTCCAGAAAGGGGAGGCAAAGAGAACATAGGTTTTGAGGGTTTTCTCTTTTTAGGATAATCTGTCTTTTATACAGACTTTAATCCCTAATTCTGCTGCACACAGGATGGTGTGTGTGGGAGGGTGGGGTGGAGACTTTTAGCATTTCTAAGAGTATCCTAGCACCTCTATTATTAAGCTGACAATAGAGACCCTCTGAGAAATGAAAATATTTAACAAAGGCAGCAGTGTCAAATATCAAAGGGTTATTTAGTGCTAAAAATTTGCAACAAGTAAAACACCAAAATCCTCCCCTTCCCAAAGCGGGAAAGTAATCCAGCTAAAATTCCTGCTTCCCCCGCTCCAATTGGTTCTTACCCCACTGCGTTATCCAAATAAGACTTTGCCAGAAATTCTTGTGCTTAAAAGTTCACTTCAGATAAAGCTTTAAAGATTTGTCTCTTTAAACGACGGAAGCTCAGCTGCACTGTGTTGCAGTCATTCACATTTTGTTGACTACTGTGAGCCAATTCAAACTTAGGTGCCTGTGAGAAAATGTGTTTCTCCTTCTGCCTGTTACGGTAGTATCATTTGTTGTGCACTGTATAATTCTTAGCCTTGCCACCTGGAGCTATTGGACTTCTTCATTAAACTCCTCTGTCCCACCACATCCCACGGGGGCTGCTAATTACTGGCTTTACTCCATTTACTCTCATCTCCGATTCAATTATGCATTCAACTAAGCCCTAATGAAGAGTACAATATGGCTCATCCTACCTTGGCATTCACCGTTCCGTTCTTCATAGCCAGCATTGCACAGACAGTTGCCAATGGGCACCAGCCATTCGCCATCTGCCCCACAGTACATTTTTGGCACATCCTTCTCTTCCGAGTTGTTGACGCAGGAGCCGCGAACCTCCACCAGAGAGGATGTATCAGCCCCGGTAATGGTGTCTGGAAACTGTGCCAGGTTTCGAACTGTCAACGGGCACTTCTTATAGAAGACACGAACAGACACCAAAGCAATGCAGGCACCGACATCCTGAAAAGCCAAGTAAAACCCTTTCTTGCTGAGTGGCCCCACATCCCGTATCTCTGTATTCAGCTTCATGATCCTGTCACCAATGTCCACCTGGGTGAAGCTCTCATCAGCAGCGATGGTGTCGATCTTTGCAAACTGGCTCTCTCTAATAAAACGCTCCTTATCATTGTTTGATTCATAGTAATAAAGGTTGAAAGTCTCTTTGCAAGTTCCCATGACGCCTGGCAGGCTGTTGCAGTCTCTTAGCGTGAACTTGATTTCAATATATACCCTCTGAGCCCCCTCACGGGGAATCCAATCAGTTCGTAACCAATTATTCTGACTGGGCTCCATCACATTGCAGACTTGATAGGTGCGGATCGGAGTGTTCTTCTCATCCATAATGCTCACTTCCTCCCACTGCAAAGAGGGAAAAGTGGAAAAAAAAAAATACATCAGCATTAAAAGAAACAACAGAGCTTCACATCAAATATAATCTGCACTTCCACAACTAACATGGAGAGCGCGTTTTTTTGATTACAGGAAAACAAACACACGAAAAAAAAACCAACCCACAAACCAGCAGACCAAGCCATAGCGAGGACCTCAACTACTTGGACATTAAGAATCTGTTCAGGAGAAACAAGCTCCAAATCAAGTAACTCCTTGAGGAGTAAACAGGTGCTTTAAAGGCTGTGTGAACCAATCCAAGAACACTCTATCGACTTACTATGTTTATTTGCTCTATAATTGAGCCCACAGGATCCTGCCTAGATCAGGGCTGCACGTGGCACTTCACAGACTCCTAGGACAGCGCTGACACTATGGCATTTCCCGTATGGCAGACAAGGCAGGTCGTGCATGGACCCCGTCTTGTACATGGGAATATCAACAGTGAGATCACATGACTTGGTCGCACAAGAAGTACAGGGCAGAGAAACGAACATCCACATTTCTAGCATCACTACCACGTATTTTAAACTCTTAAGCCACCTCTTAGTATTTCTCTAAGCTGCCAGCTACTTTCCTGGGCTAGCAATATCCCAGACACGCTGACCAAATAGTCTTTACTTTGGAGTTGGGCAGAAAGAGCTGCCTACAGAGAACTGCGTCCTTGACACGGGTGGCACTTGGAGATGGAAGGACCAGTAAGGAGACAATATCATCAGTCTATCAACAATGCCGACATAACTTTGCTAGCCAAAGTTTCTTATTAGCAGAAAGGTGGGAAAATAAAGAATATTACACATCTCATCCTGGAGGAAATGTTAGGAAATAGCTAAATTCATATTCTCAAAAACCTGAAGAGGTTAGCAGAGAGGGTAAATGCTGAAAGAGCAGAGTAGTGGCACACTTCCAAACTCTAACACCCCTCAAACCAAGTTCAGGCATCTTCAGAAGTGCCAAACTAACAGGCAACATAATTACGAAACAACAACAACACAAGGAATCCAAGAAAGATACAGAAAAAGACAGATCTGGCCTAATTCAGTATTTCAGCATGATGAACCTATAAAAGGGAAGAATGTACAGCCAACAGTTTTGAAAAAAATGTATTATCATAGACAGAAGAAAGTTTATCAGTGTTCTCCTGGTAGGGAGGGAGGGGGGGAAGTAGGGTCATTAGGGAGAGAGATCTTTCCAGCAAAAACCCCATAGCACTTCAGTATCAGAAAAACCCTCCTTTAAAAGAAATAATATATTAGATAAGGATACACTGTCCAGGTTTGCAGGCAACACAATGAAGCATATAAAATTATCCTTGGAAAACAGTAGCAACTTTAAAGACACTTCCCAGAAGTGCTTTTCAGAACTACTGAAGCCGTGGCTTTGATAAAGAGAAGCCTTCTTAACGTTAAGGGGCTTCTTGTATAATATCCTGCATTCTTCTCACAAGGATTGCTCTTATGCAAGTGATTTTTACTTAAAAAGATTCCAGCTTAGCTGAAACCGTTTATAGAATGACAGTAGTTAGCACCATGAGTCACTAGGAGCAGAAAGAATAATATTTTATTCGCTGCCTAGAGATAACTGCAAATTAAAATGAAGGAGGGGGGGAAAATCAATACTCAGCATGTTACTCCTTTTCACAGAAAAGGAAAAAGTAAATCTTAAAAAGTCATCTGTCAATGTAAAGTGTAACATGGTGTTAGTAAGAAGACAGAGTTGTTTAATTTACAGCTGCCACGGAGCTAGTTTACTGTTACAATATTGTCTTTATGATCCATCACTTTCCATTCTGCTTATCTTCAGGCTGTCTACGCTACCTGTATTGTGTGTGGTACAAGAGAAAGGAAGAGGCAGAGGGAAATAATACTTGTTGATGGGATTTCCTTTAGTACATTTATACAATGGAGGATGCTGCTAGACAATTCAATAAAGATACCGCTGAGGTCAACGGACAGACTGCAACTAAATTCAGCAAGTTTCACATCAGGTTCTCAACATGCCATCGTCTCCCAACAAGCACGTAAGTACGTGCTGGGTCTCTTATTTCATAAACATACATACACAAAACAAACCTAAGCATGTCTTGCTGCCAGAGCCGAAAAATAACTACAGCCCCAATTTCCAGCCACTGTAAATGATTTGTAACTCTAAGTATGTGGTCAAAGCCGTAACTTTCTGCTTTCAAGCCAAAATTTACTTTTATAATTCAGCTCTTCCCACGGTTTAATGATGCAGAATAAAACATTCTGGGTGCAAAACCCACTTTTCAACTGTGAAAAGCAAGAGTAAATCATTACTTACATTTATAATGCAATTCATTAATTCCTCCAGGGCTATTCTATATTTGATTACTGCTAGTCACTGCTAAATGACTATGTTTATCTCCAGCCCTTCTTATCCACACAACCCTCACACCTCAGGAACTGCGTGGCTAAGATCTAGAAAAACACCTTTTTTAATAGACAATAAAGGTACACATAATTAAAGAAAAACTAGCACTGAAGGACAGAATCTTCCCAGGAAGATAGAGGAGGAGTTCATTTCTGCTGCTTGAAATAAATCTGCAGCATATGAAGTTAAAATAAATGCTTTCCAAGCACTGTATCTCAGAGACAGACCATGTACTCTTAAATTTTTCACTACTGGCTTAAAAATAGAACACACATATGTAGGTTTAGTGAAACGAGTCACGTCCGCAATAAGAGCACGCATTTTCCTTCTCGAGCTGGCATGGCACTTTCAGAGAAAACACAGGGGGAAAGGGGGAAATCCAACAACCATTAATAATACACAGCTGTCCTCTGATCACCAATTCTACAAGTGACTTATTAAAACTTGTATTTTAGGTCCTGCTTTAATACACAGCGTAGCTATCCCTTGGAGGGCCGTATGAAAGACCTCATCTCGTTAACTGACCTTTGCAGGGTATAGGATTAACGAGGAAGCCCGGGTCTCCCCGCGATAGAGCTGTACCTTTCCGCACTGTCAAGAGATGCGGGCAATTGCCCGCAATCAGCAGAGAATGTGCACAGCCGGCGCTGCCAGAGGCCTGCCAATCACTTCCCCGCTCCTTGGAAAAAGGAGTTTCGGGGACAGCACAGCGTGCTCAGGCGGAGCACAAGCCAGGACTGTAGTCAAGTTCACCCAGACCAACAATGGGGGAGAAAAACAATCCCCCATTCTCCCATGTTGTGGTTATTCACAGCTTATGCATAATGCATCACCAGCCAACGCAACCTCGGATTCCTTCCACTCACTGCTGTTTCCCTAGCTCTGCTTCTTCTAATTACGAGTGGGAACGCACACACACACAAAAAAAGAAAAAAAAAGAAGTAAATTTGTAGGCTTCCTGAAGAATCCAGTGCTTTGTTGCGCACAGGTCCTGATCTTTCAGCACTTTTATTTTTCGAGCAGTTTGACTTAGTTACTTCTGCTTAAGCGTACTAAGCTGCTTTACTCATTTAATATTAAAAGGATTTAGGGTAGGGTTTTTTTATAATAGTGTTTAGTGTGCGTTACTGGTGTTTTTCTTAAATTGTTCACTTTAAGAAATAAAAAGCCTTTCTAATCGCTTATGGCAAGAAAAACCTCAAGAGATCCGACAGAGTACAGTCTCCACCAGATCCCACCAACTTCAGAGCCCAGCGTCGTCAGGAGTTTCCCACAGAGGCCCTGGGCGCTCGGCAGGGTGCGGTGAAGGAGCAGCAAGGTGCCCATCCGTTAATATAAAGCTAAATTAGTAGAGATACCCTGCCTGCAGCCCACTGAGCAAAGGGGCTGCAAGCCCCAGCGAGGGATGGGTGAATCTCTTCGTGTCCTCACGTCGCCATAGGGTAGTGAATTCGAGTGATCTTCTTACAATTGTCTCTTTGGAAAGTGCATAAAAAGAAACTCCAAGGAATCACCCTTGAGTACTGGCTTCTTCAGTTTATTTGTTCAGACACCAAAACATACGATGTTTACCGCCTGAAATAGGACAACTGTCCCGTCACGCCAAGAGGTCTGTCGTGTATATCGATCCCTACTCCTTCATCCAGAAATAGAACGGCAATTGCCCTGAACATCTCCCAGCCAAGACAGCCCAGAGATATAATAATTACCATCAAGAATGCCAGTTCGGTCGCCAGATCGCATTTCTTGTTGGTATTTCAGTTTTAAATAGGCATCTAAGGCCATGCCTCAACCAATCTCCTAATACTGAAACCTCTTTTCTGCCCTTTTGGTTTCCAGTTCTTCCATGACAGAACTATCCGAAGGGAGTATAGAGTTTCTCCAACAAAGAGTAATTCACTCGGTGAGCCAGGGAAGAAATCTGACCTCCCCACCACAATCAAGAATAATCGAGCCATTAGGACTCTCTGAGAGTTACTAATCACCCCCTTTACCCTTTTGATCAGATAGCGGTTTAAAACTTACCCCTCCTTCCAGGGGACTTGCTATCCACCCCAGTTCTCCCTGAACTGATCTGGAATCCAGCAAGGTAACTGCAGAAAGGTACAAATAAAACACATTAAATTCCGGCTGCCAAAAAAGGCAATATTAAAATAAATCGTTTACCTGAGCGTTTCCATATGCGTGGAGCACGACCGCGTCCACCTTCAACTCGCAATGTTATTTCCGACCGCGCCGATACCTTAAATCATTTGAAACTCTCCCCGTTTCGCATCCGCGGAGCCGCGCGTTAGAGCCGCCCGCGGGGCGCGGAGCGAGCGCGGCGGCGGGCCGGGAACGGGGCGCTCCCGCGGGATACACCGCCTTCGCCGCCGCCTGGCAGCTACCGACCGGCGGAACATCCTCCCTCACCGGGACCTCGGGACTCGCCCGGTCCCGGCCGGGAGCGGGGCCGGGCACCGAGAGACCTCGCGGGGGCTCCCCGACGGGACCGGCGCCCGCCCCGCGGGACGGCCCCGGGCTTCCCCCCGCGGAGCCGCCGCCGCCGAACCCTCCCGCGGGACGGGCTGCGGC
>VZSF01001699.1:0-102436 GCA_013398295.1 Chionis minor
CCTGCCAACTCATGCGCCAAGATGCTTAAATATACTTAAAGATACTTAAGCAAATGCTTTGCTTAAGTCCAGGTAGATAATACTAAGATAATAATACTAAGAAATACTAAGAGTTGATCTTAGTCACAGGCAGTCTACCTATCTGCTACAATGGGCACATATCAAGTGGAGAGAGAGAAGAGCAGAGAAAGTGTATGTCCTAGCATTTTTCATTTATCAGTGACCAAGCATGTGCAGATGCTTGGGGGATGAGTCTGGAAAGTGCAGGCAAGACAAACGTGCACAGCAAAATGGAAACAGTTCTTGCTTTTACAGTTACATAGAGCAGTATCACCTCAATGCTAGAAGCAGCAAACTTTTCCATTCCCCATCTGCTAGCATTCATTTTAATTCCTGCAGTATTGTACTATGGAAAATATGGCGTCAGAGAGCCCTTGCTTTTTTCTTAACTCATTTGTTTCTCTTTTCACCAGTAGAGGAAATGTTTCTGTTTCTACAGTATGTCCATTTTCAGTGGCTTGTTTTTCATCACTGAAGGAAAAAAAGAAAAGGAAAAAAAAAGCAGTAGATTTTTTTCTACAGACCTAATGTCTGAGTCACAGTCAGGAAGAGGGTAATGTACCTTGTTCCAAATGGCATCAGTGTTGCGTCTTTCCAGACAGTTTTTTTTTCTCGCAGCCAGTTACAGGAAAAGTAGGATGTCAGTTAAAAATAAACAACTTTTATGCTTTCCATACATAACTGCTCACTTCACACTGCAGACAAACCTCCTACCAAGCTGCTCCTCTCTGAAGCTGCTGTAACATTTCGAAGTAATTCATGGCAACCAAACCATTTCTTGTGAATCAGTCAGGCCTTCATAATTTTGGCCTTGATTTGAGAAATATCATTAATCAGGACTGCAAAACCCTTAATATCAAGCACATGCTTTTAGAGTTTTTCCGGAGTGAAACCTAAGTTGATTTCTAGTCAGGAAATATTTATGAACAGATACTGATTTGGTGGACTCTTTCTCTAATGTTGACTTCTTAAGAAGACTCTCCTTTTGTAATAGCTTCTCAGGTAGAAGGCCATCAACTACTGCACATTTCTCAGGTGCCAGATGCCATCAGAACAAATGTTTTTCTCAGAAGTATGAAAAAGTACAGTGTCTGTTCAAAGTCTGCCAAACAAATTAAGTTAAAGAACATGAGAAGTCATCAAATGGGAAACAACACTTTGTTCCCTGTGATCCTTAACTTTGCCTTTGCTGCTGTTACTCTCTCCATCAGGAGTAACGTGAGATGACCGTCTAATCTTTTACAGAGTTCTGGTATCTAAGTGCCAAAGCCTTTGCTGCTCCAGAAGATAGATGCAAAGCTCAGTGCTTTTTTCAGTCAAGAAGGGTTCAGGAACTGTGTATATTGTAAAAAACTACAGAAAACAGATTACAGTAAAACCAGATAGTGCCTTTATTCCTAACTGCCGCGGCTAATTTGAGCTGCAGAAGCCTACACTGCAGTCTATAAGGAAAAAGCTAGGTGTAAGTGGCCAGCAGGTACTAAAGCACCAATCCCTAAATGTCTTTTTCTGAGACCTGCCCACTCCTGACACACCGTTTTTCCACGTTGGGAGGAAAACAGAGGCAGAAATAAGCAGCACTAAAACATTTTTCAATTAGCAAGTGATTACATCTTTGGCAGCACACAGCAAAACTGAAGTATAATTGAACAAGCTAGATAGTATGCTGGAGGGAGGGTGCCCTTTGATGAGATGGGATACAGAGCCATGCTCTTCTCCTGCTGGTGTGCCGGCAGCTGCAGGAGCACCATCCTGCCTTTTCCATCCCTGCAACAGCCGTTAAGAGACTGGTACACCTGAAATAATGAGCATCCACCATTTGGTTTACAGCACGGTGGTGGGGAAGAATGCCATGTCAGCAAATTCAAGGTTTGACCCACCAAGTCTTTACAGGTGACCAGTGCCACTGGGTACGTCACCCAGGAGCTGCAAAGAGCTCACTGTGCATCCTACATTTACATGCTTGCTGGTCCAGATCTCTCTCGGAGAGAGAGAGAGAGAGAAACAAGAGTTTCTCGCCACTTCTACAAGGACAGGGAACTGCTGGAGAGGGGACAGCAAAGGGCTACAAAGATGATTAGGGGGCTGGAACATCTTTCTTATGAGGAAAGGCTGAGGGAGTTGGGTTTTTTCAGTCTGGAGAAGAGAAGACTGAGGGGGGATCTCATCTATGCTTACAAATACTTAAAGGGACAGTGCCAGGAGGAGGGGGCCAGTCTTTCTTCAGTGGTGCCCAGTGACAGGACAAGAGGTAAGGGGCACAAACTTGAACATAGGAAGTTCCATCTGATTGTGAGGGAAAGCTTCTTTCCTTTGAGGGTGGCAGAGCACTGGGACAGGCTGCCCAGAGAGGTGGTGGGGTCTCTGGAGACATTCAAAACCCTCCTGGACACCATCCTGTGCAACCTGCTGTAGGGGGACCTGCTCTGGCAGGGGGGTTGGACTGGATGATCTCCAGAGGTCCCTTCCAACCCCTGTGATTCTCTGAAGAGAGGAAACAAGCTAGGGTGTTTGTGTTACTTGGACGAATAACCTGTACATTCAGGCTGACATGGAATTCATCTCATAAGATGTCAGGGAGAAGGT
Organism: Chionis minor; assembly: GCA_013398295.1. Lineage (NCBI taxonomy): Eukaryota > Metazoa > Chordata > Aves > Charadriiformes > Chionidae > Chionis > Chionis minor. Next base: position 2,647 of record VZSF01001699.1, read on the forward strand.
CATTGTAAGGGAAGGCTCAGGGCTGAGGGGCTAGATGCCATTTTTAATGCTGATGCTGTTCTGGCCACAACAAAGTCTCTTTTAACCATATAATACCTCTGTTCCTCTCCCGTGACTCTGGGGTGCTCACATTCACACCCTGCTGTCTTTCTTGCTGTCTATTGAAAGGGCAAGTGTTGATGGTGGGACTGGAGTGTGTGTCTGGAGTGTGTCTGGAGCCCCCGTATGAGCAGAGGTGGCCTGCCTGCTCTTCAGCCCCATCGCTGCCATCTCCCATCAAGCTGCAGCCTGAAGCTGGAAACAGGCTTTGGGGACAGCCAGCTGCAGCCTGTGTGCCTGCTGCCACCTGCCAGTGAGGCTTTTTCCCCCTTCTCTCATGCAAATGGTTACTGCCGGCAGCACCAGCAGAGCCAGAGCAGGGTGCCAGCATCCATCACCAGCTGATGCTCTGGCTAGTGGCATTTACAGTTAAGAATAACAGTTAAGAATAACAGAAATTAAACTTTATCTGTTACACATGTCTTGCACCTAAAACACTTGCACGGCACCATACATGCGGTCACAAAAACGGTTGTCTGAATGCCTACACATTTCCCAAACCGCCGCATGAATTCCAAAATGCTGTATAAACATACTTTGTGAAGCACTCGTGGGTGACAGGCAAATTCTTCTCATAACAAGGGGCCTGTTGTTTCCTGAGTAACAAATGTATGCCAGAGGGAAGCAGCAAAAAGAGAGATGTTAGAAAAACCTTAGTGCAAACTGGAGGGAAAAGCATGAAGAATAAATAAAAGAGGCCAAATTGACAACTTCAGTGACTCCACTGGCAAGACTGTAGTTGCAACAGAAGTGAAATTTAACCCAACAAATAGCACTGACAGACAACGTTTGGTTAGTTTGGGAATTTATTTGACAGTTGCAGAATGGTTCCTTGAACAGCTAATCATGACCGTACATTTCGTAAGCCAGGTGTTGGTCTCTCTTCTTGCTTGCACACACCCCAATGCTGAGCTTTCACTTTGAATTGCAGATTGGGATGAAACCCCCAACTGATGCTGGATTTAGTCCAAGGGCTCCAAGAACAGCAGTGCTGAAAGGGCTGTAACCTCAGCAAGCTACTAAACAAGGGCTGTTTCTGTTTTTCTGAAGCAAAAGAGTTTTTCGTGATTTTGATAATTGTTTCACTAAGAATACTGGAACAATCTTTCGCGTAAAACTTACCCAATCCAATTTAAAATCTCTGTGCAAAACTGTTTTCAGCTCTTTTAAAGAACTTTTTTCCTTATTTTTTGCAAAAATAGGTGAGGTTTTTGATCCTCTCTAGAAAAGTAGTTTTCTATAGAGTGGAGAGAATGTTCCCAGTTCTGCAAACACTTGTTACCTGGTGTGCCTTACTATCAAGTCCAGTCCCATAAAAGTTCACAAAACTTATCGTAATTGTATTTACAGCACCAACTTCACAGCTTTTCAGGGAGGGTTCCCAAATGTCTCTGTGTGAATCACAGCTGGTCTAAAGGTAACACAGTCCCCCTAGACACGGAGGTGTGATTGGTTTCCAAATCTGGCATAACTGCTCAATGAACAACAGAGATTTCCTGTGTCAGAAGTGATCCAAAGTGAATAAAAGCATCGAAAAACTATATATATCTTTTTGTCATTGTCTTGGTCAGTAAAACAGAGCAGACAGCACTACTTTGTATTCATGGAGTTTCTCACGTGCGTGGATTAGGAACACACTTGAAACTTCATATTCTGCACGCTCCCGTTGTTATTTTTGTAGTTACTCACCCTGCTATTTGTGCACGCAAAGGAAAAATGTGGGAGCCCCAAGGTGGGCAAAAGCACAGCACTAAGTTCCTAGGGATCCCAAGGAAGCACTGGGGACTGCAGGGTGAACACCCGCACCCTCTTCTGAAGGCCTCCTGAGGCTGCATTTGTGCTCACCCCTCTTGTTCTTGTCTTTCCCTTGACCACTTGACATGTGTGTGAGCAAGGAGAAGACAGGCACCATTGACTCAAATAAAAGCCAATGCCGTGAGGAGCCGCTGGGTCTGTGGGCTCAGCCCTTCCCTTCCTCGCCGTGCCCAGCCCCGGGGCACTGCGAGGCCCAGGCAGCCCTGCTCCCCGAAAAGGATGGAATAGGCTGCCCAGGGAGGTGGTTGCATCACCATCCCTGGATGTGTTTAAAAGTCATGTAGATGTGGTGCTTAGAGACATGGTTTAGTAGCGGACCTGGTAGAGTAGGGTCAATGGTTGGGCTAGGTGATCTTAAAGGTCTTTTCCAACCTAAATGGGTCTATGATGATTCAATGATTCTATGATTCTATGATTCTATGACAAGGCTTCAGCCCACCTTGGACCATGAGCTGGAGCTCTGCAAGCCCTTCACAGCCCTCCCTGCTTCGTGGGGAGCTAGGCAGCCGGTGTGCTTGGTGCGGAACCACAGCATGTGCAGGATGCCACCACCTGCCCCTGGACTCCCCTAGGTCTGGCACCATGATGTCCCTTCTGCTGTGCTGCCAGAGGAGCCCAGTGTCACCTCCACAAGGATGAGGACAGAGAATGTAAGCCACACTTTGCAGGCATCTCAATGCGCTTTCATGTCCAGCTATTTATTTACAAAACGAGCAGAGCAGAAGAGAGTGCAGTACATGAAACACAAATGACTAAGAGACTTAACAGTTTTCAACTTACATTTTTATGGCTTTGATCTCTTCCTCTAAGTTATGGATACACAACTGTGACACTTGGATCATTACCAAAGTAAAAGCTTGACAGACTGTTGACAAAACAACAGCCACAACAAAGGGGGAATGACTGGTACTCAATGATTTAGTACAATTAAGACACAGTCCTGGCTTATTTTTCAGGCTGGTGGACATACTGAGTCCATTTACTAATGGTTTCACATGCCTGAAAAGTAGGAAACAATTTATTAGAGAGACCAGTTTTTGAGCCACATACTTCTGTCTCATAATGACACTAGTGTTGAGCCCCAGGTGATTACTCCAGCTTTAGCTCACATTCCCACACTGGATTCAGACAACATGTAAGAGTCATGACATGAATTCACGAAATTTACACAGATACTAGCAATGCAAAACCTTCAGCTGCATCATTTTCCAGCCCAGAGAGTCCCTGATGACCAGCAGAGGAGTGATCCACTGCCCCAGCCTGTTTGGGAAGACCAGGTGTGTTTGAGGAGCTGTTTCTCCCACGTGCACATCTCACTGCCCCACTTTCAGAGGTCTCGTCAGACATGGCAAAATGTTTCAGCATCACCCTGGAGGCTGAGCTGCACTGCTCCGACGACCCCACTGAAGGGATGGAGATTCCCCTGGAGGGGCCTGTCAGCGGTTTGCACCACACAACAGGGCTGTGAAGACCTCCAGGCACTGGCCAGGGGGTCAGGTGATGACAAGGTGACATGTGGTGGGCAGTGAGCAAATGAGGAAGAAAAGCCACATCTGGCAAGCAGGGATGCTCCCCCAGCCGCTGCCCGCCCTTCTGCTCCCCACCAGAGGAAGAGGTGCAAGGGCACTGGGCCCATGGCCACTTTCTTGGCCTTGCCATCAGCTGCAGCTGGTCTTGGAAACCTGGATCTGCCCTGCATGCCTGGGGGCATTCCTAGAAGATCCTTCTACTGTTGGTGTTTTCTGGAGACGAAAGCTTAGTGCCCCACGGGATACAGTGGGAACTGAGGGCTGTGGACCTCTAATGGTACACAGATGCAAGCTCCAGTTACCAGCCCAGCATGTGCAGTCATGGAGGTGTTCCTCCACTGAGCACCTCTGATGCACCAGTCCAGGCAAGCAGCCCACGAGCCGCAGGTAAGGGTACGTGTGACACAGCAGCCCTCTCTGTCCAGCACAAGGGGCCTCGGGCGGTGATGGAGCTGGGAGCCTGCTCTCGGTGAGGATGCAGGTGCAACAGCGTTCACAGCTTGTTTATTCCTGCTTAGTTTCTCTGGGAGAAGCCAGATGTCCTAACAAACCACCAGTGCAGCAGTGGAATTATCTAGGTCTGTGTTTTAGCAACCTGTATATCATTGCAATGGACACTCAGACATTTTGGCAACCAGGTGTGAACAGCCAAAACCAGTAAGCCAGTCCCTGCTCTTTTCCCACCACTTGCATCCATACTGTAGGTGTGCTGGTGCCATTGCACAGTGAAAGGGCTCCTGCCAGCAGGGAAGCAATTTCTTCCCTGGGATCCCAAGGCTGTGCTCACAAGTCTGCCCAACAACTCCGCAAAGCAGCCTTGCTTGGTCTGACCTCCAGTCCTTGTGAAGGTCCTGCCAGTCTCAGGCATAATTTGGATCACAAAACTGTCATCCACAAAACTCTACTGTGATTGCTTTCCATAAGCACACCAGCATTTGTATCTCCTGACGTAGTCAGGAGCTTGCTCAGGTGCATTGCTCCATTCCCAGTCTTCTGCAGGGAGGTCAGAGGCTTGTCCTCCACTTTTCAGTCTGAGCCTGGAAACAAGAAGAGGCAAGACAAAAATAATGTCAATTACTTTCAAAGAGTTCAGATCAGAAGATCAGCAAAGGCAAGCTGAAAGCTGCTCTTCTGCTCTTTCTGCTGCTGCTTGAAGGACTCAGAGCAGGCAGTTCAGTCATCGTCTCAGCCTGAGAAAAAGCCCCAGTGCGAAGACTGTGGACATAGCGATGATCCCCAGACAGGATGCAGCTTCCACAAAAAATTTAGACTGCAGATTAACACCCTCAAAATTTAGACTGTAATGATAGGGACTTGGCATCACCTGTAGAGCTTTGGAATAGGAGTCCTGTAATGGTGTCAAACCAAACTTTGCGGTTAGCAGAGGTGAGGGTTGCTGGGTTTCACCCTTTATCATCTTGTCCCAGTCGAGAGTCCTGTGTAACCTTATCAGATGTAGCAGACACTTCCAGTTGCCACTCAAGCACGGCTGAATACCTCAGGGATGCAACCCTGTTGGGCTGCAACATGCTTTTCTAAGCTGTGATGTGACCATAGGTCAGTATTAGAACATGTAAGGAAATAAAGAAAGCAAAGGATGCAGGCCGTACAAAATACTAAGGGGGCGTGACTTTCCACAGCCCAGTACCTCACCATGCATCTAAGTTTAAAAGAGGGTACCAAATACCACCCTGTCAGGATGGCATGAGTTTATGCCTTTCAGGTATTGTTGAGAATAGTGAAACAGGAGAAACAGAATTGGGGGGTAGTTTGCAGAAAATAAGTGTGTTTTTCTCCCCCTGCTGTTTTCTGTCTCTCCCCCCATATTGGGTAGGACTAAGAATTTAAAGACCTCTGTTCTCATGCATGTGCTATATTCCCTTCTGCAGCATCTCTCCCTGAGCAAAGATTACTCACAAGGATAAAGGAAACAGTCACAGACAGATGGGACCTTTGATCTCTGGTCTTGTGCTGAAAAGATGGGTTATTTTCCTTTTTGCATGATTTCTGTTTTACATTACAGGCAGGTATTTGGTGACAACACAGTTGCAGTGAGTTATCCCATTTTGGAAAACAGATGAACAGGGAAAGTGCCATACTCAGGCACTGAGCAGCAGGAACAGGAACATTCATTATTCCAAAAGCTTATACTTCAGAATCAAATCACTGGTTTTATCTTGTGCCTAATGTGAATGATAACAAAAATAATAATCCCCCTTTTTTACACTACAAATCACCTCCACTAAAAACATCTCATGTTCAGGTTTTCTTTGCAGCATTGTTTTAGACTGAGTGGGGAATATAAAACTGACATCCAAACCATCTGCTCATCAGCATTTCCTCTCTTTTGCTCTAATCTCCTCACACCTAGGAAAAGTATCCATCTGTCTGTCTGAATACATGGATATATGGGATCTCAAACATGCAAGGATTTGTGATATTACTTCTGCTGCCAAAAAATTCCTGTGCACATTATCTGGTTAAACCGTATCCTCTCTGCAACAGAAAAACTACCCAAACCCACAACACTGGGAGAGCCAGATCACGGGATTTACACTAATAAATGCTGATCCAACTTCATGTCAAGCATTTATCTTCTTCTAATAAAACTTTTTTGGATTTCGACACATAAAACCATAAGAAAGTATTTTTAGACGACACTAAGGTATTGGTCCTTCAGCCAAAGTTAACAGAAACAAAGGCTGCAGAAATAAAAAATTCTTCTACTGAGAAAATATATGAAAAATATAATACACAATGGACATGACCGCTGTATCACCAGTAAGGTAACAGTCAAACCTGTCTATGGTTTGTCCCGAATCCTGCCCTGCCTACTATAAAATAGAAAAAGGCTTGCATTAAAATGATTTGTTAAGTTCTGAAATTCATTACAATGAAAAAGCCTTTCCAAGAGTAACAAGCCACTTACTAAGGTGGCTTAATACAATAAGGTCCCAGAACCTTATCTCTGCAGCTCTTGCTACAGCAAAGGGAGGAACTGTTTCTTGCCTTTCAGAGGCTCATGTAGCATCCCCAGTGGCAGCAAAGAGTTAAAAAACAGACACTCATGCCTCCAGTTTAGAGGCCAAAAATTACTTCACATTCTCGGGAGTAAACTAATTGCCAGATGCATATGAGAGTAGATCCATGTGTAAAAACACAGTACAGAAACATTCCTAATTAATGAAGGGTTGTACAGTCTGCCCCATACTGCCCAAGGTTCCTGCAGGACCTACTAAAATATCCAGCTCACCCAGCGCAGCCAGTAAGTTAGCTATTTGCAGACAGTATAAATGCAAATTTGTTAACAACAGAGGTTCTTGCTCGGCAGGCAAGGCTGTGATGGTCTTGGGTTCATTTCCGAACAAACGCCAGGGAGCAGGACGAGGAGGTCTGTGTCCCACTGCACTTTTCATGGCACAGTGGTACCAGGGAGTTGGGCATGGGGCAGACCCATGCTGGACCCATGGGACAGGGTTCAGGTCGCACCTGGAGGTCGGGTAGCAGGTCCTTAGCAAGAGCTGAGCCACAGCAGGACACTGACCATGCGTTGGTGTCTCTGCATCCTGCTTCACTGACTGGTGTGAGCCCTCCCGCAGTGAGAACCAACGTCCCCCTGTCATCTCGGGCTTCACTTTCTTGCTTTCAGCCATCCAGGTGGAAGCTTGGTGAGCTTCTCCAGTGGAAAGAGGAGGTTGGTCTCTGCAGGGGTAGGCAGTGAGGAGGTAATGGCACGGGTGAGGGACAAACCCACCTGAGACACACTTCTAGCCCCAGCACTGGTGTAGAGTTTTTGGCCAGGTGCCTTTCTCCTCCACCCATGCTCTCCTCACTTGCCTGGAGAAGACCTGTAGCTTCAAGGAGGGAAAAACAAAAACTTCCATGGCTGCTTTTCCCCTCACGCCTCATTTTCTGCTTGAATTTGTCTGCCTGCAGTTTCCAGCCTTTGGTTCCTGTTATTCAACAGGATTAAATAACTCTTCATGGCCCTGGATTTCCTCCCCGAGCTGGAATTCACAGGCTACAAGCAAGCCATTTTCAGATTGTTTTCCTTGTTGTTAAGTTGTGCTAAATTTACCAAGCCTGAAGACTCTTGCAGTAAGCAATTTGCTCCTGTACTCGACTGTCTTCTGTGTCCCTTTCCTCCAGGTATCTCAGTTTTGTCAGAACCTCTAAAAAAAATTTTACGCTGTCTTCCAAGATGAGCCCATTTGTCCAGTGTCCTGAGACAACCTCACTTTCTCTTCATTTGTCATGCAAACATGTTTGAGAAAAGGAAGGACACAGAGAAAACATTTGATTTATCTTTATAGCCCTGATTGATTTAGTGCCATCCTCAGGGGCACTAAATGGGTCCTGGACAGGTACAAAAGGAGGACATTTCATTTAGATGAGCATTAGATTAGCATTAGCTTTTCTTGCCACAGTGGAAACTGGGGCAGCTGGTCCTCTGTAGTCCCGCAGTCCTCCTCCAGAAGTGCCGTATCCAGGCCCCTGCTCCACCTCAGATAAGTCAGTCCTGAGTTACCCCTCCCACAGAGTTTAACTACTTTTAGTCCCACCAAAATGTGATGCTCATCACCCCGCTACAAGTGCCATGTGCCATGATCAGTGCTACCCAGGGAGGCAGAAACCCACCCCAGGGATGGCTTGCAGCAGCCTTGCTGCCACACTTTTTGCCCTGTGCCGCCGCTTCCAGCAAACTCCCGAACTAAATCCTGACCTGATGTGCAAGCATACTTTTTTCCCATGTTGGGTATTTTGTGAATTTCATCATAAACTCATCCACAAGAGCACAGTTGTAGCTGCACCAACACCATTGCTATGGCTTCGCAATGATCACAGGCTTAGACAATGGCAGAGGCTGGAAGGTCCCTCTGGAGGTCACCTAGTCAATCCCGTTTAGAGCACAGTCAGCTGGCACAGGCTGCTCCAGCCATGGCCAGTCTTGAAGATCTATGAAGACAGAGTCCACAGCCTCTCTGGTCAACCCATGCCCATGTTTGACCACCCTCCTAAGGCATCCCAGCAAGCTTTAAGGCATCCCAGCAAGCTTTTAGCCTTCTTTGCCATGAGGGCACATTTCATGATCAACTTGCCCACCAATGCAGGCAGTTGAAAGCCTGAAGGCCTGCAGCAAATAACTGTAAGAACAATGGAAAATGAGGCACAAACTAAAACTGTGGAGCTCCAATTCAGTTGTGGGGAAGGGTTTTGGGAGAATCAGGAAAGGAGAGTGAGATGTGTGGCTCTTTTGTAGAGGTTGCTGGTTGTGTCCCAGTAAATGACAAGTGGTGGCAAAGCAGTGCATACATAATGGTGGCCCTAACAGTCTGCTTCTGAAACAATTAAAATGCCACAGTGTTTATGGCAGAGGCCAATCCTGAAATACAGGCAAGTCTAATAGGGCCCGGGCAAGTCCAAACATGGCTTCTTGGACTCAGTGGCTAAAATCAATCTTCTGGGACAAGCTGGCTCCTCACACCTCTTCAGGACTGTTGGACTACATTACTTTTTCCTATTTCTTTTAAAATAAAGCCAACTAGGCAGTTCCCAGGGGTGCAGAGCAAGAGTCAAATGCTGAGCAAATGTAAATGCATGCCAAGGTGTGTGCTGATCTGGCGGGACCCTGGTCCAGGATTCCCACTTCTCTTGTGCTTCAGCAGAACTAATTTCAGTATAACAGTCAAGATTATTCAGTTATTCCAACTTGCACACGCTATAATGGCAGCCCAAAGCTGCAGTAAGAGTCAGGACTTCTCTGGGAGAAGACCTTGCTCCTGGCGCAGAAAATATAAATAGAGAGAAGCCCATGTTTGTCTCTTCAGTGACAAACTTCCCTAGCAGATTCAGCATGCAACAGCATGAATCATTGCTCAGTGCACTCTGAGCTCATGTCATTGGTAACCAACCACATGATTTTCTCAATCTAATATAATGTGATCAATGGAATAATAGGAAACCCTTTCATTTTCGAGAACAGAAACACCAGCTGATTCCATTGTGTGCTGGCAAGCAGAGCTATTAGCTGTCAAAACAAACCAAAACTAAACAAAAAAGAAAATTGCTACAGAATAGAAAAACAGCATTCTAATAATCTGTCCTAACACTCAGGTTGGGTGAAGATGAAGCTTTAAAATCCTCTTTTCACTTGAAGTTTTTGATGCTTGCCTCCCTTTTTTTCTCTCTTTCACACATGTACATGTACTCATACATTGTATTTCAGCTCATGACGCTGCTATTACAAAGCATGAATGATATAGAAAAATTGTAAATTTAAATCAGAAATGCTTGATGCCCTTTCTCTCAGCTGAGACAGTGATCACAATGGTGATCAGATATGTAAAAATGTCTTCTCTTCACCTAAATGATTTGCTTTTTCACCCTATGGTGCTTAGGAGAGCAGTTTTGATGGCTGTGGTAGGAACACTCCTGCAAGAAAAAAAATCAGTCTTGAAAATCCATCCTGAATATTGTACTTTCTCAAACAGAAACAGCAAGTCATGTGAAGGACATGCCTGTGGGAGCCAGCAGACTCTGGATGTCAGGTGCAGAGAAGTCCCCACTGAAAAGGATAATTTTATCATGCGGAGGAAATGTGGTGCTCCTGTCATTCCCTGCTAGCTGCAAGGAAGCAGAATGCCCCTCTGGCGTGTTCTGTGCTGGGAGGACGCCACATGCTACACTGAACTCCAAACCCAGAATGACATAGTCTTCCTAAGGCTCTACTGTGGGAAACTGGAGAGAAAATACCAAAGCTCTTTCCTTCCCAGACGTGGGGGAAAAGACAGGAAAATCAGAGCACTTGTTGTCGGCATTCTTCTGCTTGTAGATCCTTCAAAAATATAAAAAAATCTTCTAGCACTGCCAAGGAAACAATCCAAGAAGAAACATGGGCTGCTTTTAAAGCCTTCACACATGTTATGTCAGCCACCTTTGCTTAATGGTAGAGCAGCCAAACCCTTCAGCTCCGTTGTTTCCCCTGGATTTCTTCATCCCTTATGATTTCAGCCTTCAAAGACATCCCTGAGTTCAGTTTACGTCAGCACAGGCACGCTGAGCTAAACCAACCCTAAAGGTCCAGGAGAGAGGTTGGTACCTCTGCAAATCAGACAGGTTTGACTAGATTTGTGGTAGCTCTTCTCCCCATAGCCTCCACAGCAAGGAGATTTCAGTTCAGGAGGAAACGTGGTGCAACGAGGAAGACTTAGGTCAAAGGGAAGGCCAATGCATGTGTTGCAGAAGTGTGATTCAGCTACAGCTTTATTTTACCAGCAAGAAAGGGAATCCTTTCTGAGACAGCACAGGTTCTCTTGTGCTATGGCAGAAATGGTCCTGCACTTGTTGACTTGTGAGAGGTGACATTCAGGAGACAGATGAAGTTCCGCGATGGAGTGGCTGGCAGTCGGCAGCGCTCAGTGCGGAGCGGTAAGAGAGCAGGACGCGCCGCTCTCGGGACGCACGTGGAAGCTGCGCAATGCACCTTGCATGTGGGATCACTGGAGAGCATCTGGTTAGGATCACAGAGTCCAAGCTGTTCTGCATGAGCGGCTGTTTGAAATAAATAAGTGTTGTATATCCCCTCACAGTGATTGCCTCACAGGCTGTTGTCGAGAGGGAAATGTAAGCATGCTCTGTCTGTGTTAGTTTTCGGAGGGTTAGCTGAGTGCTCTGGCACCAGCAGCCCAAAATACATTTGGTGTGCGTGCTTAACTTACAGCGTGGCTGTTCCAGGGCTGTGTATGTTGCTAAATAACTTTCCCATTGTTTCACTGGTTACATTGGTGTCAGTATTTGGCTTGGTTTTTGTTTTACGTCCCAGTCCCTTTAAAGCCTGTCTAATGGAAAATGCATAGCCCTTTCTTGAATCTAACTTAAAAGAGCCTTTTTTGCCCATACTTCTGTGAATCTCCCACCTCCCTGATGATTTTACACGTCCTGTCTTACCTATAGAAAAATGCTTCCTCTTACGGCTTCAAAAAGAAAAGCTTAAGGAGGGACTGTGAAATTTTGTCATTTTATATGTGGAATAGCTTATATACAGGTCCTGTCTACAGGATCACTTTATACACAGGAAAAGGAGGTTGGAAGGTCCAGCTCATGGCAGCAGCAGTGCTTTCTGCAGGCTGGGCTCAGAGCTGGGCACCCAGCAAGGTGATGTGGCAGGAGCCACACTTCTGGGGAGGGTGCAGGACCCCAGATACTCTCCCACAGCAATCCTGTGGGACCCTGGGAAGTAGCTGCCCTCAGCCCCTCGCAGCTGCAAGCCGCCTGCCACCGTTGGGGGGTGTCCTGCCCCACGGGGCTCCCAGACTGTGCTGAGGTCTGCACTTGGCAGCAATGGCCCAACACTGCTCCTGCCCCACTCCTGCCTGCCACTGCTGCCGGTGGCTGAGCTCAGGGGGAGATGGCACCTCTACCTCGGGCTGAGTCTGGAATTTTTAGCTGCCCTGTGCCCTTGGGCACAGCTTGGAGGCTCTTATGCCCCCAGCTGCAGGGTCAGCTACATCTTCAACTGCACTGAAATGGGCACCCATGCTGTTGGTGGGCACCCATACCAGCCGGCGCGGCAGTCAAAAACTGCATTTTTAGGACTTCCAGACCCTGCTTATCCTACCTGATTGATTTTCAGTGAAGCTAGGGACACATGGACAATCCAAGTGACTTGAGGAGATTGAAGTCCAGGTACTGCTGTTTGCAGTCTCCCGGTTCACCACCACCAAGACTGACTGGGAACTGAGGACTGGGAGCCTGGAAGCTCCAGCCTCCCCTCTCTAGGGAAGCTGGGAAAGAAGTTGGGCATTTGGGAGCTTATGGTCCTGCAACTGCAGGAGCTCCAGCCCTCTGGAAACCACTGGACAGGCCACCAAGGAGTGAGGAGGCCATCCAGCATCCTGCAAGAGAAGAAATGAACCCATCAGCAGCCCAAAGGCTGTCCCGGTGATTTGCTGGGACTCTGTGGTGGCACCTTGCTGCAAGTGAGCTGCCTGCACAATGCATGCAGGGGTGAGCCTGGGGAGAAGCATCTGTGGGGAACTGAGGAGATGGACTCCTCCTCCCAAGCATTAAGAAGTACAGTCCATCAGCTATCCCAAAGCAAGGCACAGGAGACAACTGAAACACGAGGCTCGCGAGCTGTGTTGGGGGGGGGGGGGGGGNTCTGATCTGGGATTTGAGTTCCTTAGGGCTGACTAAAGCTTACACTAGAAAGGCTTAAAATATGTTGAAGCTAATTTATTGCTATATTAATTATGTTTCAGGCTTTTGATGACTGCCTTTCCCACGTTTCTTACTACATAACTTCAGAAAGAAGTCTGTCTTTCAGTGATACATCAGAGATGAGTTACTGGAAAGTATTTGTGCTCCTAGGTACGAAAAATCTCCAAACCCTCGTGAGTGTCTTGATCACATGGGATCAGGGGAGTAGGGGGAGAGGTTAGGAAGCAACAGTTGCCTTTCTCTGGGACAAGGTATGTTTCCTAAGGTCATTTTTTTCTCCTAAGAGACCTAAAATATCAATAATTTCTTTGCTTTATCTCCTTCTCTCTTCCTGATGTACATTGCACACTTTTTTGGCTTTTGATCTTCAAGCTAAAATGCTTGATAAATACCATCAATAAATGTTGTTGATGTCTAGTGTGTAGGAAGCAAATGCTGCATGAACACTTCCACCCGGGGGTCTGTGAGGCAGCTATCAGTAAACTCAAGGGATTGGACCCAAGAACTTAAATGGTCTTCCCTGCATTCTTAAATGATCTTCCCTGCATTCCCACACTTAGCACAACGCAGGGAGTTGTTTCAGAAGCATTGCTGAAGAGATAAGGAGAAGTTATAGTCTGACAAAGAGTTCAAGGACTTCTTATGACCTCGCCTTCAATGTGGACCACTGACTGCTGCAGACACTTAAGTTGATTTGCAAAAATAAACCACATGATTTTTCTCCCACTGGGTACTAGGGAAAGACAAGATTTAAGGCTGACACCTTAAAAGCAAATCTATCTGTATTTTCTTATACTGAACCACAAGAGAAATTATATGGGAGTCTGCTGTGAGATCTGGAAAAAGGAATTTAATATCTCTAATTTTTAAAGTATTTTTTTCTTTTTTTCTATTTCTTCCACTCTGTATAGCAAAGAGCTTTGCTCTGGTTTAGCAAAGCACTTTTCAGGACTTGTGCTGTCTCTGCATCCCTCCAGCTCCTCAGAAAAAGCCTACTGTGCGCTGGCTCACTGTGTTGCCAAGCACATGGGCACTCCTGGTGCTGAGACAAGGTGCTCCACACATGAGCCTGTGCTAAAAAAGGCAGTTGTAGAAAGGTGGCAGTTGGTCTCTTCTGCCAAGGTGATAGGACAAGAGGAAACGGCCTCAATTTATGCCAGGGGAGGTTTAGATTGGATATTAGGAAAAATTTCTTCACAAAAAGTGTTGTCAAGCATTGGAACAGGCTGCCCAGGGAGGTAGTTTAATCGCCATCCCTGGAGGTATTTAAAAGACAGGTAGACGTGGTGCTGAGGGACATGGTTTAGGGGTGGTTTTGGCAGTGTTAGGTTGATGGTTGGACTTGATGATCTTAAAGGTCACTTCCAACCTGGGTGATTCAGTGATTCTGTGCTGCAGCTGCTGCGCTGTGCACTCTCACAGCCTGCGCTTCTCCATCAGCTGCTCTGCACCTTCTGGTGGAGGTATGAAATGAAACCCACCCTTTTCTCTTGAACAAGGGAAGATTCTCATCCATGTTTGCTGTGTGGAGGCAGGTCCCTTTCCCGTCTTGCAGAGCTGTGCCAGGGTTGCTGCTCCATTACCCACCTCCATCTCACATGGACTTGGCACAGCACAGCCTGGGAGCTGCTGACGCCACTGCAGTGGTACCTGCTGCCATGTGATACCTGGCTGGAGAAATGGCCAGGGTTTCTTGGGGCCTTATGGTTGCAAGGTTGAGATGAGAATGTATTTGGTGTGCGGAATTTCTCTGTTCCTGAAAAGGCTGCTGTTCAACATCTCCAAATGCCAGGTCTTTCTTAGAGAGACAGTGCCAGCTGGGATACTGTTATTTTGCCCATGCCCATTGGAACTGTAGGAGGGAAAGGGAATCTGCTCAGTGAACAACTGAGGGTTGCTGACTGGTTGCTGAAAAGCCTCCAGGTACATTCAAACTTTCAGTAGGCCTTAGAGCTGGAGGTGACTTTAAAAAAGGTCTCACGCTGCTGCTCTGCATCCATTACAAGTTGCTTGGGACCCTGTTTGGACCCAGAATGACATAATCTGACATAAAGCCATGGGTCTTATTCAAACGTAGAACACAAAAGGTAAAATTATTTCCTGTTCCTTATTCTTAATGGCAGTCCCTGGAAGTTTAGGCAGGAACAGCCCGCATTTCTTGCAGGATAGAGACAGATAACAGTGCCCAGATTCTCCCACGTTGTTCTGGGTGTATCGTCCCTACTGTGACGCTTCTACTTATCTCTGTTTCCCCATGATAAATTTTAGTCAGTCCAGTATAATGCAGCACTAGCATAGTTTGACAGTGTGAAATCCACCCCTGTCCAACGCGTCACTGCTGTGCTTGGCACTGGTCAAGGGCCAAAGGCTGACAACCTTGCAGGCGTCCTACGCACCACCAAGTCCATCAGCCAAGTGTGAGCACTCCCTACAGAACTAATGAGGAGGAGACTTGTAGGGGAACTTGTTTTGGCATGGTTGGTATTTTGTTGGGAAGAAGACTCCCTATAGTTACACAGCCTCCCTGACACAAGCCTGTTGGTGGTGTGTGTGAAAGGAGGGGGCAAAGAGAGAGGGAGGGTGAGAACACAAAAGCCAACTGCAGTCCCTGAGCCACAGTGGGGATGCCGCTATGTGACAAACCATGGGTTGGAAACATTTATGGTGAAGAGTTTGGATTGCCCTCCAGTGGCCAAATGGGATTTCTGATCCCAGCATAGGTCAAAGGCAATATCAAGAGAAAAGGAATTAGGAAGAAGAAAAAAATCAGCAACTAGAAGCGGCTTGTTGTATATTTTATAGGATGGTGGTATCTGTATTGCCATAATGGCAGCACATCTCTTACAGACATCTAACGTTTGCCGTCTTCCTTTTAAATCTTAACTCCCATACCATCACTTTCCTGTGATCACACAGACCTTGGCAGCTGTCGCCAGCTGCGCACCCAGCTGCTGGGACCTTCACTGGCGGACCAGGGTGGGACAACTGCGTACATAAGGCAGAGGTCAGCAGTCGGTTCTGTATCCAGGGACACACCAAACAGAATTACCTTCAGCAGAAAAAACAGTCCACTTAAAAGCCCGAGGCAGATCACCAGTAACAACATTCATATGAAAAACAGTAGAGAATTCATCTGAGTCAAATCTGGAGTCAAGGGCCCTTCCTCTTCTCTCATCTCTTGACCTTGCTGGCACTGGTAGGAGGAAACACAGACATTAATACAGCAATCCTGTTCTGGTTATGTGCCACCATTCATCTTTCCTCCCTCTCTGAATGTAAACGCAGGGCCCTTGCAGGCTGACTTCACTGGATATGAAAGAAAGACAAGTTTGGCATAATCAGGATTTGGGTGGGTTTTTTTGCTGGGACAACACTTTGTTCCTCATCCATTTCAGCTGAAGCCTCAGTTTTTATCTTTTGGCTACACATCTGACTCCTGAGCATTTTTCTAACTCTTGAACATCATTCCTGAAGGGTATTCCAACACCAGGCCCTTGGCAAGAACAGTGCAGGACAGGGTGGGAAGGCCTGTGTGAAGGGAAATCAGCTCCTAGGTTCATTCAAACTTGCTTGGCAAAAGCTTTCCAGAAATTTCCTGCTCTCTCGCTGTGCTGCTGAGGGTCTGGTTCAGCTGAGTGACTAATGAGCAAGACAAAAAACTCTGTCAGTTGTAGCTCAGAGACCTGAGTGACAGCCAGAGGGATACCTTCTCCTCAGAGGACAGAAAATTGTTTGGCACTTGGCCATCCTGTGAATTTTTCCAAATGAAGCCTTTGATATCTAGGCACTGGCTGTAGTCTAAGGCAGACTGGTTCAGCAGAGGTCTAAGTCACATAGGACCATAAATCATAGAAATACAGTGCTGGAAGAGCTGCCAGGAGAACACCTTCTCCATGCTATGCATGGAGGTGAGATAACTGTATCTTAGCCTCTCCTGGCAGATGTATGTCTGATCTGTCCTTAAAAATCCCAATCTCAAGAGTAACAAGGCTTTCTAGGTGTTCTCCTCCAGTCCTGGAATTTCTTAACAGTAAAAAGTGTTTCCTAATGCCTAACCTAAATCACCCTTGCCATAAATTAAGCCCATATCCTTATGGGCATAATTCATTATACTCTTTCACAGTGATGTTTTAAGTACTGGAAGTCTTTCATTATGTCCCATCTCATGATC
This sequence comes from Chionis minor, assembly GCA_013398295.1. Lineage (NCBI taxonomy): Eukaryota > Metazoa > Chordata > Aves > Charadriiformes > Chionidae > Chionis > Chionis minor. Next base: position 19,480 of record VZSF01001699.1, read on the forward strand.
CTTTTTTTCTAGATTAAAAAAAACCCAAACAAAACACAAACAACAAAAACCTTTCCTCGTAGGTCATGTTTTCCAAACTTCTCATCATCCTTGTTGGTCTCCTCTGACTCTTTTCCATTCAGTCTCCTTCTTTCACCAGGTGCATGGCGCCAAAGCAGACACAGTGCTCCAGTAAAGACCTCACCCACACTGAGCAAAGCTGAAAAATTACCTCCTGTGGGTTACACAACACATCTGTTATTAAATACCAGTACAAGACCAACTGTGGGGTTTTTCCACTTTCTTTACAACATCCTATTGTTAGGTTATTATTTCAAGAATTGTCAGTCCTTACTGACCCATCATCAGCTTCACCTCCTGCCCTGTAGTACTGCCTAAATGTGTTGCTAAATCAAGATGTAAATCGTAAGTAAATCTGTGGAAAGGAATGGTGTAATTGCAGCAGCAAAAATGGTATAATAAAAGCATCAAGGAGCAATGTGGGGACCAAATCACTGGTGTACTCAGACTTCAGAGAGCTAATATGCTTATTATGTATTGATTTTGCTTTTGGTAGAAATCTATAGCATTCTTTTATTCCTAAATATGCCTGTTAAGTTCCTGTTTGCCCTGCTGGATCAGCCAACACCCACAGTGAGACAGTGAGACGCGTATTTCTTAAATCTCTCATTTCATGTAACTTTTGTTTGTTTTATGAAAATTTAGAATAAGAACACACAATGTTTTAATAAATTTAGTTCCTGGCCATATCTCTAACAGAGATTATGTGCATTAATATTTTTATTCATGAGCAGCTCTCTCACACAACGTTATGAGCATCTGTAGGAGCAGGATCCTAAATGTTGCCCCCATCTTGCATGGGGTTTAGAGCGTGCATTTGTGGGTCACTCAAGGATGTAGATGTGCAGGTAGTGACAGCAACCTAAAAAAATAGGCACCAAAGATTTAAAAATATAGTCCCTGGTTTTGACTTAAAATGCTTTGATCCTCTAGCCATACCTAGTGTACTAGGTATGCAATACACAGAGAGCAGAGATGCTGAATGCTGTGAGTGGGGACTACCTGAGATGATTCTTGCCTGATTAAATTCTGTAAGAAGTTGCTGTCCCTTACCCAGTGAATATTTGCTTATTCCTGTTTTATGAAGTAATATTTGGCTGTCTAGTAGTTCAATAAATGTTGTTCTGTAACTGCTTCCATCTCAGTCAGTTTGCTTCAAAATAAGATTTCTATAAATCTTGGTAATGCAGGGAATGCACCCAAAAATATTTGGGTGCAGTTTTTTTCACATAAAAATATTTTGTAAGCTACCCAGCAAAAAAGCCTACAAAAGATACAGGCAGGTCTTTGCAAGAACTATGGAAACCATATTGGGAAAAAAAATCCTTTGTCTTTGTTATTACATTCATTTCACTTATCCTCACAGAGCAAAAGAACAGATCTAGGAAAGCCCAGAAAGATAAGAGGAATGAATGCATCTAAACTCTTCAGTTAGACCAGGAAGGAGAAGTTTTGTAAGTTCGGCCAAGAGGAGGTCACTGATGACCCTGAATATTTAGACATATGACTCATATATAAAAGAGAGATCAAGAAACAAAAGATTAATCATCTGTTGGCTTCTGCCTTTACTCTCTCTCCCCTGGCAAAAAAAAAGAGAGAGGAGAGGAGNAAAGAAAAGAGAAAAGAAAAGAGAAAAGAAAAGAAAAGAGAAAAGAAAAGAAAAGCACCTTGCAGTGATTTTTTTCCCCTCACATTTAATTCTTCTATTAATCGACACTAAAGCACCAGACTTGGACTGGGAGGAATGGATAGCTTCTAGTTTACAGTAGCATATAGTAGAAGGGGTCACTGAGCATTGAAAGAGGGGCACAGGATTTCTTTTTCTCCTTCACCATTTTAGCAAGTGCTGGTGGCCTCTAAGAAACTGAGATTTCATAAACCCAGCACTGAGGGACAAAAAGCTTAGAGCTGATCTCAAGCAGAGAAGGTCCCGTAGGAGTAATCATGCCAAGGAAAAAAGCTTGAGACTAAGTTATTTTTAAACTGTTCTCTTCAAAGGCCCCAAAAAAGAGGATATTTGGGCTCCACACAGTGAGCATGTAGTTGGCTCAGAGACATCAAGCCACAGGACTACCATATTTGACAGATACAAAGGATCAGAAGCCCGGAAGAGCTTCTCCAGTTTAACAATGTTACTTAAATATCTCATGAAATTCACCCTGGAGATCAAACGCTGGTGTCCATGTTCCCGTGCAGAGTGTGGATTTGATCTGCCCCTTACTGTAACAGAAATTTGCAACTACCTAAGAATACCATTGATTTGTTCAGGAGGAAGCACTGAAAGATCTCTTTAAAATAGACTAACCCAAAAGTGGCACACTGTTAAAAGAAAAAGCTAGCACATTAGTCATATCAATTGTTTCTGCTGGATAAGCGTAGATACAATATCTCTGGCAAATAAGATAAATTATGACCGTAAGATCTCATTTAAGACACAGCAAAGCCAAAGGCTTTCAGGACTCTGGCAGGCTTTGGATAAAGCCCTTGTGCTGCTCCACGCACAGCAGGGGAATCGCCGGAGTCCCTGCCGTGCACTGCCGTTTGCTGTGCCTGTCTCATTCAGTCATTACAGCTGCCTTCCCTCTAGCCATGGAAAACTTTGACCCCATCAGTCTAAAGACCACATCATGATGTTTCACCACATCTTGGATGTAGTACACTCCCTCATTTATTATTGTGACTTAGATTAAAGGCATCTAATCCCCCCTGGAGCTGGTGGGAGTTTGGCCTTGGTTTCTGTTAAAAAGGGATGAAGCATCAGTGTTTCCTCACTTTTTTTTTTTTTTGAAGACACAGACCCATCCACTTGCTAGTGTTTTATTTACTTTTAGTTTGTTTGGGGAGTTGGTTTGTTTCCAGGGGAATACTAAGAGAGTAATAGTCATTTACCAGACCGTTCTCACAAGTGCCACCACATCCATAGTCATAGCAAGCAATCTGCCTGTCCCACTACAGAACAGTGATCCTAAATGTAGGCAATAATGAAATTTGTTGGTGTTGATCCTTTCATGGTATCTGTGATAATAAGGTTAATCTGCACAGGGTTAATACCACCTTTCGCAACTCAGTTTTCTTGTACTTTGCCACATCTATTCTCACAGTGTCCCCGCTTCTACCCCATCTCCCTTTTCCCCAAGGCAGGACAGTGCTCAGTGTGTGGCTGCACATGCAGTCCCAGGAATGGAAGGGGATTTTACTAGATTAAAGAGCTGAATCCTAGGAGATTAAGGAAGAAGAAGCCTCTCTGCCCACAGCATCCTCCACAAGCTGTCCCACATCCATCATGAGATCAGATCTGGGAATCAGAGGTCAATGGAGGGACACTGACCTGACCTGCCTCTATCAGTCTCTTGGGTGCCATCGATCCCTTCTCTAAAATTTTCAAGAGCATTATGGTACCTGGTGATATTGTGATACCTTCGTCAAGCATCAGTATTGTGAAAGATTCAAGCCATATCCACAGGAACATAGACGTGAACACCAGGAGTCTGGGGAAAGTTAAAAAAATTTGTTCTCATGACCACATGTGAGCTCAGGTGACTCTCCTTTGAAAGCCAAGCTGCTTTCCTTGCAGGAGAGTCTTAGCATAAACCCCCCTTCTTCCATCTTTCATCCAGGGATGATGGGGATCAGTGGCTAATAACAGACTAACTGGACTCAAGTGTCACTTCATAATGTAGAGCAGCTTCAAAAAGGCAGAAATGCTGTGACCAGCCAGTTCAGCCACTGAATTTCAAGCCGGTAACAACGTTTTGGAGTTATTTACAAGTTTGACCTAGTGATAGCAGCACGAAAGACTTCATTTATTCTGCATAATCTAACTTTCTGTTTTGAATGAGACTAAAACAGAGGTTAAGATGATGACTGAGGTCTTTTAGTTTCTTTTAAAGTTTCAATATGAAAGAAAACAGTATAATGACATCTTGTGTGCCTGGCTAACATTGTGTACAGCCTGGTTTATGTTAACTACTCAAACCATGAATCATATAAGTGACACCCTTACACCGAAGTGTTTACCCCAGTGTGTTGTCTGCATCACACATTAGTTTACTTTTACAAGCCTGGAAATTAATTTGAGCACTGATGTTGCTGTACTTCACAAGGTTATAGCTAGATAATGTACAAATAAATTGCAAGAAGATTTGGCAGACACAAAACCACTGAAAAACAGTCCCCCAAAACAGAAAAGCAAATACTGAGCCTGATAGCCCAGATAACCTCTCTTAATATGACTTTAAGATGTTTTACATTTGCATTTCAGATATTTAGATACATGCCCCTCAGTGGAGATCCTATATCTTCTTTACTCTTGCTATAAGAGACCTCATCCAAAGTCCAGAACAGTCAGTAAAAAACATTTCACCAACTTTGCAAACACCTTAGCCAAGCACCTAGATGTAGTGAGGGACTGCATCTGTATTTATTTCAGCTATAGTCCCCTTGACGAGGCACAGAGAGCTACAGAAACGAGGCCCACAGTGGTTGTTCTTCTGAGTCCCATCCTTTGGCATGGCTTCTTGCACCATCACACCCGCGTGCGAGGAGGCCCAGCCTTCCACAGCCTTTGCACACCAGCCTTGCATGCCAGCACAGCCTTTGCAAGAGAGGAGGCTCTCCTACAAAACAGCCACCTTCCACAGCCTCGTTGAAAGGAATGGGTCGACACGGAACGACACAGCGCAGAGGTTCAAGTTTGGGAGAATCAGGCAGCACTATGATGGGGCAGGGAAGTGGCACTGCAGAGATTTTTGTTAAACGCAGCTCCTCAGGAACAGGAGTCTGAAATAGCAGGTGAGTTTACAGCGTGATGGAGGAGAGTGGTGAAGTGATCTGTGGGAGGCTTTGGGGCATGTGAAAGGAGAGGGCTCTTACAGCTAGGAAGGTAACTGGAAATTGGGACAAGATGCAGCAGGAACACGCTTGGATAACATGATATCATTTTTTGATAAGATAGATGTCTTTCAGACAGAGGAATATGAGTCAGCCAAGTCTCTCTGGACATCTGTATGATATCACATGGGAATTATTAACTAAAACTGCAAAAATAGGAATCAGCACAGAAATGATTAGGAGATGAGGACATTCCTGGGGAGATGACAAAGGATTATCCCACAAAGTAATCTAATGAATTGGGGTAGTTTTCTCAGGAATGAAGCTAAGCATCAATTCAATGTGATCACTAGCACAGAAAATGGAAACGCCTGGTAGTATTTGCTGATGTAAAAAAGCTGGGGCTATTATCAGCAGAGAGAAGGCTTGCGGTGCCGTATGGGTCAAACCCAATGACCTAGAGGGCCAGACTAATGAAATAGAACAAAGTTTAATAATTTACAAAACCCAGGCTCATGCACGAGGACAAGTTACCCAGGCTTTTGCAACTGTCAAGAGTCCTGCCAGCTGAAAATGAGTGTGGAAGCAGACCTGTGTATACATGTCATGTGATGACTCAGAGCTCTGACCTGGCTCTGGCCACTCAGCTTCCAAAGCCAAACCATCCACAAGAGGGGAAAAGGCAGGCATGGGATGGTGCAGGAGAGGGATTTCCAAAAAAGACAGATAAAGAGTAGAGCCCACTGGTCATGGGGCAGCCCTGGGGAGACCTCACAGGGTTGCTGCATACAGCTTTCCTCGGCCATGTTCATGTTGAAGAAACAGATGAATTGAACGTGAAGCAGGTGCTGACTGTGGGATTACTGGGGAAGCCATTTTAAGATACCAGACTAGATTAAGTCTGGCTTTTCAACCAAAGGAAAGCCAAGGCTGAGAACAGACACTTTGAACAATCCTTTGTAAATGCAGTAGTAGAGTAGAAAGCAGAGAGGGAAAACAGCAGCTTGAGCCAAGTACAAAGTAAAAAGCTCAAATGAGTATAAACTAGCCATAACTAGCCTTACTCTGGAAATCATGAACCTGTTCCTCACTGGCAGGGCAGCCCTGTGCTGAAGCAGTCTCCGGATAGGTGCAGTAAAGACAAGAAGTCTCCCTGCCTCCCGGATGGACCTGGGTAAGGGCTCGGACACCGTAATACAACGGTTGTAGATGAGAGGACCGACCTTCATGACCCAGGGAATTATTTCCAGGCCTACTTGGGCTGCGGAGGAAGTGCCAAGAAGTCAACAAAAGTCAGAAAGATATGGATGACACATGCTTACAGAAGGGAAAGTGGAAGAAGGAAAGACCATTAAAATACAGGGAGGAAGCCCTGGGGGAATGCAGTTGTCTATAAGCAGTAGTATTTGCTTGTGAGAGTCTATGCACATATAGCTACAGCCATAATTAAACCCCACACTCTTTATTGCTCAACTTTAAAATTCCTATTAAGTCAAAATATCTAATAAGACAATCAAAAATACTATTTCTTTTCTCCTCTGTTAATGACATAGGAACAGAAGTGACCCTCCCTACCTGTGCCAGTTTGCATCACGGCAAGTGTGCATCCTCGCTGCGCAGCGCAGAGCCTGCGTGGCAGTGCCGGCTCCCAGCATCACTTCCCTCCCGTAGGTAGCAAACATTCCCTCAGCGCAGTCATCTGCAGTTCATTATCTCTCTGAAGAGGAAACGGAGCATTATACTATGCTGAATTACAAAATGTCCCTAAGCATCTTGTGTAAAGGAGCAGAGAGTGAATACAAATTGACTGCAAAGGAAATAAATCCCAGAGAAAGTACAAAAGCAACAATACTGAATTTATTAAACTTGACCCCTTTTTTTTCAGTTTACAAAAATTTCAAAAATCTCCAGGAAAATGTAATGGGCCAGACTGCATTTGTTCCACTTGGATAATAAGCTTCCTGAAAACCCTACAAAATAGCATGGAATGCAGCTTTGGCTTTACAGGAAAAAGTCGTCACTGGTTGATAAAGAAATCACTAAACAATCTGTGCCCAGTGCTTCAGTGTTTCGCTTAAAGTCTGCTTTGTCAAGGAGGAAGGGTAGGAGCGGAGCTGCCTGCTAGATTACTCATCGCTGGCAAAAAGATGGGAATCAGTGTTTGCAAATCTACAGTGTGCTGAAAGGAGGTATTTACTGAACCAAAATAAAAGGTCAGCTACTGAGGACTATGGGTTTTTTTCAGGATATTTGTAGAAACTAGATCATAGTTTAGGTCTAAATCTGAAAATAGTCATACATGCAATGAGTTTAGTAGGTTTAGCAGCAGCTGATCAGTTTGTGGACCTGGGCTCATTATATGCAAGTTTTAAACCCAAACTCAGAGTAATTGTGTAATTTTCTTGGTCAGAGCTAACTGTGAGGTAAGAATTGGCTACAATGGCAAACCTGCACAAAGAAACACCTATTGAAGTGGAGTCCAAACTGCACTTGGCTCTTCCATGTTATCAAGCTTTTGGCAGGATTTTCCTCTGGACAAAAGCTGAGGTTCCTGAGGCACCTCTGCCCTGCCGGCTTCTGCGGTGCCACAGGGGCTGGAAGGACAGGCAGGGACCTGTGGAGATGTGGTGGGAATATCACTCTTTGACATAATGAAACAGCTTAAACGGGGAGAGGGCTGTAGTGAGGGATGAGGGAAGAAGGCACTTGTTGCAAGCCCTTCTCAGGAGGAGGCGCACGCCCTCTCCTATAGCACGGGGCTGACGGTGTGCAGGCAATAGCTGCTCACGGTAGGTAGGTGGTGTGCAGGCACTGGGGATGGGGACACAGATGTGTGGCACCAGGCTGCCGCCTGGCACAACAGCTGGACACCACTGCCCTCATCACTGACACCTTTGTGCTGAGAGGGGAGCAGGGTTTTATCTACTTCCCACTGAGAAATGATCTGCCAGCCTTGCCATGACAGACCGTATGATAAACCATGATTACACGCCTGTGATTCATCACCCGATGCACTCCCTATGCCAAACACCTTGGCAGCAGTGCCAGCTATCAAGGTGTGAAGACTTGACAGCTACGAGATCAAACAAAGTGAAGTTTTAAATGTCTTTTCTTTGTGTGGTCTCAGAAAAGAATACGACTGGCTGGCTGTCCACAGAGGACAGTTGTTATTGTTTGTTTACTGAAGTTCTATGGATCACTATTTAACATGCACTCTCGCTTAACCAAAAAAAAAAAAAAGTTTCTGTATTTCTAACTTTTTGTTTTCAGAATGGTTTACATTTTGCTGTTTTTTCTACCTTTTCTTTCTCTCTCTGGCAAGAGAAAACAAAGTTTGGGGGGAGGATAGGAAGAAAGGGCAAAAATAGAAAAAAGATCTTGTCTGCTGAAATTCAAAAGACAAACCAAGGCTGCATTTTTCATATGGCTGTTTCTTTGGAAGAATTGAACACTGAGTTTTCAAGAAAAGGACCAATTTCCACTGAGAAAAAGAGACTGGGAGGTTTTCCCTTTGAAAAATTTTAATTGGCTTCATCAAGTACTTCTCAAAGAGGTAACCAGAGAAACATAAAAACACATGCTTTCTAGTTCATGTTTACAATGACTTCTCTCTAAAACTCATGCACCACTGTAAGACTGTCTAATGCAGTAGTGCCTGGGGACAGGATGGAAGTGAGCGTTGGTGTGTACCTTAATCCCAGGAGGAAAATATCCCCTTCAATAATTTTTGCATTTACTCAAAAATACCTAAACCTGCTGTGATTCTTTGCACTCCATGCACGCCAAGAAGGGAGTCAAGAACTCAAGGATATGCTTTTCTTCTCTCCAAACAGCATATTTCTCAACTCAAAGAAAAAAAAAAATCAGTTTGACAGACTTCCAGGAAACAGTGGGATTAATTTGTAGTTGCCAGGGTCCAAGCTCTGTTTCTTTAGGCACTGTCAAGAAAGGGACTATTTTACATCCCTATTTACATAACTAATTAATATAGGAGACTGCTTAGCAACCTCTCATCCAGCAGCATGGGACTCACCTTCCTAAAAACAGACTCACCAAGATGCAGTGCTATCACTTAGCTCTGCTTTAGTGTGTGTTAATAGGGAAATTATGACTTTAGTTCATGTTACACAGATGTATTTTTCCATGTTTTCTAAAGGTTTCAGTTTTTTTCAAATGCAGATTTCTATTTAATGCTAATGATCTACTTTTCCCCTTTCTACTCAAGGAGACTTTTATCTGTTATTTCCTCATAAAAAGCTTGTTATGCTAACAGTATACTAAATTATGTTGTATTTTCCCCATTCTGTTTCACCAACAAGGAGCTCTTAGATAATGGCAAAAGTGGTTTGGCTTGGGGGAAAGGAAGCAGAGATCAGATTATACAGACAGGCTCTAAGACGTGTCATTAAAGTGAGCTCAGAGGTCACAACTGCCATCTCAAAGTTTACCCCCCTGCATGGATGAACCAGCAGAGAGGGCTTGATCCAGAGGTGGTTCATACGCAAAGGGCAGCATCCTGTCACCCCAAACATGATAACCAGTTTGCACCATATTACACCTGCTCAGTATGAAACCGGGCCCATCTAAGCATGAGACAAAAGCATGGAGAGAAAGGGGAGGTCTTGGTGGCCCCCCATACCGGACTGCAGCCGCAAACAGGGAGGGCAGGGCTGGGCTCGGGGCAGCGCTCCCTGCCATAGTGGCTTTGGTCTGGTAGGGACCTGATGGGCAGAGAGGGGAGCAACTGGTTTGGGCTTCTGCCAGAGGGCAAACCAGTCTCTCCCAAGACACCTTGGTAGCTGCTTGCCGTTTTACAGCTGCCCACGATGAAACCCCCGCTCTCTTTCTGCCGAAGCGCTAATTTAAAAGTGGTTCAAGCTGCTTGGAGAGGCACCTGGCTTTCCAGGCAAATTACTAAAATAGTTTCTTCACATTAATTTTTCCCTTCCCCCTGAAGCCAGCAGGTGACATCTGGAAAACATACAAAACAAAGAGCAAATTGTCATTTCAAAGAGATTAGTAACTCCACCCTGTCCGTGTGGGCGCTGCAGCCCCTCTGACAAGCTGTCTGTCCTCCTGCACCGTGGAGCCGGGAAGCGCTGCAAGATCGGGGCCAGCATCCTGGCAGCACACCACTTCCCACCACAGACATCTCGGTCCGCCTTGCATCAAAGAGAACAGGAACGTCTTGTCCCCCTTAGTGAAAGAGCATCCTGTGGAACTTTGCTAAAACAAATACAATTTAAGGTGCTGGATGGCGTGACTCAATTCTGGGAGAGGATGTTTGTGGAATGAGAGAGACGTCAGCGTATCGCTGCAGGGCACCACTCTCAATGTGAGAGCTGAAGGTAATCCTGCCAACACCTTATAGCCACAAGAGACCCTTCTCCACCTCATGGGGAACGGGGACATCAGTGGCAGGAAGGGGCGTGCAGCGTGGTCACTGCTGCCCACCCCAGCCCTGTGCATCCAGCCCCGCTGCCGGCTCAGGGCTCCGCACGGGTGCTTGTCAGAGCTGCGTCGAGTACCACAGCCCTGCGCCTGCCTGCTTCACTGCACGGGCTGGAAATGCAGATCTGCATGCTGAAATGCACAGGAGTGAAAGGAAAAGTATTTAAAGACGAGACACGCGAGTAGGCAGGAGAGCCACGGGCTCTTCCTCCCGGGTCTCTCTGCCACACACCCACACGAGCCGTACTGCCTGCCTGCATTTTGTCAGGCATACCTGCAGTCTCACCAGTACGGTGCTTTCTTTTTCTCTGCCATCTCTATGCACGCTGTTAAGTCAGCTTTTCTCTTTTCTCAGCTTTTCTCTTCCCGAGTCCACCAGCCTGGGACTGGTGGGAAGAGGATTCCTTGCTGCTGCATTGCCACTGCTCTCCCTGGCCTCGGGCAGATCACTGCCTTCTCGACCCTGCGAAATGGGGGAAGGAATGTCCCTTTGCTTCACACACATAGTAGCAGGGTAGAAAAAAAAAAATTACCACAGGTGCTTAGGGTTTGCAGCAAGGAGTGCCATACGTACAATGAGTATAGATCTTTATTTAGAGACAATTTAGAGACAAGAGGTGCTGCAGAGGTGTGGCATTGTTTTATTACCTGAAGAAAATTCAGTGTACGTGACATGGAGGCACTGAGTTCCCACTCCCCAGTGGCATTTGAGTGCAGCCCGGTGGGCTTAGCCTGCTCATCACCGAGCAGACGTGATGCCAGCCACCCCAAGAAAGCAGTATCCCTCTGCACAAAGTCACTTTGTGTTCTTCCAGGGCTCATAGCTAAGGAAATGCACAGCATAAACAACGTTATCTGATCCCTACATTCCCTGTAGCTCGCTATGCAAGTGAATCTAAGCAACCCAATGCTTTACGTGTAAAACTGAGACACGTGGCAGGCAGGCACAAGAACTGTGTGAACCGGCGTGTGTTTGCACGCTGCGGAAGAGGCAGGTGGGGAACCCACTTCTCCCATGTTTTATTCCACTGGTCTAGCAATTTGCTTCTAGGGCAATGGCCATGGGGCCAGGAGCAGAACGGGATCCCAGATTTTGCTCTGTTTTGGCCTCTTGAGGGGTGGGACATGACCTTGGGCGCAGTGCTGCACTCATGTGGCTAGCCAGCTTCCAGACCAGAGCCAGCACTCATCCTCTCGGCTGGGACCAGGAGCCGAGGAGAGTGCGTCCAGCTGCACCTCCCTGCAGGAACATGTCCCCTGCCTGCTGCATTTTAGAAATGTGTTTGAAAAAAAGTCCTAGACTCCAACACTGCAGCAAGAGAAGGGATGAGACAGGACCTGCCTGAGCCACGTGACCCTCATCATTTTTGGCACATATTGAAGTAAAAAAACCCCCATGCTATGCCTAGGAACTCATAAAAAATAAATCAACTTAGCCTTACTGTAAGTGCATTATAAACTTTACACAAAAGGTTAACAAGAAAGTTATTTAAACTTTGCAGAGACATGTTGGCTTTGACTTGTCTGAGTGACAATGGGAAGGGAGGATGAGGAATATCTAACACTGTTTCAATACAGACTTAAAAAGAATTTAAAGTAACATCCACAGCCAGGCATTTTAAAACAATGCATCATATTCTGTAGTAAGAACTTCCAGTAATAATTAAATCATATTTTCTTTCAACGCTGCTGGTATTGTAGATGAGCTCAAAGTCAAATTCATGTCAACAAATGGTTTAATGAGCGACATTACACTGGTTGTGTAATGACACATAGGAGCTCTGCTACCGGTAGTGCAACAGATCCTGAGCCATTCCAACATGCGGAAGGATGAGACAATGATGGAGTGTCCTGCTCAGTCCTTCACACCCAGGCAGGGAGCTTACTTTTGGACAGAGCTGGGGGAGGGACAGTTGGTGTGATCAGCAGGAGGCAGAAGGACTTGCAGGTGCTCAAAGGAGATGAGGAATAGCTGCCATGTGGGTAAAAAACATCTTTGCCATATATATGGAGGTTTTTCTCCTAAAGGACATGGCATAATTAGAAATATGGAAACTAGACTCAAAAAAAGCGTAGCAGTTTTGAGGGAACCCTTAGTCTCTTCAGCAGATAATTGGAAGCAGGTGGAGAAGAAGCGGGTGAAATCTCTGACTGGTGGGAAGGAGAAGAGTGGCTCGGAGGTGTGTGGGGGTCAAGGGCCAGAGGCAGAGGGGGTGCACAAGACAGGAGGTATGGGCAGGTACATCGGACACCCAGGAAGCAGGAGGTAAACAGCAGGGGACTATTTTTCTTTGAACCATCATGTCCTGAGGGTTTCCTTTTGCTTGTTTCCTCCTCCAAGCTCCTGAGGAGAAATCTTTAAGTAGCTGAGAAGAACGGAGACAGAAAAACCAGAGGACCCATGTGCGAGACCTCCAAGGTAGACTAAAGCTGGATAAGCCTGGAAAGCAATCTCCTGAGGCTGCTGCCAAACAATACCATGTATACAGTATAAAACACTCTTACCTGCGTTCTGGGAAACTTTCAGAAGACAAGTACATGAAACATGATCTGATCAGTGCTTTCATCTGCTGACAAATCAACAACAACAAAAACCAGCATGATGATTAATTTTACTAGCTTGGTTTGCTTCCTATGTGGTCTTCCAGATTGCCAGCTGCACAGATGCTGAGGCAAAATCAAACGAGAAATATTTTTCCCCTTGGTATGTAAGGGAGACCACAGATTCCGATTCAAACCCCAGGTTTCCCTTCAGGCTTTGGTTCTGAACTGGATGCCCAAAACTCTGGGGGAGCATCTAATCTGCAGTCACGTCTGCTGTGGTAAGGTTTGGCACAGGGAGTAGGAAATATGGAAGATCTCAACAAGATTTTCTTGTGAATTCTTGTCCCTTTCTAGATCCTGATTTCGTTCAGGCTTACCCTAAGCCTGAACCAGCTCTGAAGACTGGTGTGATAGTGCAGAATACACCAGGGGGTCAGAGCATCTGCTTTCTCTAAACATCTCCTTGGGCAAAGATAAGTTTTGCTAGGAGACAAAACCTGCCCATTTTTATAGAAGGGCTTGTCTGGGTACCTTGCATCCTGTCCCCTGTCATCAAGCTGATAGCCAGCTATGAAGAATGTTTAGCTCTGATGCACCTCTATAACAATTCTAAAAAGTGGAGGTGGTCATTCTGCTGAGCAAAGGAAAATCATCCCTACCCATAGTGAAGCTGTCCAAAAAAAATTAGTTTCCTGAGCTGGCATGTCTCGCCCAATTAATCTTGCGGCTGTCTGGCCAAAGTCAGGCTGCATTTGCTCTTTGTTTATTTTCAGCCAGAACTACACGTGTTGGAGCAAACTTGCTTACTTGAATGTCATAACAACTTCTCAGGAAACGGGATTGTAGGAACTTCAGAAAACTGAGTTGAAAGATCTCTGAGCTGTCTCACAGCCTGTTTCTTCGTTCTTTAGCATAAAGGGAAGGCATACAATCATGTAACAAAGTAGTTTTACTGACTTGGGCAGGGTAAAATTATAACTATGGTTTCTAAATGTTGCCTAAAGAGCCAACCTGTCCAATGCTCTTTTCACATGTTCTTGGCTGACATATGAAGCTTGGAGCCAGGATTTCCAGTTAGCCAGAAAGCCAGAAATGGTACTCAGAGTTGTTCCAAATGAAACCCTTACTGCAATATTTTAAAGCTGTCTGTGCAGCTTCTGACCAACTGAGCTCCGTCACCCTGGAGGGCAGGCTATGGCACGGTATGATGATAACCCAGTGCTTTCCATTTGCTGTCTGTGACTTCAGCTGAAAACACTGCAGCATTACACATCCTATGGCCGGTCCACAAAAATTTGCTGTGCCAGCAAGAGGTAACAGCCTGGAAAGCAGCTCTACCTCATGAAAATCACAGACCTGTTGCTGTGATTTCCTATGAGTTCATATCCCCAGAAGGGAATAAATTAAACCATCGTATTAAATGAAGAATGCCTTCACTTTTCTGAGAGTCCCATCCATACCTGTAAAGTCTTTACCCTGAGTAACTGCAGGCTAACCCAGTAGCTGTGCTTTACACATACCATATTTCCTTGACAATCTCCACTGTAAGACCCTCTTGCATCCTAATCAGAGGTTTACCTGTCCTTAAACCCTTTGACCAAGATTTGCATTCTGTGAAGATGGTCGATCTCATCTGAACTTTAAGCAACTAACATAACGTAATGTAATGGAGGGAAGCAGGGCTGTCTGAGAAGCTGAGGAGCCCCACTCAGACACAGCTGCCTATGAACCCTTGGGACCCATCCTCCCTGGGTGTCTCTGTTCCAGGGCTGAGGAGGAGGTGCAGGACCTGCAGCTGCTCTTCCCGCCTGCTAATGGCTGCAGGGAGGCTCCAGACCGCAGCACCTGGATGTAGTTTTAGGGGTCTCCCAGGATGGGGAGGGATTGGCATGCAAAGAGTAGGCACAACTCCATGGTTTGAATGCAAAAGCAGGGAAAAAGGGAAAGGAACAGACTGTGAAAAAGCTGAGGAGTAACTGGGAATATGCGACTGACTACCTGAATCAGGAGATAGATTTGAAAGAGAGAGGCAAGGAAATGCCATAACTGTCAGTGAAGCTGTGGGGCATGTTGGGGGGGTCAGATGAGAGCAGATAACCTGATACATAGAAAAAGATACCTAGATTGGGAGTTGAGGAAGAGAGAAAAGGTCCTGCAGCAAAGCAGGAGAGAGGTAGAAGCTTGGACTAAGAGAAACAGGAGGCTGGAGTCAGTGAAGAGATTCTAAGAGAGAGGTGAGGTTATCAAAGACTCAAAGCTGGTTGATGTGGCACATGAAACCTTAAAGATAGCTTTTCATAACTACTGAATGCTTGACTTACCATCTGTACTGTTGTTTCAGATGAGAATTCACATGTCGTGACTGCACATGTATTTTCAAGCACACATAGCCCGGAAGACCTGATGAAGGGCTTGACATCTGTGTCTGGCTGGGGTGACTTTTGAGGTGAGCAAACCACCAGGAAAACAGGCTGCCTCAGGTAAGTACCTTTGGCAAGTCCACGCCAGTCAGAAATGGAGCCCTGAAGACAGGAACAAAGCCCTCCTCAAGCCACCCAGACGCCTACCAGTGCCTGCCTGCTATGATGCTGAAAAGCTGTTTCCAAGCTGGGGCACCTTCCACACTGACCAGCAGAGCACAGCAAGGGAAGGACCATTGTCTACTGCCTTTCCCTCTGTACCTGCAAAGAAAGATGGCCCAGGGGCTGCAGTGCAGCATCAGAGGTAGGTCTCCAGAACCTGACAGAGAGGGCGAGGAGCGTGCATGCAGCGGGGCTAATCTGGTAGCCAGACCCTTTCTTGTTTCAGAAGCCTCATGATAGATCTGCAAGCTCAGGAGAGCCTTTCCCCACCACTGGGCCATTCCTCCAGAACATGCTGCTGCTCATTCTGATAACAAAGCACAAGCTGCCTGGCTGGTGCCCGTCCAGCCGCTCTGCCAGTGTCTGGCCAGGAGTGCTTCCCCAGCTGCCTGTGGCTCTGCATCACGACATGCACGCGCCTACATCCTGCTCTCTGCTGGCAAAGCCACCAACCCCATCACCGTGAGCCATCATCCCCCAGCCTGGGGTGCGGTGGGACACCCTGTGTCTCCATGGGGTTTTCCCCAGGCTGGAGGAGCTGCTGGCTAGAGCAGCCTTATGCTCCCTTGTCTCCCTCCACCCCCGAACCCCTGGAAGACCTGCAGTCAGCCCCATACCATCCTCCCAGTGGGTCTTACACATCTCACAGTGGCACATGAGGGCCCCCACAGGGTGAGGAGTGTACACAAATAAGCCAGCATGGATGGAGTGCAGATGGGCAACCCAGGTGAGCAGGCAATGGCTCCGAGATCGTCATTCTCAATGCACGTAGCCACAGCTTCCCGGGGACTAGAACCTCACTCTTTCTTCCTGCTAATGACTGCGTTCAGGTCAGGCACATGCAAGGGACCAGCTTCCTCCACCAAGGTGTTTGAAAGGATGGACACCTCTGCAGCTTGCCGCTGCCCACAGCTGAACAGGCAGCTCTGCCAGGTGCCTCCTCTTTGGCACTTCAGCGGATGCTCACGTGGATCAGCATTTCGGGTCATCCTCCTTGGAAACCTGGTAGCACCAGCTAGAAAGGCCAAGTAACTAACTTTTCCCATTGCTTGTTCAAACCCAGTTTGGCAGCCCGTGGTGTGGGTTTGTTCCCCTTTTAACCAGCCAGAGAGAGACATGCCAGCATAAAGCAGACCCTCAGACACACCTACCCTCCAGCCCCACATGCTGCCGCTCATTTAGCAGTCTCTAAAAGCTCTTTCCAGGAGAACAGCAACTTCATAGCAGCTGGAGATGTCTCCCTGCCCATGGCATGCCAGGCCAGCTGCTCTCCAGGCAGCATGCCCAACAGGGCAGAGCCAGTGAAGCCATCTGACTCACGCATGAGTCGCCTGTCAAGAAACAGCTGGAGGCACTCAGCGGTGCTGGGGTGCTGGACGCAGATCCTCCCCCAGGCTGCAAAAGGCATACTCTGGGGTTTTGTGATGGGCTGCATCCCTCGGAGCCAAAAGTCATGCGGTTCATGGCCAAACAGATGGACTTCACTGGGAGGAGGGGGAGGTCACCTGAGGAAGGGTAACAGGAGCCAACACCAAACACGTGTAGGGCTCCTTAGCAACATGAGATTAGCCTAAACATGCCATTGCATTGCAGACCTCTGCATAGCCACACGCTCTCCCTTACACACACTAAACCCTCCTTGGACTCCAGCATCTTCAGTGGCTTCCCTCCAGCTGTGTCCCTGCATGGCTCTGTCCTGCTCAATGGAGGCCACAAGCCAGGTCCCGGCATCCCTTGCCGCCTTCCCACACCAACTATAATATCAAACACCAAATACAGCTCAGTCTGCCCCTTTTTTTCACCCCGGGATATTACAGGCTCTTCCACAGCATTGATCTATGTGAGGAAAAAGAAGGTCAGGGCAGGGGTTTCTAAATGGATGCAAGTCCCACCGGCAATGCACAAACCATGCCACAGCGCTGATGGCTTGTGGGTGCCCAGAAACGGCCACAGTCAGCAGTGCCTGTCACAGCTGCTGTTGATGCTGATGCCAATTCAGAAAAGTCTTACAATGGCAAACGACTCCATTAACACTGTCATTCAACTCAGCCCCCAGCGCCACCTCTGTGGGTTCCCTTGGGTTGCAGCCCTTTGCCAGACCTCACGCGTGCTGCCCAGCACTCCTGCATGCGTCCAGTGGGTGCCCGCTGCCTGTCCCGCATGAGAGGCCTGTGGCACAGACATGGCGAGGAGCAAGCCAGGGAGCCTTCTCCTGGAAAACACAACCAGGGTTAGGGCCATGCTCGGCATTTGCATCCTGCCCTTGTTTAAAAGCCTCATCATGCTGGGCCTGCCATGCGCAGCACAGAGCTCCGTCTTCCTCTCAAAGATTTCTCCTTGGCTTGTTGCCTTTCATTGCAAAGCCATGAAATCTCCTCTCTGGATTTCCTTTTGCCGTGCATGCAAAGCTCGTCCTCTTCCCCAGCTGTGCTCTTTATTCGCCTAAGAGTAAGTGGCCCGTGGCAGACTAGCACTGTCCCATGTGTGCAGGGGCGAGTAAAACTAAGCAGGGCTTGTGAAAAATCCCCCTCCCTATCTCTATTGCATTCAAAGCCAAAACGGTCTCAAGGTATCTCTGCTCCATGTTCTAGGTCCTGTCATCAGCAGCATGTGCTTACCAGGACCTAACCCAGCTGGTCTTGTTTCTGCTAGCTGCTCCCTGCTGTCACAATGCGACTGACAAGCAGAAAGAGCTAGGCAGAAGAAAGAAAATAGAGAGCAAGTGAAGAAATGGGAGAGAAGACAGTGGAGGAGAGAAGTGGAGAAAAATTTCCACCGTAATAATAGCAGAAAATAAGCAGAAAAGAAAAAAAGAAGGAAGAAAAGGCAGATGATGATGAGCAAATAGAGAGAAAAAGGAAAGAAAAAATAGAGAGGACAGAAAGTGTAAAGCAACAGAAAACTGAGGAAGTAAAAAATGGAGTGAATGAGGAAATAATAGCAGAGACAGCCCACACCTTGAAGATACACATTATGAGAGAAAGCCTTTTGCTGGTACACAATAAATAGCTCGGTCATGAGATAGTAGATACTGCCCTTTCTGTGGGACTTGGGCAGTCATTTGTCACAAGCAGGATCAAAGGCACCCAAAGAGCCTTTTAAGGGAGCTATCCTAATAGGATCAGAGGCAAAATCTCTTCTACAACCTGGAAAGGGTCATTAAATCAGTTATCAGGAAGCTGATCTGTTGCAAGTTCCTGCTCAGTTTGTTTGGCAGCAGCGTGTTTGCGTGCCCATGTCCTCCCTCACTGCCCTCGCCTGGGGGGCACAGATGGGCAGACAGGGGAGTCCACAGCGCGCCCACCATAAAGCTTTCTGCCTCCATGCTCCCTGTGAAAGCAGAGCCAAATCTGTACTACAGGCAGAAATCTGTGCTCTCTTCCAAGGTAGTCATCCAACTAGTTTTAAAGTCGGTCTCTCACAAAATAAAAGGCTATTGGAACTCTGCTTTCTATCCTTTTTTTTCATTGCTAAGATGTAAATCTTACAATGAAAGCCCACATTTTACCAATTTAAAGAATACTAAACAAAAGCAATGCTGATACATTCAACGTTAAATCAGAGGAAACACGCAAAGCCCACTTGATCCTCTTTTATAATCTTGTGAGCACACATACTACCAACCAAATTCCAGCTGAGTTTTCTCCACACAATGCCACACGTGGAAGGAGGCTGCAGTCATGAAGGTGAGGGCAGAAGTTGTGCAAGGAAGTTTTTTGGGGGAGACCACAGCGACAGTGCTTTCGTCCCTGTGAGGACAACTACTCTGCCGAAGCACATGATCGCTGGCACACACTAGGCTCGCTAGATCAGAAAATGCTGGAGCCCTAGCACGGGTTCCTTGCTTTTGAAGCTTCAGCTCTCTGCGTTCAGAGTAACTAAATACATTGGGTTTTGGAAGGAGCTTTTACTAATCTGCAAGACCTAGGGTAAGATTTTCCCGAAACTCCCAAGTGATTTGGAAGCACTTCTTGCTTTCTAGCAGAGCGTGGGTTCTTGCACTGCCTGGGCATGTTCTAAAGCACCACCACAGATCAGAAAATGCTCACCAAATTACACTCATCCATACTTGGTAAACAGCCAGCAGAGGGCCAAGATAGGAGACAGCAGGTGGGATGCTGGCCTGGGTGTCACTGCTGCGGCGCCACAGGGGGCAGAAGCCAGCTCCTCACCTCCCCCAGCTAATGCCAAGCAGTCAGTTCCTGCATTCAGCAAAAAGACATTTAGAAAACATGATATATGTTAGGCCTGACACGAACATTAGAGACGCTCTTGTTGCAGATTCCGTAGCCATGATATGAAGTAATTATGCTCAGCCTCAAGCTACAGTATATCGGAAAGGTTCACAGCTCTTGTAAACCATATCCCTATGCAGGTATCCAAACTGAATTCCTCAGAAATGGCTTTCAGAGAGGAATGGGAATCTGCACCACATAAATCTCTGCCACTGGGTGCCCACTCTTTACATGCCGAACCAGCAAAAAATGTCCTTTCCATTAAAGGCCATGCTGGAACAACAAAGTTAGACTCTTCAGGATATGCCATTAATGAAAAGACACATAATCAAGTGACTAAGACATTAACAATATAAAGACTGTTTCTCATCCATTAAGGCATTTTGGAGGTCTCGGTTTTAAGCACTACTTGAATCTTTCCCAAAAACAAAACAACAGGAAAGTGGCAAGGCATTTGGTAAGTAGAAAAACTAGTTAATGAAATTTTTTTAACCAGTTAGCAAGGAAAGGGATTAATTTTGTTTTAGAGCAGCAAAAGCATAAAGGCATTTGAAGGCATAAAATGGAGAAGGGAAAATCTCTAAATTGCATCAGTTGCAAAAACATCCTTCTGGCCCCACACATACATAGCTAAAAAAAAGAAAAGTGTCAGTGTAGAAGTGTCATGTCAAGAAAAAACAACACAAACAGCTATCTTGCCCTTTTTTTGTATATATTTCTTAGACTATCAAGTCTTCAATCCTGTATATCAGTCTTTTAATCTCCTTGCATTCAGGGAGGTTGCTTCCATTGTATAAAAGTGTGGTTTGTTGCGTTGTGGTTGATGGATGCAGTTGTGGAGGGGTGATGCTGTTAGGTGGTACTTCTCAAGTGTTCTCCACTCAAGGTTATAAAGACTTCCCAGTATTTCCTCATTTGCATTGGGAAAGGAGTGTCAGGACCCTCCTGACCCTGGAAGCAGAGTATTTCTCATTTCTGCTGTTTCTCCTGTTGTCACCACATCAGTGCAGGCTGCGAGGCTACACCAGGCTACAAGAGAGTATCAGGAATTCAGAAGCATTTCTTTAACACAGCACTTCAGCATGCCTCTTCTTGTTCAAATCCATCGTGTGTGATGTTGTCTTGTAGCTGGACTATATGGAGCTGCTGCACTTTAACATCTCAGCTCTTCCAAAGCGCAGAGCCTTTCCCCTTCCCCACACCATGTATCATCCTAGAAACTTGTGTCCCAGTCTCTGAGATGATGGCCACTGGAATTTATCTTTACAGACACTCATGCCATACAGGCTTTCAGTCATAAGTGAGGGGACTGACTCTGCAACCACACAGACCCTCTTACCCATGTCATTACCAGTTCCACACTGTGCCTTGGTTAATTAATTGTGGGTGTGCTCTTGGGCTTGTTTGAGGTCCACCTGTTGGAGCAGGACTGCAGACTTTTGCAGGAGGGGGGCTGGTTCTCTCCTTTCTGGATTTCTTCCTCTGGTTGTATCTTGCAGGGTGTCTTCTTCGGATCTCACTCTATCTGTGAGGCAATTTCATACCTTAAACTGTGATGGTGTTCCTTCAGTTCTACATCTCATGGTGGCAGGTTTGTTTTAGGCATAGTTGGCCAAAGCTTTAGCAATGTGTTAATAGGAATGTGAAGCTGACATTTTCTAGAAACAAACTCAATAACCACCTCATCTATTTTCAGTGTCTAAACTAAAAAAGAATGTAATATGTAAACACACAGTATCAACTGCCATAAGCTATTTCAAAGTGGTTTTTATCTTTGAATTTTAATACTAAAAGCTGTTGGTCATAAAAGCACAAAAAAAGCTTATTTTCTTTAAAAGAAAAAGCATTTTTTACATTCTTAAGAGCTGATATTTGTGAAGAGCTGCATTCAAGTCTTGAGATATTAAATCCAACATGATCTAAATGCATATTCATATAGTTTTAAATAGTGAAGCTAATCAGTGTGTTATTCTTTCCCCAAAGGATTAACTTTTTCCTTTGTTACATCTGACTTTTAAAAACATCAGTCTCGGCATTGGGTAGGCTGTATTAACAGAGAAGATGAAATCACTTCATGACAAATACTCAGTGTACTGCTATATGCTATTATTCCAAAGCCGAACAGAAAACTTCAGCCTTTACAAGCACAACACTGGCTAAACTGCTTAGTTACCAAATGTGTTTGCATTTGTGTTTACAACTGAACACATCCCTTCCTTCTTTTAATTAATTTAAAAAAATAAAAATCCTTGTAATATACTAAACTAACCCCGCACTTGCTCGCCAAAGGTTGGATGGGGGAATGTCCCTTCCAGTCAATCACCAAAATTAGTGACTACACTTCTCCCCATTGCCCCTTTGCCATACCCTGTGTCAGTGGAGACATCTCCACCCCGCTCAGAAACAATTCATCTCTTCTGGATGAGAACACAATGTATGCTTGGAAAATCACTTAGTCTTTGGCAACTGCATGTTTGCGGGCACTAGAAAATCTCCCGTGTTTCTGGTGTAAGCAGGGGTAATAACTCTTCCCTGTCAAACAGGGTAATTGTCAAATGGCTCTACGTTTGTGAGGAACATAGATATTCAGTGCAGTCTGCAAGAGAAAAGCCTGTCAATAAACCAGCTCTGCAGAAGATGCTAAGAACTTGGGAAATGGGATGGACCGGCCCAGCAGAGAGGAGATACCAACGGGATCCAAAGGTTCGGGAGGAAGTCCACATTTTGTACTCTGATCTCTCTAAGAGCAGATGGAAAACTAGCAAAAAAAAAATCCCAGTATCATCATGTTACAACAGGAGCAGCCAACCAAGAGCGACAGACTGACTGACTGGCCAATACTGTAACATCATATTTTCCAAGGAGGCTATATTAGAAAACAGAAGTGCACACTGGGGGCAAGCCTCATCAGCTGTGATTGCCTGTACCGACACAGAGCCTTTGAAGAAAAACTGCAAGCCCTCTAACCTAACCCTAACGTGGGGTTAGGACCTTCTCAGAGTATGACAGTGCTAAATGGGCAGAAAATGGACTCTTTCTGCTCATTTCCCCTCACAGAGGCTTTTCCAGGCTTCTCTATCCATGAAGAAGAAATGACCCAGTATAGCTTTGGTGGAAAATATGTAAATAGATGTAATATCAAACGCTTATTTATCCAAGAACCAAATTTTCCCAGTCATATTATCATTTTCCGCAGCACACATTACAATACAGTTACAAAATTCATTACAAGTCTGCAGGGGAGACTCTGTATCGCATGATCAGTGGCAAAATTCCCATCCACTTCAGGAGAGTTTAAGTTTCTCCCAGTTTCTCTTTCCTTCTGTGGTCTTTTTCTGCCTGGAGGGGGAAATTTTGTGCTCACTTTTTGTCTCACGGGCCGGTTCCTACCTATGCTCAGGTGCACCAACCCATGGCTTGGGTCTGTACCCTTCTTCAGGTGCATCTCCCCACCTTTATGCCCTTACAAGACAGAGCAGTGGAAGCTGAAGGAGACTTCTGTGGCCTTCAGGTTTTGCAGTTTTGTTATCCCAAGTCAGTCACTTTATTTTTGTATTACTCAGCCTGTATTTCAAAGTATATTGTCCCCTGCATGACCTGAAGTAAATTAAAAGGTACCATATGCTAGAGGACTTAAAAAAGAAAGAGTGCATACATTATCTGAGCAAATATGCAGAAATCCAGACCATTGTGGGGCTCTTTCTTTACAGAAATCCCATCCTTGAGGTGTGATACATAACACAGTTGCCTGCCAGACATTCATTCTTCTTTCTCCTCGCCATGCGCAGAATAAATTAGAGGCTAAAACACAGTCATACGAGATAAGGACAAAAGCGACGTCTCAAGCTGCTGTAGCCCAGGGCTTGAAGGAATCTCCACTATCCACCATATCAAGGCAGGATGGTGGAAGCTGTGTGACCCCAGCTCCCTCCTCTGTTCCCCAGCACTGGGAGCTGAATCGGCAAGAGCAGAGCCCTGCAGGATGTGGGTGCTGCAGTGGGACAGCCCACCGGGATGCTGCACCTCCTCCTGCTGCTGGGGCAGCAGGAAGGAGCACCTCATCCCTGCAGGGGCACGCCTGGGTACCACTAAGGCCAGCCAATGGGCAAAACCATCAGCAAAGCTGTTGCATCATCCCAGAGAGGAGGAGGAGATCCCTCTCCATCCCAAAGTGTCCTGCTTAGTGCAACCCTGCTTAGATACGCTCGGCCCCCACGTGCCCACCCGGCTCTGGGCAACTCTCCTTGGGATGCTGAGGCTGCCAGCTTCAATAGCATCTCAGGGACATGCCAAAGAGGACTCTGCCTCCACTCACACTGGGTGGTCACCAGACATGGCAAGGCTGTGAAGACCAGAATGACTTTATTTTTAATGTGTTTTCCCTAGGAGGAGAAAAAATAGCGCAAAGAAACTGTGCAAAAACTGAAGAGACACATGCAATGCTTTGCAAAGAAAGTTTGACTTTAGGATTAGATCATTTTAATAAGCAACAATAGCAGTGTTTGCCAAAATACGTGCACTGTTATGTCTCTCTCTAGCAAAGGACTGTGTGCTGAAACCTGCATACTGTACAGCAACCCTCATTACCTTCTATAAAATCAGATTTATCTCCTTTATTTGTAAGTTGTCGGCTGACCAATTCAATTAAGCCACCCTTAACTGATGTTTATTGCATTTGCATGTCAGTGTTACTCTAAAAAAAACAGTAAAAATTGGTGTGAGCAGGAATTAAAGCTAAAGGGTGAAGATTTGATTTTACAAAATGAAGTCAAAAGAATATTACTCTAGGCATAGATTTAAAGAGATTTTGTCACGGGTACAAAAACTGTCTGCAGACTGTGTTTCAAATAATTAAAAAATCTTACACAGAAGGACTGCATATCTATCTAACTGAAGAAAATGCTAGAACAAAAAGTAGTATTACCACAAAGAGGAGTATTAGGAGCAAGCACAGTCTATAAGGAATGTGAAAGAAGAATTAGTCAATAAAGAAGCCTCTGATTAAGAGTTTAGGAAGTAAAGGCACAGAAATTAAAAAGGCAAGGAGTTGGAAAGAAAGTAAGAAAAATTTTCTATCATATATAGAAAGAGTAGAAGGACTGCAAAGTGAGGCTGATGGGCAGAATTGAGAAGGTTGAAACAAAGAATAATTTAGACAAGGTCCAAGTTTCTGAGCTTTAAATAAAGATGGTAACCTTGAATATGGAGCAAGGTTGTGATAGCTAAAGACAGTAGCTGGAAATAGTAGTTGCCCAAAACCAGGATAAGTAAATTTGAAAGAAGGTAATGCATGCCATGTAGATCAAACATATGTTCCTTCTGCAGGAACTGTGGAGAAACTAGCACCTGGAACTGGAAAATGGTGAAATCAAACGAACTAAAGGCACTGTGACAAGTGGAAAAGGTGAAAAAACACTAAAGTGCGTTTAGTAGGGTTAACATGATTATTGCGGTACGAGATTACTGATTTATGGAAGAAGAAAATGCAGTAGACCTATTCCTTTTGGCCTTGAGTACAACATTTCCTACTGTATTGCCTGGGAAGATTACTGCAAGTGACAGTAGACTAAAAGCAGAGTAGAACAGAAAGGGCATGACTGCGCTTAAGGGAGGTTATGTGTGGAGTTCATCCAGTGGAAAGTATTGGATCTTATGGCAACACTTTCAGGAATGACCTGAATGACTTGCTACAGTTCGTCATGTGTTAATGAAATTTGCTGCTAATGCAACACAGAAAGGAACTGCCAAGAGAGGACTGCAATGTCGTTTGGGAAAAACTGGATGACCTTGAAGTCTGGAGCAGTAGAAATGGAATTAAATGTACAAGGTCATATACTTAATGTCTAATAAGAAGGATCTCTGCTATAGCCCGGGAATTTGTTTGCGTGAAACAACTGAAAAGAACGACTTAAGTGTATTATTGAGGGTGGTGTCGAGCCACAAATATGATGCATCCATGAGAAAGGCAGATGTGATCATAAGATGAATCAGATATTTGCAATACAAGAAGTAATGAATCAATGAGATTACACAAAAATCTTGTGACACCTAATATGTACTGCTGTGCAAAATTTGGGTCACCTCTGCTCTGAAAGGGTACACGAAATAGGAGCAGTGCTAAGCAAGGTTACCAAGGGATCAAGTGACCAGAGAAGTTATTCTACAGGAGAAGAACAGAAAGCCAAAGGCTGAATGTGTGCAATTGCTCTCTAAAAATATATCAGTTGGAACACACCAGGGATGGGAAATATATTTTTTTTTAATGAAAAGGCAATGGCAGCACAAAAACCCAAGTCAGTAGAAATGGTGCTTAAGTGTCAGGAGTCCTGCAGCCATCGATGAAACAAGATTTGGGACAGCTATGTAGGCTTGAAACAGAGCCTGATCCACTTGTCATACTGGTTGCTATCAATAGTTGTAGATAAAACTCGAGAGTCCAAGGGGTCAATTCCAGTCCTGTGGTGTGACACTGTGAAGTGCTGGTGGAGTAGAACATGACCCTTAGACCATCCCAGGTGGTGGAGGAGAGGAGAGGAGAGGAGAGGAGAGGAGAGGAGATCCCATGCTCTTTGAACATAAACATAGAGCTGCCTGAGTTGAACAATTAAGATGCCGCAGGAAAAAAGTTACCTCTGAACTGCAGCTCTTATTTCACTGTAAAGGTCATTGGCTTCCAACCCCACCCAAGGCAGCTGTGTTCGAGTTTTTCAAACCAAGCCCAAAACTTGTGACTTTGTTTTTGGCTGAAACAGAGAACAGAAGACTGCTTGAAAGGAATGCTTGGAAGGAACAGGGAGGGTGGGAGAAGAAAGCTGCATATGCTGGGCTGGGCAGGGAGGATGCCAAGGGGCATCTCAGGGGTGGTGTAACAAAGATCCAGCAATGGCTAGAAATACCTGATAATCACCAGGAAAAAAATAAGGGTAGCCAATATGAAGCAAAAGGTCAAGCTCTAAGTGTGTCTGACACAAATAGTATAGGCAGCCCTGAATACCACATCTCTTCAAAGGCCTTTTTTTGGAGAGAACTGAAATTTACAGTTCATCTGGGATTTATTTTTATTTTATTTTATTTTGTAAGGAAGTGCTCTGCATTTCATCTGATCATTTGCAAATGGAAGGAAAAGGTTGGATGTGTTTAGGAATCCCCCCATACATGTTTTACAAATAACACTGCAACTCACCTTCGTTATGCCTCTGCTCCGGGTGAGTCACCAGCACACATAAAAGACAAGGAAGGAAGTGCCGGGGTTAACAAAAAACAGCCTGCTAGCAGACTTAATTCTAATGTTAACAATTAAAGAAAACAGAAGATAAACTATTCCTTCCCAAAAAAAAAAATACTGCATTCAGAGCAAGCCAAAATCAAAACAGAAATAATCTATTCCCCCCAGTATTGCAGAGGAAGAAAAATATAGAATAAGCACTATGCATAGGAAAAGTTCTGGATTTTCTGTAGGACCAGCAATAATGATGGGAACTGTAAACATTGATAATGGAAGCAACTCCTGGATATGGTTACCCTCTAAGTGGGTCTCCATTTACACTCATCATCCAGCAGATACTGCTATCAGCTTTCCCATTTGAGCTGCCCTCTCAGTTTAGTAGGGCCCTTCATTTCAGAGATGTGCTGCTTCTGGTTTGCCTAGGTCTTCTCACTTGGTAATGGAAAGCGGGATAGGAAATACATCAACTGGAAAGAGGAGAACCTGCAGAGGCAAAGTCAGAGAAGTTTGACCAGCAAATGACAGGTTTCTGCCTTTTGTGTCACATCCTCTAAGTAAGTATGTGGCCATCATTACATGTATCCTTTACTCGGCACTTCTCCTCAGCAGACTTCTTTAGCCACAGGGTCCCAGATTAATCCAGCAGCACAAAGAAATGCTCTTTCCAAATACGCCTCACATGGGATCCCTTGCCACCGTAAGGATGCCAAGTGCTGTTGATGCAAATGCAGCATTACCAATAAAACTGGTACTCCCCGGAGCAACACAGAAAACATGTTGCACCCTTGCCTGATGCCTCAAAGCTGGCAAAAGCTGCCACACCAATGCAGCAGCCTTGGTACCATTGTGTATTTTCCCAGCACGTGGGCAAAATGCAGGCCTAGCCATCAGCCACCTAACGCAGCCTCCTGCCCACAAGGAGTCAAGGACATCAGCTGTCAGTCACAAAGACCATGACACATCCTCTGGGGAAGCCCTGGCCAGGGTGAACACCCCCTCAGGGGCTGCCCTGGGGCAGAGGGTCACCCCCTGTAAGGACATCACAGTACCAGCTAACTCGCCATCAGCTCCATGTCCCACCATCACTGTGGGTGTAGCTGTGGGCATTGTGGAGTGACAGCGGAGGACAGACTATGTCAGCTGAATAGGGATGAACAGGGTCTATATGGCAACTGCCTTTACACATACCCTTATATATAACCAACTCTGGTGGCTGGAGCTCACTTGGAAGAGACCAGAAAGCCTGAAGAACAAAAAAGCTTGAGACGTAAATCACTCAGGTGATGTATATACATTTTAAAAGGCCAGCACTAGGTGGAGGAGAATCCCACCCTTGCCCACTACATCAGACGTTGGCCCACAAAGACAGGCAAGAGGTGGTGGTGAAGACAATTCTTGCTCTCAAAGACTTTGCCACTGGGGCTGAGCAGTCCTGGCTGGTCCCTCTGCAGAGGCACAGCAAAGGAGCTGTGCTGCTGGAACAGCTGGATCCTGCTCCTGGGATGGAGCACAGTGCTGCCAGGCGGGCACTCTGCTGGCACGGTCGGCACTGCCTGTCTGAAACTATTGCTGCATGGTGTGCTCCTTCCTCAAAATCCCCAAACCTGGCCATGCTGGCAGGGCTCCTCCATGCAGAAGAAGCCAGAGTTTAACATCCCCTCCTGTCACATTCCCTACATCAGTCAGAACAGGATTTTATGCAGTGGGAAGAGGTTCAATACCCTGGGGCATCTCTTTCAAAATAAATCTACAGATCCCATCTGCAAACAATGTCTTCTGCATATATAGAGAAACAGAGAATTCAATCAATCAGTCCATCAATCCATCAATGTACCTATCTCAATCAGCATCCCCCATCCTTTACCCTCTGCTCAAACAAATATTTGTTAGCAGTCAAGTTAATAAGGGGCAATCTCTGCTGCAAGTTTACATCAGACTCACACCTCTGGACCTACCACCATATCATGCTGCTGTCACATCTGGCCAAGTGTGATTTTTTTCACGCATGTTCTGTCGGAAAGAATTGCTGTTACAGTCACCTAGGAAGGAGGCTACTGCAGCAGAAAGACAAGAATTCAGCTGCCAAAAGAGTCACGCACAAAGAAATTTTCCCAGAAGGCATATTTGCCAGCCCACATGTTGTATTACTTGGAAGTGTGAAATCCATATAATCATCAGAAATGGATAAAAGCATGCCCTTTCCTAAATGGTGACTTCAGGCCAATCAGAACACTAACTTTGTACAGTGCAAGTTGCTTCTTTTCCTAAACTCCTGAACCATGAGGCTTTGTATCCAGTATCTATTTCCTTTGCTGGCCTGCTCAAAGGTCTTTATTATCTGTTAGAAAGACCTGCAGCTTGTTGAAATTATACTGCATCATAGTTGCTTGTAAATTCCTTGTGCCTTC
This sequence comes from Chionis minor, assembly GCA_013398295.1. NCBI lineage: Eukaryota > Metazoa > Chordata > Aves > Charadriiformes > Chionidae > Chionis > Chionis minor. The sequence goes on from VZSF01001699.1 coordinate 48,815, forward strand.
CCTTGGCATTCAGTCAAATAAGCATATGTGTGTATAACAACCTTTTCGTTCTTAACGAGAAATCTTATAAACAATAGAAAAACAAATTAAATCCTTGCAAGTACTAGATAAATAAAGCTAAAAATTTGTACCTCCCGTAGGAAATGTTGCAAGCTGTTTACTCTGAAAAACAATTGATAGCATTGACTCTTTAAGTCTTTCACTAGGCTAACGTTATGGAAGAAAGCTGCAGCAGTGGAAACCCTTTCAAGGCACTTCTGCAATGTGCATCAGCCTTGTTTAAACATAACCCACCCTACAGATGAACACAGCAAACCTAGCAATGGACATCTCTGCCCACTCTGCTTTGGGTTTGCCTATAGGAAAGTTACCAGATAACACACGAGCTTCTGCTCTGTGGACAAAATTTGTAAGTGGGTGGGATGAAACCACAAAAACCTTAGACAACCTTCAGCTGCTATTTTGCTTCACGCTTAACTATGACCAAGCCTCCACATCATGGTGGGTGATCCTATCTGGACCTGGTGGTTCTCCACTCATTACGCCCCATTTCCCAGGAAATCTGAGGCTTGGATCCAGCCATGGCAAGCCTTCTTCTACAGGAGTGGCTTTAACACTGGTGGGGTGGGAGGTGTTTCATCCTGCTCTTCTTCTGTCACACCAGCTTCAGCTCTGATATGCTCAGGCTGTTTCCTGAGATGAGGAAGGAGTGATGCTAGCCATGGATGTGGGAATGGGAGCCAGGCCACCCCTGCAGAGGAGGTCTGTAGATGTAGCACCATCACCGTTACAGAGAGGGGGACTAAGGGAGGATATGTTTATGAAGACTGAGGTTCAACAAGTAATTTTAATAACATGAAACAGGACATCTCTAGAAGAAGCAACTGACCAGCTTCTATTAGAGACATGGTAAAGTTCACCACTTGATGTCCCTCCATTAAGATACCAGTGTCTCTGCAAAGCTGATAGAGCAGTGTTGGCTTATACCTGCTGCAAGACTGGCTCTTCTGTTTTGTCTCTGGAGCAGCTCAGATTCAGAGAGATCAAAAGCATTGCAAGACAAAGCCTGCATGTCCTTTTCCAGAGTAGTGTTGATATTTTTGATATTTTGCACTGATACAATAATGTCTGACTGAAGGTTTCTCATCTAGTTCTGTTAGTATTATAAATGTTCTGCAGGAGGACAAAGTTCATCACTTTCGCCTCAAAAATATGAAAGCAGACATAAATACATAGCAAAGAAGGGATCCACCCTGAAGTCTGGTTCCCTAATATGTGCTAAAAATATTTGGGTAAGTCTTGATGCAGTCCCATGTAGTTAAGTCATTATATGCTATTGACTTTGATGTAATAAATTGAGTATTATCTACTGTCATATTTTATGATAGTTTCATACCCTGATTGACATGAAACTCTATAAAACCTCATATCTGAACTCAGATCAAAAGAGATTATGCACTAGCTCAGACAGATGCTTTTCATTCAGTTCTTTCAGAAATGCCTGGAATTTCTACTGCAAGCCTTCTTGGGACTTTCTGCAGTTAGCTGGTCATCCAGTGAGTAGCCTACAGATTTCCAGAGGTTGCTGCAGACTTTATGAGAGCTGGAAAAAAACTAATTTTCCATAGCTCAGGCCACATTTTTTCCTGGAGAACCCTGCATTCCACGGGTTTCACTGTCTGAATTTGATATATGTGAAATCCAAGCTTCTAAACGTGTTCCCTGTGAGAGAGTTGGGTGGTTTTTTTTGCTACCACAAATACTTTAAAGCAGGCACCATGGTAGGAAAAACACTGGAAGAGGAGAAGTGTTAGAATAGATGGTAGAAGAGTGAGGTAACAGTATCATAATTTCCCAAAGGCTGAGACACTTGGAGAAGTCCACACACACTAGTAATTCATTTAGAAAGGAGGGTTCATGGGAGGTGTCAAATTTTTTTTCTGGAATCTGAAAATCCCGACCCCTAGCGACCACCAGCCACCCCTGTCTTCAAGGCTTCACAAGGTGTGACATTCCTGCTTACACCAGAAAGGCCAGGAGAGCGGATGTGGTGTTTCTGACCAAACTGACAATTTTGACATTTCCTGACATTACCAACAGTCACAAGAGGAGTTTCCATTGAACACAAGCAGCAAGTGCCCCATGTTCGTAAGCTTGGCACATGGAGTTGTTTAGATACAAAACGGATCTTGCCCTCCCCTCTCCTACATACCAGTAGGACTGGGGTTCAGCCCTAGGATTCTGAAGTGACTTTTTGTTTGACTTGTGCTCCTAAATCTCTACAGTCATTTGTAAAAGCCTACTACCCACATGTCAGTGGTTACTGCAAGTGTTGGTGAGATTTAGCAGCAAGAAACTGCTAAATGTAAAATGACAGTGCAAGTCAGGGGCTTGTTCCCTGTGCAATGTGTGCCACTAAGCTGCTGCTCCGCTTGGGGATGGGGGCCTTGCTTGCCTTGCTGCAGCAATTCTGCGTGCAAAGCTCAGTGAGAACATTTCTGCGTGGTCCAAGAGAAACAGAAGGGCCTCTTCCTCCACTCCTTGGTCACCTTGGACCCCTCAGCTGGACGAAGGCAAAACCACGATCCTGGAAAGATCCCCTTGCCAGACTTGTGCTACCCACCATGTATGTCCACAAACACCATTATCTCGCTGACCAGGTCAGCAAAGCTGGGAGGTAAAGGCCAGCTGCAGGAAGGTTTGCCTGAACTTGTCAAGTGCTACCTGACAGCTATCTCAGCTAACCCTTAACACCTGGTGCTCTTCCCAAACACTGTGCTCTGTCAGTTTGCAGCCAGAGGAGTGGGCAGCCCAGGCTCTCCTGTCCTTGGCTGTGCCAGCATGGAGGGAAGAGCCTTGTGCAGGGGCAATAAGGTGGCACAGGGCTTGGACTTGGTCATGATCCAGCCTCTCTCTGCATGCAGGCAAGGGCACTGAAATGGGCAGAAGAGAGTTCTGCCTAAAACACACTTCTTTATAGGCAGCAGCAACATGGAGAGCGGGCCAGACACATGATGTCATCCTTTTTATCATCCATAAATCTCCTGATTTCCATACTCCTAGCCAGCTCTATGATGCAGTGGATGAAAATTTGCTAGAGAAGGAATAGGAGCCCACTTGTTATTTCTTATGAAATAACCTGTGGGTCTGCCACAAGGGATATCAAACCATGTTTATCCAAATCTATAAATCTTGTATGACTTAACATGGGGATTAGGATGTACCTTCAGCGCAGTTCCATTACGTATGCTGTAAGAGAATTAACTTTGCCCTGAAGGGACAGCACTTACAAGTTTTGAGAAACCAGTGCCATGGAACATCCCCTTTCCTTCATATATATATATATATATTCACTAAAGACTTGAGCCTTTAGCTCTACTGAAACCATCAGACACGCAAGTATCCATTGTATCCAGATAAGCATGATGGGGATGAATGTGCCACCTTGAATTTTAGGGCTGGTTTCATGTGAATGCAGCACTGCAGGGCAGATTAGGATAAAGTGTTTCAGGAGACACATAGGAGGAAAAAGATAAGATGTTCAAAAGTAAGTATCTTATTATCTAAGTATTTAAATCTCATAGGACTTGGCAAAAATTCAGGTCTGGCCAAGGTGAAAGAGGTGATAATTACATTTAAAAATATCACTCCAGAACATGTTCTTCTCCATTGCAATATATTACCTCAGTTTGACTGGAGATTAAAAGAAGCCTATAACTTGTAATGTGCAAAAATGTTGATGAGCTGAGAGGCCTCAAACCCTCCAAAGCAAACATGACAACCCCTAACATTAGTCCTAGCACAAAGCATCCGCCTCACCAAAAGCACCGTCCCAGGGAGAGGCAGGTGTTTGTCTGAGGCAACACCTACAGTCTCCGTCATTCCCCAAATACCTTTGTGCAGAAAAAAACAAGGGACATTTTCAGACTTGAATTTGCTACCAGAGCGCCATGCCTAACTCCGTCTCTACTGTCTGCAGCCCTCTGCTGAGTGCAGAGTGAGTGTCTCTGGAGGTTCTGAAGGAAACCAGCCAAGGAGACCACTTAACCTCCTGCCCAATATCCTCATCACAGACAATGGCCTCTCTGCCGGTGGTATCTTTGTCTCCCCCAGAGGACAGCACAGTGGAAAGGGAGCCTGGGGTACAGTCGGAAGCACAGCTGTGTTTCCACCAGGAAGGACTAGCCAGATCCTGTGCCTTCTGAAGGCTACAGGAATTTTGACGTGAAAAAGCACAGAGGAATTAAGTACCTCATAATCCTGCGTTGAAAAGAAATGGTGGTAAAAGGACTTTGAAAGGACACCAGTGGGATGTGAGAGACAGGTCTGTAGTCAGTAACTACATCTATATTTCTGTGCATGGTGGAGCTTGTAAAAGCATTAAATGAAGTGAACCACTAAATTTATCTCTGGCCTTGTAGGTGCTCAAGATCACTCAGATGCTGTGTACAGCCAGTGCACATCATTATGCTCTTCCACTACTGACAGTGTAGGCTTCGTATAAGTGCTGCTTCTCTAATTTGGCAGACAGCCATCAATATAACAGTCTTGGAAGGCTCATTGTAAAGATAAGCTCAACAGTTAATGCATATAGCACCATTCCATGTAAGTATCTCCTAGGGTCCTGAGATCACTATATATTAAAATATGGCCAGATTGCTCAGCCAAGAACGAAATCCCAAGAAACTTTATAGGCCTTGTGTGAGCTGAAGAGATAATTAATTCCTGGGGAAGGAAGCACAGCTTTTTATTGCATGGTGTTGAACGTGCACCCATACTTAGATAAAATCAGAAAATGCAACTGCCATTTCACTTAATAGGACAGGAGTTACTAGCAGGTCACTAGCAGTTCTGCCAGTTCTGGTCCTGGCAGAACTCAGGCTGTGACATGCGTAAGGATGGATTGAAGGAAACATTTGTTCATATTACTATGAGAAGAAAGCATGTCTTAAACACCTTTTGAGACACAGTCACTTCTGAGCCAGCAACAAGAGTGTCTGAAAGAAAAATCTCGCAGCGCAATGTGGGACTTGTAACTGGAAAAGCCCCATTGTCAGTGCCCCTAGCCCCACCTCCATTCCTGCAGTACCTTGTATTTGTGACTTTTGCACATTTACTAAGAGTTTGCTAAAAACTACTGGGAAGTCCAGGAGGCAGTTGTGAGTGTGGGGCTGATGCAGTGTTGATGTATATCAAGTGTGGGGCAGGAGGAACAAGTGTTTTGCAGCCCTTTCCAGACTCAGGCCTGATCCCTGCTGTGGGTCCTGTGGGACTGGACTCAATCCATCACTTCCACACCTGCACTCCCAGCTAAAGAAGAAATTCAGTTTTACTGTCCTTATTCACAATACATGTGAACTCAGCCATGGTGAAAGGTGCCATACAAAGTACCTGAGCCTGAAAGTGCACTTGCATATTTAAGAAGTTGTTGAAGAACTGCACATACTTATGAATCTATTACTTCTAAGGGGCTGACAAAGTTATAGTTTGCACGGTTACCAACAACATAAATGGCAGTTGCATAAAAGAAATGTGACTTTGCAGCAGCGCTGGCTGGCAGAGCTAACTCCTGTAAGCATTTTCTGACCTCATCCTTGCCTACCACTCTTGCCAGGCATGGTGCATAATGTGCTTTCCATCTCCCGCAAAATCGGCACAGTGACAGGAGCCCAGGTGAGACAAGCATTGGAAAGAACGGATGTATCATTTGGCTTTTGTTGAATTACTCACATCCACCCTGACCTGGAGTCTCATATATGTGAGCAGTCTTGCCTTTGAGCCAAGAGATCTGTATATTGGTATAGACCAATATCAGTATGTGAAGGGTATTAGCAAAATCACATTCCCTTCCTCGCTTCAGTTATGCTTAGTGGTCTTCTCTTCCCTCCAGGACAGATACTGTTGATTCCTGTTATGTTTAAAATCAGCATGAAAATCTATGGTGTTTGTCCGGACTTTGCAGGAGACGCATTTAGGGTCTTTTTTTTCTGAGGAGCTGTGCAGAACATTTTTCAATACAATGAAGGAGAGGTCATCCTCCAGTTCCCCATACGATGTCACGGCAGTTCTGCCTCCTGAACACTAAAATGAGGCTTCTTCTTAAAAAGTAACACAACATGGACAACTGAATCTTCAATGGGAAATGTGTATCAGCCTTTCTTCCCCTGCAGCAAGGATAGAACAGGACCTACCTGTGTTGCACGACAAGACAAACTCCATCTCCCTGCTCCACGGAAAACACCAGGGACCAAATCCGGGCATTCTGTGATCCACAAGCATCTTCATGCCTGTTGTCTCCTGCCAGCACACAGTCCTCTACTGGTCCCTGGTCAGTTCCTCCTCAGAGACCCCTCGGCCTTTCTGCTGACAGGTGGAATTTGCTGTACATGGCTCAAGATTTGCATTAGGCAATTCAACCCACTGATTTAGTCACTTGCATCCCAGAGTATCCGGTTATAAGAAAAATCTGGAATCTGCTGTGATCATGGCTACTAGCATGCATAAAGTATTTTTAAAGGAGGCTATTTTGTGGAGGAAGAGCCACTGTGCCACCATGGACAGGCGATTAATCTGTTCTGAGCACAACACCAAGGTGCTGCCTAATGGATGTGGAGTAGGAGACACCCGTCCTTGTGTCCTACAGCCATCACCATGTTATGCCAGAGTAAACGCAGCGCCACTGTAAGGGATGTGTGTGAGCATGTCTTGGATGCAGGAGCCTGTGTTGGTTGAGTCGGTGCAGCGGCAGGTGCTGACGTTGCTCAGCCCTCTACCTGTGTTTTGTAACAGCACCCTCTTCCCCTGTACCTCACCCCTTATCTCACCTAGTGTCAGCGGGTATTCAAAGCCATGTTCTTGGCAAGCATATGGTATTTAAGATCTGGACCACAGAATCTGTAGCTGTTTAGGCTTTGTTGATGTCTCTTAAACAGTGCATCTGGCTAATTCTCACAGCCTGGGAGGACTGGAGCTCTGTTGCTTCTTACTTAGGATGTTTACATGAACATCAAACTTGCTGGCTTGTGGCCTTTTTCAGAAGTATAGATTATTATTATTTATTTATATCAAGGACGTACCTAGAAATTCTAGCATGGACCAATGCTCAGTTTGGTAAAGTGTTATCCAAACACCTTATCCAAACAAAGTGATTCTCCACCCCCCTTCAAGTCCATGATCAAAGCAAAAGAGAAGAAAGAGCAGGCACATATGGAGCATAAGGAAACAACATCTATGGAAGAGTTGTGGGTTTGAGTGATTAAAGACTGTGAATGTGATTTTGAATGAAACATCAGAGTCAAACGTAAGAATGGTTGTGCTGGGTCAGAACAGGCTCAGTCCCCTCCTCACCATCATGCTTCATCTCCTTGCATTTCCAGGTCCAGGGTTGATGCCCCTTTGGATAGCTTTGATGGACGTCTCTGTGGCCATAGCTGTTCATGCAATAGTGACAGCAAATTCCCATCTGTCTTTTCTGGCTAGTGCTCCACATTCAGAAAAAGTGCACCATGACTCAGACACCAGCCCCAGGAGAAGCTCCATTCTACACGCAGTTCCCAACCCCAGCACTTGGGGATTGCCCCTGACCTAACTGACTGTAACACCTGACCAACTGCAACAAAGGCAGAGTTTGACCAAGTGTATTTTATATAAGCTGCACATCACACTCAGGAGATCGTGTCATACAAAACTCCCAGAGGAATGTATCTACACAGCTGCTCTGAAAAACCAACCAACCAACCAACCAACCAACCTTCCTTCCTTCCTTCCTTCCTTCCTTCCTTCCTTCCCTCCTAGCCAAGCTGTGCTCAGTCTTGCACCCATCTTTTGACTCATTCACTTTAATCAGAGAATTTAAATATAGTAGAGGAAATGCAATTCCTGTAACAGTGCTGCAGTTTCATCAGGATATTAATGCATAAGAGATGCAGGTGTGCATTTCTGTCTATGTTTACACAACAGCTACTCTTTCAGGGGAAGAATTCAACACTTGTTCTTAGTTTTCCATTACTGTTACTTCCCCTCCTAATGGATTTCAAAAGCTAATAGAACTTCTTCAAAATGATTATATTGTTCCCTCTTCTTGAATACCAGGAAAATCTGATACTCACAGTAATGATTTATTTGAAAAGTTTTTCCACTCACCTACAGCTGTGAGTAATACTTAAACATACTGTAAGATCATCAGTCTGAGACATCTGAGGCCAAATGCTTTTTTTCTGTGATATTTTTGAATGCAACTGAAGCTGAAGGGGTTTAACAAAGACATTTACACAAAGTGAGCACGGTTGGAAGAGACTGTAAAAGCACTTCCAGGTGCAAAATGTTTGTCACCTGGGCACTCTTGCAGTGGATGCAGGTGGATGGCTCCTGGGACAGAGATGCTTACAAACACGGATCGGGAGATCCTGCAAGCCAGAAAATGTAGGGGTCCATTGCCTTCCTTTCAGTGTTTTGCTTGTAGCTGGCAATTTCCTTTCTTTTCTTGTAAGTGCCTGAAATGACACATTTACTTGAGAGCCAGAAGGAGTATTTCCTGCCAAACTAAGTGGAATTGGTTTGGTTCTGTTTCATTGGGTGAGAAACAAAGCCTCTTCCTTTCTGCACTAATTCAATCCAAAGCCAACCAATTTTCCCCCTTTATCTGGCTGTTTAAACCAAAAGTCTTGACATACTCTTATGAAGACCAAAAAGCACAGCCGTGCACCAGACAATCAACAGCTCAACTGCACGAGGAGAGACAGCAGATGAACGCAGCCCTCTTGACTTCTGCTGTCTTTGCAGAGGTGACAAGAGTGGATGTAGTCTGTCCTGGTCCCCATGTCTATGGTGAGTGCCATTATTCTTAATGTCAATTGCCTCAGGCAAGATGGGTTTCTCATCTTTCATGCAATGAATAACCTTTGCATGGGATAACAACTTGCAAGACAGTTTGTTTTCAGGTGCACCAGAGATCAAAACAAAACTGGCCTGCTGACTAAAATAAGGAGGATTTTGGTAGTAGTTTTTGAGTGTCTTACATCTCAGTAGCTGCCCTCCATCTTTTCTATACCTTTCTATACCTTATGGTATTTAACCCCATCAATAGGGTTGTTTCCCTCTCACAGGTGAAAGACAGCAATCTCAAACTAAAGGATGTTTGCTTGGTGTAGTGGTGAGGGGAATACTTCTCACACAAATACATGGCACCATTTCTTGCTGCTCAGCGGGCGCATGTGTCCCAGTCCCCTCATGAGCTCCTGTGCCTTTCTGCCTGGGACAAGTTTTCACTAAACAAGCTGTGAAAAAAAAAAAAAAAACCCAAACCAAAACCCTACAAACAAACAAAAAAACCAAACAACCCCAAAAAAAACCCAAACAAAAAAACCCATCAAGACAAAACCCTTGATGATACAATTTGGACCATAGTCACCAGTGTAGCGCCCAAAGGAAATAAAAAGCAAAAAGACAGGACAGGCCAAGATGGAGTTTAAGCCACTGAAACTGGAATTCACATTATTTCTTCTGGACTGTTTTCAAGCAAATCTAGGCTAGGTGGAAGTATTTCTCCATTGGCTAGATCACAGGTTGCTGCATTGGGAGTTTCAGGGACACCAAGATGAATGACCTGTCTACATTGTACTGGCCTTGAAGGACTGGTTTGAGGCTGGTGTGTGGTGAGGCCTCTGTAGGTTCCCCAAAACACTGTTGAGCCTCAGAAAGAAAGGCGCTCATAAAAGAGAAGTGCAGAATATGGGTGCTGAAAACAGTGTTGATAATGGAGATACTATTGTTATTGCTGAGCAGTGCTTACACAGAGTCAAGGGCTTTTCTGCTCCTCACACCACCCCACTGGTGGGCAGGCTGGGGGTGCACAAGAAGTTTGGAGGGGACACAGCTGGGACAGCTGACCCCAACTGACCAAAGGGATATTCCATACCATATGACGTCATGCTCGGTATGTAAAGCTGGGGGAAGAAGAAAGGTGGGGACGTTCAGAGTTACAGCGTTTGTCTTCCGAAGCAGCCATTACACATGATGGAGGCCTGCTCTCCATGTGTTGCACAGGGCTGCTGTGAGCATCACTTCTCAATTTCTTTGAATTATGTCAAGACAGACTGATTAGTTTCACCTGCAGCACTAGGCACGTCTTTAGATGTAACACCTGACAAGGTCCAAAAACATCCAGCTTTCATTTTGCCTCTCTAGCTTCCATCTGGAGTGGAGTGGACGAGGCACCAGTGCAGCCATGCCAGTGTTCAAGCAGAATAACCTCCACCACCATGAGCAGGAGAAACCCCACCAGCATTCTCCTCATAGCAACCCTGTCCCTGTGTTCCCATTAGCTTCTGGGGTGGCTCTGCCCCGGTACACATGCCCTGGTGTGGGCAGAAGGGAGTGGAGCTTCCCCCCAGGGGTAAACCAGCTGCTCCCTCTCTTGTGCTGCACATCTGGAAGCACCCCTGTGACCACCCCAGCAGGTAATACAAGCTCCTCCAGGCTGCTCGGGAGCAAAACAGCCCTGTAGCCTGTGCTTAAGTTCAGGCAGCTCATAAAGGCCAATAGCAAATTCCATGGCAGCAACCAGTCTCCTCTCTCTAGAGGAAATCCCCCCAAAAAGCTTCATGCAGAGTATGAGTGCTTGGGGGTTTGGTAGAGGTTGTGTAATTGCTATGGAAGAGCAAGACAGCCAGTGGCTTGGATACTTGTGGCCAGAGGGGTAGGTGGGTTGGCTGAGGCAATCTCCATTGATTATAGGAGTCTCTGTAATTAGGAGGTTAATGCTGTGCCAGGAGCCCAGAGGAGGAGCTGGTTTCCCGCAGGGGTCAGTGAGGAATTTCCCCTGCCATCACTTGCTGTGCAGCACTGCGCTGCCCCGGGGGGGCTGTCCTGGCAGGCAAGCACCTACCCCAGCCTTCAGTCTTGTGACCTGATGGCCAGCAGGAAAGCACAGAAAATAAACAGTGCCGGGCTCCAGCCCTTGAAGATCACAAGCTTGTGACCACCGTGGAAACAAGCCACTGGAAAGCTTTGTCTTAGACCAGAAACCATGTCCATGCCATTACAGGGCGTTATCTGAACTGTTCCAGCAGTCACCAGCCCAGCACTCTGCTGTCACTGGCCACACAGCCCAGCATTGCTTGGCTTGCGGTACATCCGCGCTGGAGTTCTCTTTGCAAAGTCACTCTGGTTTACCCAGACAGCAATTCCACCAAGCTCCTCTGTTTATCTTCTTCCCCTGGGCCTGCAACAAGGCAACATTCGGGAAAAGTGCAGCTGAGGTAGGAGACAATGTTTGTCCCACAGCTGAAGAGGCAAGTGACAGGCTCAGGCAACAAAGCTAGATACCTGCAGCCAAAGGTTTTGTCCGTGGCTCTCCAACTTATCCTAGTCCTTACCAAGACCTGTTTTTGGGGTAGGAGATGACAGTGAAGAGGATGGGATGAGTTGTCTTTAGAGCTGTAAGGATGGGCAGATACGTTTGGTTATACAGAAATTATATACATGTATATTAATATATCTACAGGTACATAAATATATATATGTGTGTGTATAGAAAAGATCTTTATACATGGCAAACCCATCAGGGAGAAGTCCTTATTATTAAAGCATTTGCTGCCTCCCATGGGATACTGTTTAAGGACGAGCATGCTGAGACCTCGGCTCAGATCATATTGTCTATAAAGAAGTTGAACATTATTTTTCCAGCCTGTAGGTTGAGGTGACTGGCTGGGTTTTCCTCCTTCAGTGGAAGAATAGTGAAATATTCAGAAGTACCACATGAAGTATAAATATGCCAATTCCATTAACTTCCTTAATCATTATCACAGCATCAGCCTGAAAACACATTTGTCCAGACGTGAATTTTTCCCTAATGGGATAAACAGAAATATCTGTAACAAGTATTGTGCCTCTTCCTCCTCCCACAGAAGAGCTGCTCGAGAGCCCAGCGAGGACAGGACTCTGACACGTCCTTGGAAGAGCCCAGTGACAAAAGCAAAGTGCTCTCTGCAGCGGCTAAGAGCCTGGACCCAGCCAAAACCTGCCAGCTGTTCGCATTTACTTTCAGCAAGCACAAACCTGCCGGAGGTAGAAATGGAGAAACATCTTGGAGCTCTTGCTTAGAGTTGAGGTCTTCCCTTCCGGTTCCTTCAGGTCGCACCAAGAGAGCTTTTACCTCTTCCTGAAAGCCACCATCAGGCTACATGGATAGGAGATGACACACAGCTCACTGAATTAAAATAACAGGCAAAGACTTCTAATCACGCTCCTAAATGCCCTGGTTTCAGTGCAATGACCTCAATTTTTCTTATTAAATTATCTGTCCACTGCTGCTAATTAACCGGTAGAATTTCTCTCAGTTCATGTTTCTCTATAAGCCAGGGAAGAGTTTGTTGTTGGTAACAATGAAGCACCACAAACCTACATTCTGCCTTAGATAATTCCAGGTTGCACAGCCCAGTGTACCAGTGAAATTTTTAACGTGCTTGACGGTTGGGTCCAAATCTTCAGCTGCAACTCTGTTACAAGGTGGGAACAAAATTCCTTTCAGAGAACATCATTAATGCACAATCTGCAGCTAACTAGATTTGAGCCACGAAAACATGGTGGGATTGCTGCAGTATAAATGTATAAGCAGCTAAGGAGAAAAAATAAGTTGAAATAAGTTGCTGAGAATCAATGGACACACTGTGAGATTTTACCAGAAAAGGCCTGGCAAAAGGGCTTAGTAGGCATTGCAATAAATGCAGAGGGATGTAGAGGACGTGCTTCAGCAGTAGCAGACATACGATAAAGGCTTGTTGAATACAATTAAATTGCAGGCTGGGCAGTGGTTGAAAAGTCAACACCTTAAAAAGCCACACAGGCTCCAAGAGGAGGCAGGTCGAACAGACTAATAACAGGACTTTGAAGTAACTGTATCAGGATTTCTTGGTATTCATGCTGATGTTTCTGAATTCCCATTTCAGCCACTGAGGATAGGTGTAAAATATCAGTCAGCAGATGCCATAAGTCAAAAAATATGTCTCGTTCCAACTCTTTGGCAGTAAGTTACAAACAAGTCTGTTGTGTAAATGACATAAACCATTTGAACTCGAATGTATGTATTTCATTCAAAGTTCATTTTTTACTCTAAATTAGGGATTAGAGTGTGAGAACTTTTAAACCTCTGTAATAAAATCTTATCCTAGAAAACACATTTGTAAGTCCAGTGCCTGACGGAGCTTTTAGCCAGGCTTCAGCCAACCCAATAAAAAAAGTTATCGGCCAAATGTTAATGACAAATAATATGCTGTTGATAGAGAACATTTCAGGCAAAGCAGGTCCTGTTCACTATATTGCAAAGAGAAAGCCCTAGAACTCCAGTTGCCTGTTGAAGTGTTCACACCCCCATGCCGCTGTGCCTCTGGAGAGGACATCATCTCTTCAGAAGTGCCACGTTTTCAGCACTAGAGCTAAGAAACCTCTTAGGCTTTTTTAAGACTCTTCTGTTATGAAGCAAGAGAAAGAATTCTTTTTGGCAAGCACTCTCTCCAAAATGTGCGGATAATTCCTATACAGTAAAAACGAATGATAAAATTGCACTGTACCGAGAGGAAAAGTTATAAAACAGACCTTCCTGAGAGGAGCCAAGCTAAACATGTCTAGCACTCTCCAGGAACCTGCCCTGCTTCTGTTGCCCAAACTGCAGGGCTGGTCTGGGCTTGGCAAAACCCTGAATTGCTCACGCTGACAACCTGGTGATCCCAAGGGCTGCACCCCTCCAGATGAGCTTGGTAGCCAGCACCATTGCCTTTTCTACGATGGGGCCAGGGGCTGCCCCCATCACACAGCTTGGCCTGTAGAGTACCGCATCTATACATCCACAAGCTCATCCTTTGTTTCTTTCTAAAATCTCTAGTATACTTTCACTATTGTCTTCCCTTGCCTATTGTCCTTCCAGGTCTTCCTATCACTTCAGATAAAAAAACATCTTCAAGCTCATCCTCCTTCCGACTCCTCCAGTGAGTCTACACCTTCCTTCTTTGCTTCTTTCACAGACCTCACATCCGCTCTCCCAGTGACTGTATGAGCTCAAACATCTGCCCAGGTCTTAGATGCTCCACTGAAACACTTCATTATGTATGATCCCTTGTCTGGCCTCTGGCAAGCTTATGTCTTCCTGTTCCTCCTACTGGGTGGCATGTGCCAAACCTGCCAAGGTGTATCTGCTTTCATGAACCAGGTGAAACTGCAAGTTTCTCACCACTTTCTCATGCAACCAGAACCAGTTTCTCTCACAGCCAGGCTTGAGTTTATCCTGAAGGGTTCAAAGCAGGGTTTTTGTGGAGTTTAACACATAAGGTGAAGAGTCTGTGGTCTGAAGTCCCGTTGCCAGATGTTTCCACCTTTGTGAAGAGGATGAAGGACACACGGCTTGTTGCACAGCTGTAGCTCTGCTGAAGCCTGACCCACCTGCTGCTGCACGTTGTCTTTGCAGTCATTGCTGTATTAATCTGAACCATCTGGCTGCTGCCATCTCCTAACAGCCACACATTTTCTGCATATTTTCTTGTCGTTGCCAGTGCTTTGTTCCGGTGCCTTTGAGAAAAACATCTGCCCTGAGGATTCCCCCTTTTATAACCTCTTTAAAATATGTCACCATCTGCTCGCTCTTAAAATCTCTTCCTTGATCCTATCACTTGTGACTGGCCCCTCAGTGACCTCCCATTTCATAGCAAGGCACTTGAGCAGGGACACTCATTCCTTCACACCAGACAGTATTCTGTACCATGTTTTGATCCAGTGGTTTGTTCAGTCTATAGCAGAAAAATGCCTCTGCTTTGGAAAACACCTCTTCTCTTGGCTCTTGAAGGCTCTCTGCTTCTTGGCATTTGTACAGCGTCAGCAAGCAGACCTCCACCCCATCTCTCCCTGCACCAGCCCAGCTCAGCTCCAGGCAGAGCTTTGGGTTCTTCCATCCTAACAAACCATTTTCTCTGCTGCCCCAGCTCCCATCTGCACCAAACACTCAGACACAACCACTCTTGAATCTTCCCTGGTTGTTCTTCCCCTTTGTCACCTTGTTTCTTTAACTCCTTCCTTGCTGGGTGCATGCTACATTCTTTTGCTGCTCCCTCTGAGTGATGCCTCACCATGTGTTGTCTCCATTTAATTTACCTCTTTTCAGCCTCATTTGGCTCAATCAGTGAAAGCCAAAGGTGTTTATTTTCAGCAACAGTGGGATCTACAAGAAGTTGTCTTCCCCTTTTGCCTTCTCTAGTCCAGAATCCCAACTTGCCTCTGCTCTCTAAAATCCTTATGAGATTCTTGCCTTGAGATTGCTTTCTCATTCTGCATGACACATCTCCAGGTAACTCCTTATTTCTGCAGTGACTCTGCCACCGGTGACACAATTTTTTTTTACCTGTCTTAGCTCTCCCTCTCCTAATATCTGCCCAAGATCCAGATATTCCATAAACCAAAATGTCACTTCATTTTTTCTACCTGTACAAGAAACATAACAGCACCATAAGCTCCTATTGCTATAATGGCCTTCAATTTTTAAAAACCTCACTATATAGTCCCCAGTTAATGTTATGGCCTTGATCTTTAGTTGAATGCTATTATGTATTTCTTCCTCACACCAGTTTACCAATGTTTCACATCTCTCTGTAAATAGTGTCTCATTTGCTCATGCTTCTTTGCTCCTCTCTCCCTTCTTGTTATTTTAATCACATTATTGTGATTGCTCTGCAGCGTCTTGGACTCAAAGACCAGCGGGAATATTCTCCATCAAATGTTAGTGACATCAAAAACAGGCCCAAAGAGAGCCAGGAGTGACTGCTGCTGCCCTGCTTACCCTGAACAGCCCTGTCTGTGGAGATGGCTTCTTGCTTCCAAGGAGGTTCTTTGAAAAATAATTGGGTTTTCAAGGCAAGGGCTTGGCAACAGAAATTTATATATTTCAGATCCATTCGAATGGTAAGCTGAACTGAAATAGCAGTAAGTGGAGGTAAACTGTGGGACTTGACACAGTGGTTATGATTAAAGCCAGTGTGTGTATGATGTAACACACACTTCAAGAGTTACTCTGCAATGGATTTTACTTCTTTGCTTTCCTCTGGACTAAGCAGCTTTCACCTGATTGCCAAAAGCAGCTTTGAACATCCTGAGAATCTCTAGCATGGATCTGGGATCCCAACAGGACCCTGGTAGGACCCTACTCTGTAGGCTGCTCCTCTCCTCCATCTGTGCTTAGCATTTTTCTGGTCCAAAGAGTTTATTCTCAAATGTCTACCTAAATGCCTTCTTCCTAATTATTAATGGACGGCTAGCTTGACCTTGTTTTAAGTCCCCGCTTCTGGGATCGTTAGCTCATAGCTGGACAAAGCAAGGTCCATCTATGAATGTTCTTTAATCACCAAAGGTAAGCACAGGAAATACTAAATTTGTCCCTAGCGTTTCACAGTTTCAGTGTATCTTGCAGATGACAACCCAGCATCCCTGAACTTCTGCCACATACCCCCTGCCCATTGCATATGCCACCACAGAGGCATGCAGATGGTACCCAGGCAAGGCACGCGCAGGACCTGCTCCCCTCCCACCTGCTTCCCTCCAGACCCATTGCAAAATGCATGGTCTGACACATCCTTTGGATATCACAGAGTGGCCAGTTCTTCATACGCCCCCCAGGTGTTTCATACCAGCAGCAATTCCCTATACTGAAGAGAAAAAAAGATGAAAATTGATTGCGAGCCTAAAAGATGTTTCCCCATGCATAAATACCTTGTTATTATATTATGGCCAGTTCCTGATAAAAGCAGTTAATTTTAATACCTGCTTTAAAATTAAAGCAACTTATTTCCAGACCTCCTCCACAGCTCAGCTTTGAGTTGGGATTTTCTCATGTCTCACGATGAAAGCCACCGGGACTGTCATAACTGCTAGGCAAACTGTTACTATTTTGGCTCCAGACTACCAATATAAAGAAACACAATCTCTTTTTTCCAAAGGTTCAAGAGGCATGGAAATCTGTCTTGCTACCACCTGAAGCAAGAACAAACTTTCCCTTGGTCTGTCAAAACACTCACTTTAGAAAGTGCTAAATGATCTGTTCTGCATGCAAATACAGGAAGATCAGAAAACCAGGCTTTGATTTCCTCAAGCAAGTTTATGTTCTAAGGGCAACTGGCTTAGTTTGTTTGAAAATGTAAAGCACAGAAAGAATAAAACAGTTCTCTATGAACATATCCCAGGAGAATAGCAGGGAGGAGAAGGAACTGCCTGACAGAAGGATCTCATTGACACCGGCACAAAAGAGCACAAACCAGACTGTAACACCATTAGGCTGCAAATCAGGAGAAATCCCTGGCCCACGGTGCCGTGAGGCTGAGGAAGAGTCCCCAAACTTCACTGGGACAAGCAGACAACCTGGTGCAGGGTGGGGTCCCTCTGGCTCCCAAAGGGGTTGCATGTCCTACTGCCCACAGTCCAGGGAGCTGGACTTCCCCTGCCGGAACATGTCTCCCAAGCCTGTGCGCACCTCCAGCCCACTGCCCAGCTTTCCTTCCTCCACAGTTCAGCCGGCTCCGCCAGCACTGGGGCAACGGCTGTGGTCCACCCGCTCCACGCACGGGCTTCCCGTCCCTGCAGAGAAACACGTGAGGAAGTCCCCGGAGTTTGCCTTCCCAGAGAAGGACCAAAGAGAGCCCCGTGTTGCTCTGGGCAGGGGTCTGCTCCAGCAGCTGTAGGCACACAGCCCCTTTGGCATCATTCAGCAGAGCCTGGGAATGATTTGTGGCAGAAGGTGTCATTTGCACCTGGGAGCCCTACCACCACAAGCCAGATGGACCTGGTTAAGGAAAGCACCGCAGTACATTAGAGATGCATTTTAGCATCTTAGAGACCCAGAGAAAGTTACTTCTGTCAGTGGATGTTCTTTGTGTTTGTTTGAATGCAGCACACTAGAGCACTACCTGTGGGACTGTGAGAATCTGAAACTGGAATCTTGAAGATGAAAAGAAGAAATTGGTTGGGGGTTTTTTTTTTCTTTCCTTCTTTTCCATTTGTGTTTAATTTACTAAAATACTTGTGAATCTTCCTGGAGATTCACCAAGAATAATTCCAGAGGGACTAATATTCATCATTTTTCTGGATCTAATTAAATCTAACATCCACTGCCCTCATCGCTAACATATGTTAAACAGAGCTAAATATATCATCTTATTGTAAATTGCAAATTCTTTGGCTTCTTTTGTTTGTCTTCTGTGGGCACTGATATCTGTTTTCTGCTATGAATTTGTCATCAATAAACCAGAACTCATCCAGAGAGAGCAATTAACTGCTTGTACAAAATAATCTATCAGAAAATGTTACCAGAGAATGTCAGCAGGTGGGTCCCATGGACATTAAAGAGAGTTACAGCAATTTCTAAAATGGGGAAAATGTTGCAATTCCTGCCACTGTTCACTGCACAACTTGGCTTTGAATAATGCTGGCAAACAGAAATTTGGCATTGCCAGCTTTTGCAATTGTATCACGAGTTGCTGATACTGAACTTTTTAATGAAGTCCCCACTCCTGAAAGCATCTGGATTAGATGAAAATCTCAACTTTCGTTTCTTATAAAAACACTATCTTTCTAACCCACATGGTTAGAAAAGTGTGGCAAAGCATGGGCGTCATCTCGTTTAGTTTTACTGTCTGTAACTTAGACAGCTGGTACAAGCAGGTTATCTGCTCTACTATGCAGTCCTTGAAAGAGGCTGGTACCTCCACAGATTAACCTGCCCCGCTCCACTCACTGCCGACTCCAGCTGAGCCTCTGTAATAGCTTGCGGAGGTGGAAAGGACAGGGCTGCTTTTCCTTTCCTGCACTCACACTCGCCCTTCTTTGAACCCCCAGCAACTTGGTTCAGCCCACAGTAACTTGATTTCAGATGAAATCCAGCAGTGAAAACACAAAGTTTCGGCCAACAAAGATCAGCCCTAAGAACATAAAGTGGAGCGGTCTCAGGTGGTGACTCATGGGATGTCTGAGCTGCAGATCAACAGTGGGGACAGTGGCTAATTCAGGTGGCTGTGTGGCCCGACCAGCACCCCAGCATTATCTCTCCAACAGCTGACTCCTGGTCAGATCTTGGACTGAACCCCTAGTTGGTGCTGGGTGCTGCCTAAGCCACGAAAAACATCGGCTGCGCAGGCAGAAAGCTGTGAGCAAAGAAAGAGTATGGAGCTATGAAGACAGCAGAGCCAAACTGGTCTCACTGGTGCCAGAGGTTTTTCCCCGCCTTGGGGGTTTTCCCAAGACTCACCTGTTCATCAAGAGTGGGGCTGGACTAAGTGACCTTCAGAGGTGCGCTTCTACCTAGTTCTGGAGATTTTGTGATATCCTCACCCATGGGAAATGGATTTCCCATGAGTGGTTATGCTCCCAGAGAGGAGTCACGGCATGCTCTTAGGGTGCTGCCGGAAGTCAGCAGAGATCCTCTGTTTTGAGAGGCATGAGTTGTGCCCCATGTGCTGGCACATGCTCCATTTTGGTTTTTTTTTTTTTTTTGGACTCTCCTTTTGTCTTCACTTTTTTACAGCAGTTGTGAAATAAGATAATGCTTTAAAAGCTCCCTTCAAAAAATGATGGCTTCTTCTCTGCTTTCAAGAATCTTTCGAGTAAGTCCAACAATATCCCCCAGTCCATCTGTCTTTACCACTTTTTCCATCTTTTTGTGAACATCTCCACTGATTTTGCCCCTTCCCTTCCCTTCCCTTCCCTTCCCTTCCCTTCCCTTCCTTTGCATCCTCCAGAAGCCCAGGAGGGGTGCTTTCTCCTGACAAAACAGGGACGTAGCTATACACAAGGCATTTTCAAACGGCTAAGTGCTCTTTCCAACTCTTAGATGGGTCCAGTATCAAACACGTTCTCCCTTTGCATCGCTGACAATGGTGCTTACCCCTCCCTGAGAAGGGAAATCCCTGTGTTCATGATCTGAATGTGGATCTTCCACCACAGCTGTAAGTAACTTTAGATTGGTGTCACACAGATCCAACACACCACCCAAACTGTAGCCGTGTGTTTTGCACCAGGACGTGCTGGTCCATTATGCTCCCAAGAAAAACAGCACTCACACTCTGTAAGGTGTAATTTAAAATGCTATTTATTAGAGCTAACGCTGTAAGAAGAGAATAGTATAGGTAGCTTTTGCCCCTTTTAGATGCTGCAAGCCCCAAGCAGCGTATCATTGAACAGGACTCCAACCCATGCGCAGAGCACCATATGCAGACCCCATTTACAGCTGATACTCTCCCCTTTCAGTAATTTGAGCTAATATAAGGATTTTCTTACAAGGAAATAGCTATACAATGGTCTTCTGGTCAGGATCACATGGCCCTGTCAAGCAGACTGCCATATGCTAGTAAGAGAGAAGAAAAACAAGAACCAGCAGTCTGGCTAAAATGAGTGTTTAGCATGGTAAAGACTCAAAACCAATGAGCCAAATGGCAACAAGAGTTGCATAGATAGGATTAGAACTGTTTCCACCACTGCCAAAAACTTTTATACCCCCAGAAGGCTTGTTAAAGATGGGGGAAGTTTGATGCTGGCTGGAAATAGTGTGTTAATAGAGCGAAATGCAGGTTCTGTAAAAGAAAATTATTGTGCGCTACACAGATTTAATAAAAAGTTATTTGAAAGACAAATACAGTAGTATCTCATGGGTAGAGTAGAAGTGACTTTGAAAGAAGCACTTGATCTTACTTTCTAAGACAGATTCAAAATAAAAAAGCAGCAGACAAGCTGGAAAACAAATATATTTTCCTATGTAAGAGGTAGCTAGACACAGAAGTTCCCAAAATATGTTACTGGACAAAATGCTATGGGGGGAAGAGGAAGAACAGAGTTATTTCACAGTTTTAAGCCCAAAAGTCTATCTGCATCAGGAATGCTTCCCCAGGTAGCCAAAAATCTGACCCACAATCCACGCTGGTGGGCAAGATGGGGAATACTGGGATTTCTGCTTTGTGTAAACCCTAGATGCTCAAAATACTGTGTTTACAGAAAAATATGGAGCACGAAAAATGTCACCAGAATGCAGGTAGAAGGCTGTTATCTGGACACCAGAACTGGAGTGCAAGCCAACCTCTCTTTGGGCTAGAAAAGCAGCCACGCTCGTTTTAGCGTAGAGCACTTGAAACACCATGAAGTATCTCCTGCAGAAAGGATACAAGGCTAGGAGTAAGAAAAAGATAGGTTTTTTTAAGTCAAACATTTGTAGGAGAAAGCAAAAAAACCAAAATAATAATCCATTCAATTGCACTAAATCAACAAGCTCTCCTCAGGAACAAAAACATTTTCTTTAGGATCCCGCTGAGCCATGGTGCAACGGAAGGGCCAAGTGTGATGGGGAGAGGCTGCTTCACCGTAAGGAGTGCCCAAAGCCTGGCTCGGCACAGGGGCCAGCAGCTGCCTCCCACCCTGCTGCACCTCCCCATCTGGTGGGGCTCTTCAGCGCGACAGGAGCCCATCTCACCCACCACCCCACGTTGGGGTACGGGGCCCAGCAGCACCCTGCTGGGGGCGGGAAGCCTTGAGAAGGGCTGAAGGGGCAAAGGCAAGAAGGAGCAATGCTGTGGACCAGCTGTGGCAGGGTTATGGCACACCGTCTTTCTTGGCCGTTGGGATAAAGTCCCACCACCCTGTCTACAACCTGGGCTTCCCTTTGGACTCGGGCTTTTCTCCAGGCCCCCGCACCTAGGCTGTCTGCATCTTGCACCTGCAGCGTGCTGACCTGTACATGGGGACAACTGCCTGTAAAAGAAGTTTCTCACTGTCTCACATCTTAATTAATGCATTGTCTTTTCCTCCAACCTGGACAAAAGCTGTTCTGATCCACCATTTCACACAACGGTCCTTCTCTCAGCCCATCACTGTGTGCTCTTACCTCTCCCTTGGCATCTCCAGAGCAGTATTCCCTCATTTTGGCTACTCCAGATGTAGAAGGGCAGAGGCAGGAACATGCTCCTAAGGGCACATGCAGACTTACAAGTTACATTAAGGTGTACCTGCATTGTAGACAGCAGCAAACAGCCTCTCTCCATCTAAACTCACTTTCTGTCACCATATGTCCAACACATGCTTCCCTTGGGAATCAACAAAGTTAAAGGCAGAATGGCTTCAGACTGGAAGAGGGTAGATTTAGATTAGATCTCAGGAAGAAATTTTTCACTCTGAGGGTGGTGAGGCACTGGCACAGGTTGCCCAGGGAACTTATGGATGCCCCATCCCTGTAGTTGTTCAAGGCCAGGTTGGATGGGGCTTTGAGTAACCAGGTCTAGTGGGAGGTGTCCTTACCCATGGCAGGGGGGTTGGAACCAGATGATCTTTAAAGGTCCCTTCCAACCCAAACCATTCTGTGATTTTGTGATTCTACAAGCGCGCAGGAACACACACAGGGGAAGAAGCATCGAGCACCAGTGCAGAATTCAGCCTTAACAATCTGTCTATTTTTCACAAACCTGAACTGAGGTTGTAAATGCTGAGCTCCACCACCCCAGCCTTAGCAGGAGTAGCAGGGCCTTGGTGGGACATCTTGACTTTGAAGGACAACTGTGCCGCTGAGCAAGTTTCTCCCAGCACCTAGCGATTAGATCTTAACTTAAAATGGCTGGTGCAAGGTTAGGGCATGCTACCCTGCATAGCCAGGCTTTTCCTTGTGGGGAGAGGTTGTGAATCAAAACGATGACAGGACTTTTACACTCCCAGGTTTGATCACTGCTCGTAGCTATATTCTTTATAACATGGCCAACTACATGGACTGAAAAAAGCAGGGAATGGCATGGGGCAAACGCACCCCGGGGCAGGAGAGGGGCAGGTGGCGCCCAGGTGGACGGCTGGGTGGGAAATGAGCTCTGCCTTTCATTCCTGCAGGCAGAGCGCTCACATTTGCTCAGGAAATATTGCCAGGGAGATGTGAAAGCCCTTCTGTAGTTCTGACGTTCGATCAGGACCCGAGCCTAAGAAACAGCAATGGTACCCTTCTTCCACTACAAGGGAGAGAGCTGCCTCCTTCTCAGAAGCGGGGCAGAGAGACCCTCAGGATACCCACATGGGGCTCTTGGGAGGGAGCAAGGAGGAGGACAAGCCACTGCCGGACAACGAGAAAAGTGAAGAATGCTTTGAAGGGTATCTTCGTAATGTTTTTTACATTACTTGGCTGGCTCGCTGGCAGCAACGGAGCATCTGTTTCCAGCTACAGAACTCCTCATGGAAAATACTCTGGCGGCTGCGGAGGCTCCCTTCCCCCTCCCCGACGCCTCCCCCCAAACCACACCAGTGCTGGATTGCAGGCTCCATGGCTCGGGGCGTTTTGCCTGTAATCACTGGCAATGGATTTATATGTGGAGTCCAATTATGTCCTCCAATTTATGATTATAACAGAGTGATTTATACTGCAAACAAAAGAGCTAATGGGTCACAAGACTTGTCTTCCTCTGTTTCAGTTTGTTACCCTGATGATTTTTTTCTTCTTTTGCTTTTGGGGCGTTGGGGTTTGACTTTTTGTTAGGGCTTTACTGCCAGGAGGCAGGCCGGTAGGAAGCAGTGACTTGCTGTGTCTCGTGCATTTAATTGTTCTTAATTTATGAGCTGCCAGCAGACGGTGGCTGCAGCACATGAAAGTTTCTTTAGGAAATAACACAAAGGTTTTTCCTTCTAGCGCCTGAAAATTTTGCATCCTGAATAAAAAGTGTGAGAGAGTGCAGCCCAGCATCGGCGCTGGCGATGACAAACTTTAGGCTCCATAGTTAGTCAGGGCATTTACCGCATGAAGGCAAGTAAGGGAAAGTACAAGAGCTCCAATGAAATCAGAAAAGCTGATGACAACGGATGCTTGCTCTGAAGGTGTGCATTCCCTCTCACCTCGTGTAACACCGTCTCCATACTCGCTTATCTCCCCTGAACTGGTGAGAAACCTCAAAGGAAAAAGAACAAAGTAAAAAGAAACAGGATCTTGGAAGAGAAGAAGAACTGCTGCTATGAATAAAGGATGCCAGATGGGAAAATCACTGCACAGAAATGCAGTGTGAATCACTACAATGGGAATTATGGCTCTTTTGGTATACCTGGACCTCAGAACTGCAGACGCTGTGTGTCATAAGCCTGGCGCATATTATTACTATTACTAAATATTTCATCTCAGGTCATTTGGAACATCTGAAAAATAACAATAAAAAATCACAGCAAGAAGACTGAGTAGCTCTCTGGATCTCACTGCTGAAAAGGCAGATAAAACCTTTAATTCTGTTCATGACACGAGGAATCCACCATCAATATCTTTCCACCCCAAGTATGCTTGGCACAGGATGCTGCAGGTGTAAAAGCCTACTTGGGTTCAAAGGACAACGTTCAAAGAACTTTACATGTTCATGAACCAGAAATACATCAAGAGCTATTACACAGGAAGGTGCTCCCTTCTGGCTCGGACACAAGTTGCTGGAGGATGGGGAAGCATCCCTTTGCATTTTCCCCAGTCTTTTCCCTGGCTTCTAGTGTGAGCAATGGTAGGGTGTAGCTTGCTGGCCTGGGTGAACCTGACCTGACCCATTTGGCTGCTCTTACGTTCCTGTAGATGCATTTTACAGCAAGTTCGGTCAATTATTGGTAGATCACTCCCACACGTCTTCTAAGATCTTCCTTCCATTGAAAGAGCCTCTCAGGTCTTACCTAAACAGTAGTTTGCACTAGTGTAGCTATTAAGTGTTTTAATGAGTCTGACTGAATCAATAAGAGGTTCACACAGGCACCCAGTACTGTAATACTGTACTTTGGCTTTGCTTAAGCCATGTTTTCTATTCTCAACAGATTAAAAGAAATCAGAATAAGCCATTCTTAACCCCCAGTAGCCTACACCTACACTGCCCTTTCGAGCCACACCAGCTAAAATACACAATGTTAATTAATCCCTGGCATTTTGCATGCAGAACAGGCCTTTCTTGCAGCTCCTTGGGGATACTTTGCTCAGCACTGTGAAACTGCTGCTGCTGCAGACAGGAATTTCTTTTTGAGACAGTACATAGAGGTGATGTAACATTAGGGTTCTGTATGCCACCAGGGTGACAGCAAGCCCCTCTCTGGTGGTTGTGGGGTGAAATACCGCAGCATCGGCACTCAGCACTTGAGCCACAGATTTGAGCCTTCGAGGAGGTGGAGAGACACCTTTTCCCTGGAAAGACTGTTTGGAGTAATAGGATGCCTTCAAGGCATCCAGGCCCAGTGTGCGATGAGCACTTTGTTCCACGGCTCTAAGAAGAGCAAACTCAAACTTGGATTTTGGACTGTTTTGGAATACAAGTATAAATAGGAATTATACCCAACACATACTTCGCACCTTGCAGTGACAGAATGTGCTCGAAGTTGTTCTTTCCATTTGTCTGTCCCTGCTTCCAGCAAAATGATTCAACCTCGCACACCATTCAGAGCTTGAGCCTTGCAGGGGTTATTTTACATCCGCATGCTTGCAGAGATGAGAAAGTCTTTTGGCCAGAACGCCATACTCAATGTTTAAAACAAAATCATATGGAAAATATATTGCAAAGAACCATATTGGGAATCTTGAACCTTCAAAAAGACAGTATTTAGAGCAGCTGGCCTCTATTAAAGGAGAGTGCCGAAGCTGGTAAAGACTCATTGTATCCGAAACAAAGCCCCAAACTGAAGACACCCCCTTTCATAATCCCAGTTTTATGCTAACCAGCCTCCTAAAACTACAAGCAATATATACTCCAAGGTCAAGGCAACCAGCTTTCCCAGGTCAATCTGTTCATTCCACCCTTTTGCTCAAGAAAGGGAAGCATTAAAAGCCTCCTGGGCTGATCCCAAAGAGCGGGGCTGTGCCAGTCCACATCATTAAAAAAGAAAAAGCAGAGCAGCAGCACGGTTTTTGTTGGCACCGCTTTGTGTAACTCGCTCCTCGGCATTCGCTGCTCTGGAACAAGAGCACAGCCATTGCGGGCAGGCTGCTGGGGAGCAGTAATGTGAGCCCGTGTCAAGCGCACCGACGAGGGCTGGTCCTTTGGCCCACCGGTGGTGTACCTCCATCCGTGCCCTTGTCACCTGCAGTTGAGATGGCCGCCTTGCTCTCCCCTGGGCCCCCCAGCTCTGCTGCAGGGGGGGCAGAAGCCAGCAGAGGGTGAGCCACGTCCCTGCCCTGGGCGCAGGGAGAAGGGAGCAGAGCCCAGGGGTCCTCTCCCTGCGGGCTGGTTTTCCGGGAGCAGCGCGGTCCCCATCCGGCGGCTCCTGCCAGCACCACTGTTTTCTCTTGGGGCTGCTCTTGGCTTCCTCCTGTGCAGCTGCGCTCTCCACATCAGAAGGGACTTTTCAGAGAAAAGTGAAATTAGTGAAAATTAAGATAATTGAACGCATTTTGTTTTACCAGAGAGACTGCTTGTGGTTAGCAAATAGACATGAAATGTTATAAAATATTTTCTAACTGTACCCTATAGAGATGACTTGTCTGTAAAACATGAAATAAAACTGGCAGGAAATCACCACATTGACTTCATAAAACATAACATTAACTGACACCAAAAAACAACTTAGTTAAGAAGTAGAAAACTTTACAACCTCAGTTATTTGAAAAATACAGAGGTAGCTCAGCTATTAAAGCAAAAGGGATCATTAGGGTAATTTGCACTATTTGGTTC
The DNA here is from genome assembly GCA_013398295.1 of Chionis minor. Lineage (NCBI taxonomy): Eukaryota > Metazoa > Chordata > Aves > Charadriiformes > Chionidae > Chionis > Chionis minor. The sequence goes on from VZSF01001699.1 coordinate 75,469, forward strand.
ACTGCTATTAACAGTGATGGCATGAATACATTGGGTTGGAATTTCTTTGACTCGTGACTGCTCCTGCTCAAAAAATATTAAAAGATTAACTGACATTTTAAAACCTTACAATATTTTGCAACACTCACTTCGAAATATTTCTAGCTGAGCCAATCAAGGCTTCATAGTTTATGGAACATACATCTTCCCAGTGCATAAGGATACGTACATTCTTGACACATTCCGTGGCTCAAACCGGGTAACCGGAGGTACTGCCTGGGGTTAACCAAGGCCCTGGAAGCAGGTATTGGTAATCCCTTCTGTCTTTTACCTGGGATTTTGCAAGAATGTCTGGGCACAGAAAAGGTGAAAACAATATTAGGATGCTAACCTAGAAGATAGTTATTTGTTCCTACCTATATTTTTGTATTGATGTAGTCCTGATGTAGGAACTCTGCTAATGAGCCAGAACTCCAGCACAGCTGGCACTAGACAGATGTGAGACAAATGCAAAGCCTGGGAACAGTCTCCTCGGCGTGCTGCACTGAGCATCTGCATCAGATGCATAAAATAGAAAGCAAAACCAGCTGAAGATGTTCTTAGCCATTTTTTAACTACTGTGGCCTTCTGGGCAATAGCTCTTAAGAGGCAGCCCTAAAGCATCTCTCAACACAAGCACAAAAACATTTGTGTTCACCCTAGTCCTGGCTTAACCCCTTGTGCCACAGAGCATCACAGTCTCTGCTGTTCTGCCTGTCACGAGCAGCTTTCTCAAAAACCACAGGGTGTTCACACGGCTGGTGAGGTGGGAACAATGTGAAATCACAGGGTGAGGTGAACATCACTGCTCGTGCTGCAAACAAGCCCTTGTGATGCTGCAGCTGTTATCATTTTATTTGCAATACTCCAGTCCCAAGTCCTGAGTTTTTGGTTTGGGAATCCGGGGTATCAGATCGTCTTGATGTGACTGTCAGCAAAAGGCTCATTATAACCTTACCTGAGTTGGTGCGTGGTCCCAAAGCCTTGCTGGAAAGGCCTATCCCGCAACTGGATGGGTCCTGGCCCTATTCTTCACTATTCTCCTCTGTCTGAACTGTCTCTTTTTTATTACGTCTCCTCTAATAGCTCATGTAGTCCTTTGTTCACTTTTAGATGTACAACTTCCCTGGGAGACCCAGAAATTTCTCTGTCTCTTTCTGAAGACAAGCACAGCACACGTTGGGGTGTCAGGGATGCTGCCAGCTGCCTTTTCACCAGGCAGACACCATACTTGAAAGACACTTCATGTGCAACAACAAACACAGCTACTGTAAAGTTTTTTCCCCATACCTAGACAGCCACAGAAAGAGAGAAAGGTGGATGGGGGTCACTGGTGGTGTGTATTTTAAGAGTGTCTAGTACCATGGATTATAGCAAGTAACTAAGTCTCCTGAGTGGCAAAATAATATAAATAAATTAATTAGGAGAACAAAGTAATCCTATGGAATAAATGTATAAGAGCAACTGATGCAGCCATCCCCCTTAAATTCTAAAGTGGTGTGCCATTGTTCTAGAAAGAGAAGACCGAATGCCAACATGCAAAGATTCAATATGCTTTTTCCTGCAGGCTAAACTAAAGAAAAATTGGCTGCGCTTTCCTGGAGTTAACAACAAACAGGTCACATTTATCATCCTGCCACATATGTTCAAGAACTAGCAATTTAACTGCTCCTAAATGGGTTGGTTTGGCCCTCCTGAAACTGCAGATGGGTTGTGGTTTATATGCAATCTTATCTGCTAGAAGTGACTAATATTACAATAACATGGCACTGCAATCTTGGCATTCTGGAAAGCTGGTGAGATCCTATCCCCAAATTCTCCTGCTTAAATGCTGCTGGTAATTTCAGCAGTTTTTGTGTTATTACTATGATTTATGTGTATAGGTCCCAGATAAGCTACCCACCAAGGAAAAAATAATTCACAAATTCTCCACTAGCCTTCTGAGTTGTTTTTTCCCCTCCGGGGATCAAAATTTCTTTAGAAAAAAGATGATTATTCTCTCCCCACAGCTATAAATTCCTCAGCCAGCTCTTCTGTTACCATGCAGTCTGCTGGGCATATTCCAGAATTATTTCTGAAGTTTTCTCAGACTTCCATATAAGTCCAAAATTCCTCAGTCCTGCTCCGTGCCAGTGTGACAGCCGACCCTTACTGCTTGGTACAAATTTTTGAAACACCCAGTTCCGCTGATGCCGAGCAGCCAGTTCCACTGATCAGTAAACTAAGGACACAAAATCCGCATAGGACTTTGGGCAAGCGCTGACACAATAATCACACCCGTCTCTCCAGCAGCTGCAGTGCTTTGCAGCAAACTAACCTGCCCCAGAAACCACGGGGACTGGAAGCACCCAGCCACCCTCACGTGGGCTAGCATTAATCACCTCCAGAGAAAGCAGTATTGTGGGGCAGCTACAAAAAAGACGGAGGGGGGAAGCCCACTATCTGTGCGAAAATACAGAAATGGTATGAGACAAAATAACACTCTTCCACCAGAGGCAAATAAATTACTCCCAGGCTTCAAGTCAAGCATGACTTGAAGCGCTTTTTTGAAAAGAGATGCAGCATCCCCAGCGTGGCGGTGTTCTCGGTGAGGGCTTCCCACCAGCATCCGGTGTCCCAGGCGCGGTGTGGCTCCCAATGCCTGCCAGGGGCTGGAGGTGCAAGGCAAGCATCTGCTCATGGCCTGCGCATCTCTGTTCCCTGCTAAAAGAGCGAATTAGCCAACAATAACAGTGTTTGTTTTGTTGCCATCTCAGTAGACGCTCTAATAGAGCTAATAGGAAAAAGAAACCTCACCAGAGAAGGGAAAGGTCGGAAGGCTAATAAAATAAATGCAGCTATTGTGCATTCACTTGGCAATTCATAAGGGAGTGTGATTTTCTTTTCTTTTTTTCAGTAGTGAGAGAGTCCACTGATGAATCCAAAACGAAATTACAGCTTTCACACAAGGTTTGTTACTGACAGTCACGTCATTGCAGAGTCAGGAACTTTACATAGGCTACAGATTTAGCTTTACACTGGCTAGATTCCCCCCTCGTTTAATTTCTTCGGATTTGGGGGTTTTCTTCCTTTCATTTCTGGCTACCAAAGGGAAGCAGTGTCATCCATGAGGAAGTGTTGGCCAAAAAGGTAACTTTACACCAAGAGCTCTGTATTGTTCTTGAAGGGCACAGCTGGCCAGCTGCTGCCCTGCCCTTTTAGTGTTGCCCAGGTACGGAATTCATGGTTGGTTTACCTTTAAGCTTGTGAGTGTTTCTCTGCTTATAATCAAACACCTGCTGAAGTGTTTGGCCGGACTCGGGCTTTGAGTCAACAAAACTCAGTTTGATAAATGTTTTACTTCCGAGCACACTCCTCTCCAGCACTATATTGACACTGTGGCACTGCTGGATTCAGGGACCCCCACTCCTGCATCTAGGAGTACACATGTACATGTATATATACACATATATCCCGTGTATCTGAGGGTCTCCGGGTATACGCAGGGCTGGAATTTGGTCCTCGTAACAGCAGCAAAATCACTACAGTGCTGGAAAAGATGGCCCCATGGGTAAGGGATTTAAAAGCAGCCACTATCTCTCTCTGGGAAGGATGCCCCCCGTGCACCCCAGCAAGGGTCAGGGTTCTGAAGCAGCAACCACAGCCTGGGGCTATGAACATGTGGCCACCTCTGGAGGACTTAACCGGTACTCCGGTGCCTGCCCTGTGCCCAGGTGGGACACGACTGAGACAACACGTCCCTCTGTGCTGCTGGACCTGGGCCCTCCTCAGAGTCAGAGGAGAGAAACAGCCATGACTCCAAAGCCAGGCAGCTGCTGCAAGGCATCTGAACACAGCTGATCACCAGCACAGCAGAAACTGGGGGAGAGAGTAGCCTGAAAGGCTGCAAAAAGAGTCACAAGGCCACACTTAAGAGTGCTGGTTCATTTCCAGGAACCAAGGCAGAAGGTGGTCACCTGCTGCAGGGAGATTCTCCCAGGTCTGCAGAAGGACGCACTCAGGCTGGATCCTGCCTTCCACATCAGCCAGCACGCTTCCCTGCTGCAGGCTCCTACACAGCCCTCAGCTGGAAACAGCCATGCCGGCCACTTCCCCAAGGGCCCAAAGAACAGGCCTAGTTTAAAACCGATCGAACCTACGAGAAGGCTCCATCCTGACGTCTTGTACAACAGCAGGCTGATGCAAGTAAACACCCAGTCCCGTGCCCTGCAGTGGAAGGAGGGCAGTGTTTCCGCAGGATATACTTCCCTTCCCAGCATACTAGAGAAGAAACTCACTATAACACGGAAGAAAAAACATCTGTTGTGCCAGCTGTGCCTCTGCAGCGGTGGAGCGTTTTCCTAAGCAATATGCTTGTGGTTTTAGAGTATCCAATTTTGTCCTTTTCACATCGACCTTTACTGAAGCTATGCCACAATCACAAAAAACTACTTTTGTACTCTCTCTAGTATCTATGTTTTGTAGGTAATACTATATTATCTTGTCTCAACTCCTCTTCCTTAACTTTACTTCATTTCTCTAAGAAACAACAGCCTGAGATTCTCCACAGAGTTATGGGATGCTGTGGTAAGCAAACAGGGGGTTAAGCATCACTAGCAGGTGCTCTCGCTGTCTGCACACAGTACTGGTGAAGGCAGGACAAGGAGAGCTCTACTTGCCAGGCTGACGACCACGTGTACAAAGGGAGGTTGGAAAACGGGGGCAGGTTCACAGATCGGCTACAAGAAAAACTTCACCTTTGGTTGGTGTCCATGTCCATGCAATCAGTGACAGACCATACAGGATATGCCTTTTGGCAGCTCAGTTAAATAAAGCAAAGCATGGGAACACAAAACTGCCTTGTGAACATTTTAATTAAGTTTTTACAGAAAAACCCGTTGCTCGCCACATATAATTGATCTTCTTGGCAACCTGAGTCTCCAGCCCACATTAGTACTACAGCTCCTTTTTTTTTTCCCCCGAGAGTTTCCCATCCAAACCCTTTATTCTACTGGAAAAAAAATAATTTATATTACAACAGTGTGATTCAGATGGGGATTAGTTATTGCTGTTTCTAAAACAGAGACCATTTTTTTTTGAGGCTCTCTTGTATTGTATGGGATTAGGAGGCCTTTGGAAAACCTGGTTGTTCCATACACTTTAGTTCAGAGGCTCAGACTAGCCACAGGCATCCTACTAATCTAATGGATCAAACAAATTAATAAGAGGGAGGCTAGGATTTGATCAAAGCCCTCCACTTTGGGAGGGAGAACTCAACTTCTCATCAGGGAGAAAGACAGGAAGAGTAAAGCAAATGATGTGGGAATTAAGAAAGGAAAATATATTAAATTTACTGGCATTGACACACAAAGAGACACTGTGATCATCCATTTCATATAAATTCCTGCATAAGCCAGGCCGTGACATGATTGATTACCTCTCAACAAATATATGGTTAGCTCCTCTACAGCTATAATTACAGGTATCTTCAGAATAAGAGCATTATAGCATGCCATTATAGCAATATTTTACCAGCATCAGCCATTCACCTTTTGTGAAAACATTCATATGCCCCTTTCCAGACACTGGATGTGAATTCTTGTACAAAAATACCTCAGACATGGCCAATAGATTCACTGGGGGACCTCAGAAGAATACAGGATGTCCCAGACCTCTTTATTAGAGAACACATACTGCCATCCAAACTTCTTCTAAGTCAACATCCCTCAGAGGAAGAATTGTCTCAGACTTTTCTACAAGCTCTCATTACCACAGTGATATTTATGGCTGTGCCTTAGGGGGAGCGAGCAGACAGCCTAGTCTGTCCCACGCACAGCCAGCGGTCCCTGGGCCCTACTTACAGTGTTCTTTTAATACAAATTTCATCTCAGGCCAAGGGTTCAGGCAATGACCCTCTAGACACCGGCACAGCCCCAGCAGTAATTGCTTGGGTCGAATTTTACGCCAAGTTAAATTTCTTAACCTTAAGCTGTCAAATGGTCCTGAAAGAAAAGCACACAGCCCATTTGCTCATACATCTTCTCATCCAGCATTATCGATCAGACACTCATAGACCATCGCCACGCTGGGTGGGGACCACAAGGGCTCTTCCAGTTCCCAGTGAAAAAATACAATAGACTTCTTGAGATATTCAAGCTTTCTCCAAACATGCAAATGTGATGCGTTTTCAGAAAGCAGCAGGAGCAGCAGTATTTTTCTGGTCTCTGTTGCTTGCGTCCCTTCTGAAAGATATCATCAATACACTCTTAAGGAAATTGCAGTTGAAATTTAACGGCGGATTTACGAAGAATGAAAGTTTTACATTCTGGGACGCAGGGCAAGACCAGCAGTCAGGACCTCATGGATTTCTGCAGCTTCAAAGAAGTGTTGAGGCTTGCCTGATATAGAGATCACTGAAATGCAGCTGACTTGTTTCTCCATGACACTCCTGCCTAATAATACCACATGTGAACAATTTAACATAAATTGAAGATAAAAGTATTTGTTCAGAATTTAGACCTCTACATACTGACATTCCAAAGTCACCTGTTCCCTGAACTCATTTTTTTATCAGAAGTTTTACTAGCTTCAGGAAATTTTCACCTGAATCTGGGCCAGTTTCAGTTTTGAATTGCAACGCCTTGCTTGGATTAGTCCCAAACCAAATTAAGTCTATTAATCATTCATTGCAAATGGGATCCACAAAAAGCTTGAAACTCAAAACCAAGTTCAGAGAATAAAGGTGAGATGCCAAATCTGAAGAAAAAATACTCACCTGGCTCTCAGCAAACCAAAACATTTTGCGCAGGTAAGACAACATACAAATCAATCATTCTAAATGCAGAATATATATTTTAGGGTAATTTTCTTATTTTTTTTCTACATAATGCCATTTTTCCAACAGTACCACAGGATTATATGCCAGCTGTACCAAGTGTCACTTCCATTTCGTAGCATGTTGCGATACTTGGGATGACAGACTTCCTCCTCCTAGGAAGAACACAAGAAACTTTTACAGCCAATTTTGTTTGCATTTTTGGCCACCTTGAAGATGGATGAAGCACAGCATTGTGAAATGCCTACATCTCCTAATAAACCAGAGCATCCCTTTGCTTCACGGAAAAGCTGAATTTCATTTGTATATCACAATCCCAGTTACAGGCATATGACAAAGAGCAGAAAATAGTCCACAGAAAGGTTGTAAGAACATGGTAGACCTGCTTCAGTTCTTCCCACAGCAGTGCAAGGCTCCAACAAAAATGAAATGACAGCAAGTGACTTCAGTGTGACAGCTCTTGATTTTTTCCATGTATTTGAGTGGATAGGGTACTATGAACAATAGTAGGCAGTTCCTTGGGAAAAAGATGAAACAGACTTTTTGTTCAAAACCTGATTTTTTAATTTACACAGCATCATCTGCACAGTTTTAGAGAACACAAGAAGCAGCCAGGGGTTACCACTGTCAGCTTACTTCTCTCTTTTGCCACGTGACAAAGAAAGTAACATAAAATGGATTATTTCATTCCTATGGAAATAAATACCATCTCCTGCTAGAATTGCTATTCCCTGCCTATGTAGATGATCCAGCTGCCTGCTCCGCCTGAGTCATGGTGATCTGGGATGTGCAATTGCTGTGAATCAGGAAAGGTGGATGTTTGAATTTGGCCTGTCTGTACATCAGACAATAAACCCCATAAGCAGCTACAGGCTCTTCTGGGAGTATTTTCTGTGGTGAGAAGGAGCAACTACCTCTCGGACAACAGAAGGTCCATATATATGTTAATGCTGCTTAGTTTAATGTTAGTTCAAGTTGAGAATGAAGGTTATTGTAGCAATAGGATATTGTTTCATCGAGGTGGGGTCTGTCTTTTATTTCATGTATTTTTCTTAAAGATTAATGTTAGCAAGGCTGAGGCATGCTGGATAATCCTTCACTGTCAGCTGAGATATTGACAGATGAGGTCGATGGAGGTGATGGGTTGCTTTGGGTGGATGATGGTGATACCAACTTCTGTGAGCAGCTTTCAATCTTCACCAAAAAATCACTAGTAACCTTTTTTCTCCAGTTCCTTGTTTTTTTCAGTACATTTCTACAAGTCTCTCACCATTGTCAAGAACAGCATACCCATTAGTACAAAACAGAGGTTCGCTCCTTTCTCTGCCTCTTCCACTGCATTTGTTTTTCTGGACAGGATGAAGGATAAAACCTAACCACTTCTCTAAGAGAAGCTGAGGTTGTGTTGCTTTAAAAAAGAACGTGATCATCCCAGTTTTCAGCCTATAGTCTCTTTTTGGTTTTCCTTGAAAAAAATTAACATAAAATACTGATCCTGTGACTTTCCAATCATTCTCTCCTTTTGATCTGCAGTCTTGCAGGTAGTTCTTTCTTCTTTCTCATGTTGATGATTACTGCTTGGTGCTATATTTAATTTTACGCTATATTTAATTTTGCATTCAAGTTAATATAACCCAAATGTCACTGCCAGCTGCCACCAAGACAGTCATTCTGACTTGAGATGAACAAATTCATTGTAAATTCCTTTAAAAAAAAAAAAACCAAACACTCCGCAGCCTAGATATCTGTAGAACATGAAGTCTAAATTTGATTGTGACGAAAACCAGTAAATCAGAGTTCTTGTTTAGCTGCCGTTTCATGTTCTCTGACTCAGTCAACAAATTTATTTCATTCCTATTCCCCTTTCAAGCCAATAGAAAATAGTTTCATGGAGCTGGAAAATGCTTTGGGCAAGACTGAGGGAAGCAAAAAACTTATTTACTGAATATGGGGTATTGACTGATTCAAAATGTCTTGCCAATTCATCTGAAGTCACCAAACACTTAGAGCCAGAAAGAGGATGTGGGGTTCAGTTAGTGGAACAAGACTGTGATGAGGGCAGACGGCTCCCCTCAAGCAGTCAGGATACTGCCTGCAGCATTTTTTGGAAATCCGGTCTCCCTTCTAGGTGAGCGTCTCAGGCACTGGGCTGGAGGGGGTCACCCCTGCCTGACTGCCCCAGCTAACGCGCATTTCAGTAATTTTGACTGCAGGAACTCCGAATTCATCACCTCCAAAATGCTCCTGACATGGCAGGCAGGGCACTCTGGTGAGGGGTATAAGTTCACTTCAGCAGAGGAAGAATTAAATTCCAACTTCCGGTCCAGCAGAGGAAGAATTCAGTGCTGCTGTTCTGCATTTTGGAGGAATGTCCTAACTGCCTACCCGGAGAGCAGGGGCAAAGCTGCAGCACCTGCCTCCTCCATCCTTGCATGCACGGTGCTGCCATCCCACCCTTTCGCATTCACCCAGAAATAAATCGGGGGGGAAGACAAAAGGTCTCATTTCCTTGGTGGGGGGAGGAAAACAAAACATATTTTTCCTGAGTTCAGAGGCTAACAGGGAACCTTCATTTTTTGTGACATTCATAGCACAGGACTAGCATTTCACCTCTACAAGACATCTGGGTAATCGCACGAGCAGTTCCAGCCCAAGCAATAGCTTTTTAAGACCAAGGCTTCAGTGATGAAGCAATATGAAAATGATACACACATACTGCCACTTGGATTAACCTGGCAACACTTACATGTAAATGAGGTTTAATGGTGAACACCTTCTGTCTTTCCAGCACATTGTCAGCTCGTGCTCTGCCACCAGGGATGAGTTCCTCTGCAACACCGGGTCGTAGCAGGGAATCAAAGCATGGAAACCACATGAGCAGAGATTACACAGCCTCTCGAGTCTGGCAGCCAGATGTTGGACTGCAGGAGCAAACGTAACCAGATGGGTTTTCTGCCATTGTTTCTCCAAACACACAGAAGAGGTTAATAGAAAAACACACACAGAGATAAACTCATGATCACATTTGCATATTTAGATACATACACATATTAGCCTCCTTAAAACTGTAATCCCTAAGGATCCATAATTGGGCAGCACAGCTAGGATTTTCAGATGTCACGTCCTGCTCAGACTTTGCAAGAAACTCCAAGTGAGCAACAGCCGGATTAGGACTTCTCCATATTGCTGCCTCAACAGCAGGACCAGCCCGGGGATGCAGCCCACAGAATCCCTCTGCCGCTGGCTCCAAGCGTGCTCCTGGGGGCGGCACACGGGGACAGGTTCTCAGCTGGCCACAGACAGCTTTGCTCTTTTCTGCCCATGCAAAACCGCCGTACAGTGAGCTCTCTGGGTTTGCAGTAACAAATACAGCAGGAAGGTGGCTGCACTGTTGTGACACACCAGCTGCTGATGCAAAGGGCTCAGGCAAAGGGAAGGGGGCTTTGGTGGGATAGTCCTACATCCCAACATGAGGTAGCTCCTCACATACTTTTCTGAGGCTTCTTTCCAATGAAGCTGAAATCAGAGCTCACTGGAGAGAAATCTGGGCAGGTCAGCCCAGCAATCAGTAGATGCAGATGTTACTTTCAAGGACCAATTTCAGGGCTGAAGCCTCATCACCAGCCCACACCTGTATCCGTCCCATAGTGCCTATGCCAGACAGCCACATCTGGAACAAAGACATTCAGTTCTATTTAATATCCTGTGCTTTCTCCTATACAAAACACGGGTTTGACACTGACACACACAATGTGCCTTCCGCAGTCCCACACCAGCTGGAGAGAAGGCGTTGAGGACAGCAATGAATATCAGCAGATGGACAACAACTATCACTTAACTGCTACAATTTACGTTCAAAGATAAAACAAAATCCAGGAACAACTCCAATTCCCAGCTAGATAAAATACAGAATAGCAGCAGTCCTGGCTCTGAACCGCTTTTAACTGACCTGAATCTCATGAAGACAAGGGGAAAACTCCCATTGGAGCTTTTGACTCTCAGACAGGCTGATTACAGTTTATTTTTCCCATTTGGGGATGAGGCTTTGAGCAATCTGGTCTAGTAGGAGGTGTCCTTGCCCATGGCAGGGGAGTTGGAATTAGATGATGTTTAAGGTCCCTTCCAACCTAAACCATTCTATGATTCTATGATTTTATTTAGTTATGCAAAAAAGCCCTACATTTAGCTCTCAGAAATTATATTTCTCCATCCCCAAAAAATCCAGGTGACAGTTTTAGTTTTGCAGTTCTTATTCTCTCATAAGAAAAATAAATAAGCAGAAACACATAAGTATTTCTTCCCAATAAACATCAGCACAGCTTATTCACATTAAACTCAAGGTCTTTTGAAATGGCTTGAGATCCTAAGTAGAGGTGGGGGAGCCCAGATGGAAGAAAAGGGTAAATGGATTCTGACACAAGTTTCTCTCAGTGTCTTGGGAAATTTACACAAACGCTCAGGACCCAAGAGCTGAGCTCTCCTCCGGCAGAGGGGCAGGCTGGCCAGGTTTGCGTGCATCTTTTATGGGAAGGAGAAGTTGAAGACAGTCTGACGATGCATCCTTTGAAAGACTGCATTTTCCCTCCTCCCTATACAGCCTCCTGCTCAACACAGTTCTGCTCGAGGGCTAGGAGTGGCTGGAAACGTCCCAGCAAAGCGTTTATATTTAGAAGACAGATCCATAGATACACAGAGAGGGAGAGCTTTCTGAAACACTACCTTGGTAAGCCCAAAATGCTTTGTTTGAAACAGCTCTGTCTGAATGACCTTTGGAGAAGGCTGAGGCTTGAAGCCCCATGACAGCTGCCCCAGCAGACAAGAACATCAGACTTCCCCAGCAGCTGCAGGGCCTGGGGAGCTTCTGGATTCCTGGAAACACTGACAGGTTTTCAATTCTGGCCAGTTTTGACCACAGCCAAATTTCAAAATTCCTGCAAATTGGAAGCCCTTGCTTTTAGCTACCTCAGGTCTGAATTTCTAGAGGCATAACAGAAGTTGCAATACTACCCATTCTTGTCAAGGCCAAATACTGAAACAGGACAAGCCAGCCCTTCTCAAAATCATGGTGTTACCTTCGAATCATTACAATTAAATTAACACATGGTCTTTCTCCTTTATCTCCTGGTTTGCAGACCTCTGGCATGCCAGTGATAATCTTTGCCGTAAGTATGAAAACATTTAACCTCCTCTTAAAAAGATAAGGAAAAACTGAAATTCCTGTGCAGTAGTCTTCTGATACTGCCTGTGTGGCCAAACCCATCAATAAAACCAGTTGAATTAGCATGCTACTTGCTTCTGGATCTTACTTCTCAGAACCACAGCTCTATTGCCAGCAGCATAAAGGACAAGCCCTTAAGACGCGAGCATTATGGGGCAACCAGTGAGAAGGAACCCAGCTAACAAGGAACCAAAACACTGCAGAGCTCGCTCTGAAGGAGGTGTCCCTCAGTAAGGGACCTCAGCAGAAGTAGGGAGAAGCCAGGAAAGTAGAGACTTGGTTCCTTCCCAGAAAGAAGGTGGCAAAACCAAGGAAGGACTAGGGAATTGTAGTCCAACTGAAGACAAACCTGGACTTCTAAAAGCTTTTACCTCCCCTAGCAGGGCAAAACTCCCTCAGAGAAAATTAGGTTTGGAAGTCTCCAAGCTGTCTGCAAACACCTAGTGCTGTATCCAGCAACGTTTGCATGTTTCCCCAGGGTTTTAGGGAAGTTAATACCTTCAGAAAACTGTCATTTCTTCTGCAACTTACGCGCAACAGGAGCCCACAACTGTGGGACTGCCAGTCATTTCACATATCTCTTAACACCAAGACTTCCCAAGTGCTGCACTGTAGTTCTGTGCATTCCAGGGATTTGCCATCAACCCGGAGGGATGCTGAAAACCACCACAGTGGGACACACGGACAGTCTGTCAGAGAGCTGCTTCAGTGGTGTCACAAGGCTACGTGGGTGCACGACCAGCTCTGGCAGGTCCAGGCAGGTTTGCTGACTTGCCTGTGTGCTAATTTGTCCACCCACGTCTTCAGGTGAGAAGATCCAGTGAAAAGCTGGATTGTAACTGTAAACCTCCGCTCCTCAGGTAGCCGGCTGCGTACTCTCTGCAGTCTTGGCTTCACGATAGCAATGTAACAGGCTTCATCCCCTGTGATTAAACCTCCCGCCTCTGGACTTGAAAGACCATTCAGAACATCATGGACATCGTGTGTCCCTACACAGACATAGTTAGAGCCTGATGAGGCAGCCTGGTGGGAACCCTAGAACCATCTTCATTTTAATTAGGAGTACTTTCCGCTAGCCTCTGCCTGCCTGGCTTTAGTTACAGTAACACCTATATTTGACTGTAGGTATTAAAAAAAATTGTCTTCTTTACAGCAGTGTTGCCTCCCCCCCACATGCCGAGGAGGTAGCTTCGGTGGCAGGGGTAGCCCCGATTATTCAGAAAGAGGGAGAAACGGCACAAAAAGGTCCTCTCCTGTGCGGTGAGAGCACGCAAACTGCTTCTTAACCTGTCTCTCGGAAATTCATCCCAGCAGCCCGCCCGACCGGGGAGTAAAGCGGATACACACCCCCACCTAGTGGGAAGCGCAGAGCTCGGGGTCTCTGGGGCAGGAGCGGTCTCAGCTCTGCAAACACACACGCACACACCCCTCCCACGGCCCCCCCGGGCAGCTTTGGTTTTTGCATCAAAGGGCTAAAAACAGCCGTGGTGAAATGCGAGGGCACCGCTTGCAATCACTAAGCAGAAAGCGCTTTGAGGAAAAGGCAGGTTAAGCCGAGTTCCCAGTATTTTACCTGCTTTATATTAGGCACGACTGCAAACACAGCTCTTTTTGCTTTATATGGGCACACTGATTAACTTCTGCAAGGTCAATGCAACAGGCATGTTAAATGTCAGCAGAATGGCACAGCAGCATTTTATATCTATTTTGCTATTTAGAGAACTAAATTCTTGAATGCAAACCCAAGGTAAGTCAGTCTTCTGTAAATAAAGAGGTTCTCTTATGTCCGTAACGGCCTGTCAGCCCACAAGCTGAGTCACTGACAGCGTTTTCTGGAGAGTTTACTACTACCTTTTTTTTGTAATACATGCTCTAGATAAAGGTGAAATAAGTAATTGCTAGGTGGAAAGTAGAAGCTGGAGGAAAATAGCGCCTTTTTCTCTATTTCCACTCTTGACTGCTCAGTAGAGACATCTACAGACGCCTCCTGTTCCAAAGGAGCGGGACGGAAGCGCCACCGCCCGGGCTGGCTGGGACCCGCCACCGCACCAGCCCCGCTGCCCGAGCCAGACGGACAGCGGACCGACTGCCAGAGCTCGGTTTGGCCGGCCTGAAATTCATGTTTTCTAGTACAGAACGAGACACGCGTGGCTCTGCCACTCACAGTCGCCTTCAAACATCTTTTTACAGGCCAGGAAAAAATCACCAGTGTGCACTTGCATTTCGCAGCAGCCTATTGCCCTTTGAGACCCGATTGCATCCATTTCTGAAAAGTCCAGCCACTGAAATCCGTAGTCTGCAAACCAAGGTCTCTAAGCACAGCAGCTTTGCCACCCATTTGTATTTCTTATGGGATCACCCCAATACACTTTATTCTTCCAACTAACTCGTAATCCATAATTTTCAAGAGGATTTGGGCTGCCCCCAGCACTTTTTTTCCCCTTCTTGAAAACTACTCCAGGTTCTTGTTTTTACATATATTGGCCCCTACACAAATTAACTGTGTATATATATGCAACACCTTCATAAGCAACAGAGTTAAGCGCAGTCTGACAAAAGCTAGGCTTGGGGGACTGTCAGGATGCAATTCTACTGCAACTCTTCTGTTTGGCCCAGGTCAGACCAATTCAGCCAGCCCTGAAGTGAGAAAACGTGTTCTTCCCATGCAGATCGAGTCTGCAAGTAATTTCATGCTCGTTAGTGAGAGAAACCCTGCACAGCTCAGGTTGGAGACAACTTTACACACCCAGCTACTATTTTTACCCTCAGGGTCAGGAAGCTTTAGGTAGAACAAACTGCATTGGTGGTTTAGTTTTTGAGTAAAGGGGTCTTAGACTTGTCTGTTCAGCCAGGGCACACGAGACTGGCTGCAATTACTTACCTTCCTGTTTCTCCATTCATGTAGGGAGAGACACCTGCCCGCCTCCACAGCAGCTTGTCTGTAGTGCAAAGCACTAGTTCGGAACAGCCACAGCAGCTCCAAGCTCACTGCTTCACACAGATTAGTAAAAGGTTTATGTACTTCCACTTCCCAGAGACTTGGTAGCTTTGCTAGCAGACGTGCTGAACTACAGCCACATACTTCAGTTCCTAGTGTCACAGGAACCACTAGGACTTCCTCCAAATTTCACTTAAGTTTGGAGTTAAGACTGTTTAACCAAGCCCTTCTTTCAAACAAACCAACCAACCTACCTTTGTTTGTACGTTATAATTTTCCACCAGAACAAGTATTAAATCACGTTCATTGCTTCAGTGTTCCTCCTATTTGCCTTCAACATTTAGTAAATTTTCATCTTCCTATTCCACAAACATTTCTGTTTGTATACAACTTTGGACTTTCTACCTTCAGACTTAAACACGGGACAGGAAGCACCAGGACAAGCTCATCAGCTGACTGTAAGCAGGGGATGAGCCGAGCTTCTTGTTAACCCGGCGCACAGCAGAAACTGAGCCTTACCAGCACACGTTTCGTCTCACGCTACTGGCTTCAAAGCCTCAGCAAGGGCCGGTCCTGCTTGAGGAGCGCTCCATGGCTTACACCTCCTCACCGCCTGGAGTTCACTCAGGCTTCCTTCATAGCTTAAGCACAGCCAGAGCACCAGTCCAAAGCCACGTTTTACCTCTGTTCTTTAAGAGCATGCAGCACCAAGAAGCAGCCCAACATAAGAACTATGGCACTCACCAACAAAGCCCTGCCTCAGCGTTCACTCTTTGAGGAGGAGGCACTCCACCAGGGCTTTTTTGATCTCTGCTCTATGGCATTTTGCCATATCATAGTCTTGAATAAGGAAAGAAAAAAGTACTCCGCTGTTTCCTTCGTCTTCAGGCAGACTCCACAGTAAACACAACATGCCTCCTCTGTACTTTGAAGGTACTTCTGGAAAGTAAGAAGCAAAGGATCCTCTTTGTATCTGAAGTGCCTGTTCCTCCTCTAGAAAAATGCCTCCTCTAAAAAAATCCACCTTATCCGCAGTATTTCAGTAAACTGAAGTCTGATAACTAAAACCTAAGTACTGGCCTTTAATAATCCAGGTACCAATCCAACTTGCTTAAATTAAGCTTTATATCTATACCTAGCTACACATGATTTACAAGTTATGGTAAATACTGTTGCTTTCCCCAATAATGATCAACAATATTAATCTGTAACTAAGTCCTTAAAAAGGATTTGCCAGTCGCAGCTTTGGTCAGGCACAAAGGACTATTCCTATGGTGGTGGTAGTTTGTCTCCCTGCATCTGCTAACGAGAGGCATTTCTTTCTTATGAACACTTCTCCCCTTAATCTTACTTGATACTTCAAAATAGCAGCCTACCAGTATGGTAATTTAAGCCTATTCCTTGTTTCCCTGAGAATCCATTCTGAACTTAAAGGAGCCTACTAAGAAAGCTCAAAGAAAACTTACATACAAGGTACTATGTATGTCCAGTAACATCCACTCTGAAATACTTGCAACAGAATTAGCAAAAAAAAGGAAAAGACAACAACCATTTCTTGTATTTTTCAAGACCTTTTGGGCACGCTCCTTCACACCAGATGGTACTTCATTCCCACCTCAAGCATTAACTTTAACTTATTATAACTGCTTCAGGGACACAGCTACATGGAGATAATTTATACTTGATATATGCACATAATTAGTCTCTTAAGTTAAACGATGTTTTAAGATACACTTGAACAGCTAGTATGAAATGAGTATCACATTCTCTCATTCGGTTCCTAAATGAACAATTTAGCCTGACCCACTCCTGTAATCTCTCGTCCGAGGTTAACACTTCAGAAGCTGGTGCCTCAGTGCAATACACAAAGGTCTCACTTAAGAGATCCAGGAAACCGTAGGGATGACTGAAGACAGGCAGGTTAGGCAGGCACAGCAACACCCATTTCCCCTTTCACCTCTTTTTAACCTGTAAGAAAGCTCCATATCCTGTAATTGTCCTGGTTTGAGGACAACAAATCACAAAAGGCACTTCTCCAACCATTTTCAAATAAAGTAACTAACTGGACCAGCTATTACTAAAAATTAATTTCTTACAGACAGTCATAGAATATTCTTCTTTTGAGTTTTATTTGTTTATAGTAACATGAAGTACATGTTTCCACTTCGTTATTTTAGTGCAACAAGGAATCCATTACCTCAATAAGCTTCAGCAAGGTGATCTACGTTTCTATATGCAATGGAAAAGACTATTTGAAGTGTCTCCCTTTGTTGCACAACAGTGTAAAGCTTCAGAAATCTAAGTAAATACCTCTCACAGAATTAAACGAGCAGACACTTTGCTTGATTATGAAATGCTTTTGTTGGATGAGCTAAGTGTTTTCTGCAGTAAAACAATTCATCTGTAAGCCACAGGCACTACTACAAGAGTGGTATCAGAGTAGAAGTGGTGACATTTCAGTAGTCTGTGCAAGAATTCCACTCTACTTTTTGCAAGTTGCATATCTTGAAGATACATTCTCCCAGTTGATGACATTCCAGATGGCTTTCAAATAATCAGGCCGAACATTTTTATACTGAAGATAATAAGCATGTTCCCACACATCAATTCCTAGCAAAGGAATGAGACCTGTAAAAAAACAAAAAGGAGGATAAATTTTGTAAATCTACGAAAACACGCTTTACATGTAAAGTCTTACACTGCATCCCAAAGTTGTACCCAATTTCTGAGTCTTTATCTGCAGGGAGACAAAGAGCTCCCCAGCACAGAGGTGCTTATTACAACATTTTAAAGACCTGTTTGCTCTCCACACAGATAAACTGAAAGAGCTGATTAAGATAAACACCTATGAATACTCTAGAACTGCCCTGAAGACATAACTGGAAGGAGGTCAAGTAATTTTTGAAAAGTTTACATCATTTGCACAGTTATGCAAGCATTTTCAGGAACAGTTAAAGCATGGAAGAGCCTCTTGCCATGCCAGTTTGCTTCCAACATTTTAATCACAGGTTATTGTCTAATTCCTTTCCTTGCTTTTGTGCTAAAATACCCTTCTCATTGAATTTTTAATTCAGTTACTCAAAAATAATCCAAAGGATCCTAAACTAAAACTACTAAGAGAAAGCACTTTCACAATATGCTCCATTTCCCCTTTGACTAGACAGACTTAAAAACCATGAAGAGTAGTAGGGTTTAAAGTTCTGCTTTACCAAGGCTGTTTTTAAAATTGCAACTGTTTTTCACTTCTACTAGTAGTGACATTATCAAAGCACGTTCTTGAAATAGTTAACAGTTAATAGTGTTGAGAGATAATGGGTATGTTCTCATGGATGAGAATTCTATCCTTGAGTCCATCAAGGACGAATCTGAGAAAGAACTCCTAATGTAATAAAGAAAGCAGTATTATCATTCTTAAAGAGAAACATTCTGGAGGAAGATGGGCATGTGGACCTTGAAAATGCTACTAATCTACATGTTTAGCCAACACGGCAGGGAAGTGAAAATTGTAAGCATCCTAAGCTGAACTACCTTCATTATAATACTAAAAATCACACCTGTGGGTTACAAAGACCCAGGTGAAGACCCTTCCCATGAGCATGCGCAGTAGCTATAACTCAATTGTGTAATCATATGTAAATTACTAACAATCAAATATTAATAGCAGGTACTAATATGATAATATTGTCGTAAAATGTGTATATGAACCGTTCGGAGAGTCCTGTTTGGTGTGCTTGATTTGTGCGATACCACTGAGCACCCAGCCTTGCACAACTCTGAAATTAACAATCAATGTCTTGTCCTGGTGTGTGGAATTGACTATTGCACACCAGGTAACAAATCCCGTACTTCAGACAACAGTGATATTCAGTTCTCCAGCCCGAGTCATCCAGCAATTTCTTCTCAGCATCTGTCCACAAACCCCTTTTCAGATCTCATGCACTTGCCTATGAAAGCTACAAAGAGAGATGCAGCGGGGAAGGAAAGCAACCTGACCTGTTGTTCCTTGCAAGGGGTCTTGATTGGCACAAGCTGCTATTTGTAGGCGCCCCTGCTCTTTGTTATAGCCAAGCCACCCCCAGCCCGATCCTTGAACACCAACTGATACAGCTGTCAGCTTCTCCTTGAAGTTTGCAAAGGAACCAAAGTCACGCTTGATGGCTTCCATCAATTCTCCTTTAAAAAAAGCAGAGAAAGATCACAGAAGGTCAGGTAGGTACTTAACATCTTTCAATTTCCAGATATCACCTGGAAACAGAAGGAAATAGGAGCAGAAGCATTTGGGCTCTGTGGGAAGGAATTGTCTAGACAGAGTAGTTGAATCACTAATGAACAGTTCTGTCCCAACCTGCCTAAAAGGGCAAGAAAGAAATTAGTGCAGTAGTCAAACATGCCATCCTCAAAGATACAGCCAGGGCGCTAACAACAGGACACTCAGGCTCCTACCTTCTTGTGTGAAAGGAAAGGGAAGGCCACAAAGGAGGACTAAGAAAGAAGGTGAAGAGCTCATTTGCATATCTGAAGGACAACACTAAGTGGCTGTGATTTCTTTGTCTTACTACCAAGAAATATTTGGACATCTTTGATATCAACATAATGAACCTACACATAGTAAGAGGTATTTAACCTCTTCCCTCATATTTTAGATTTAGATCTGCTTCTACAGTTGTCTATTTGATATGGATAAGAAGAATCAGTGACTGGATCCCTTCTTTACGGTACAGTTAAGCTCACCTGTGCTGGGGCAAAGGGAACAGAAACTAGAATTGTTTACTGTAACAATACACTGCCAAACTACTTTATTTCCCCTACATTCTAGCACATTTGCAGTTTTCAGATATTTAACTGCTCAAAACCTAAAGGTGCTCCTTCCTAATTAGCCTTCTAATTAGCATGTGTATGAATACTTCATACAGTTCAATGCTGGAGAATTCTTCATTCCTTCCACCTTCAGACAGATGGTCTTGCAAATCTCTTGGTGACAGCTGAAAGTGCATCTTATGACAGGCTTTAGCAGGCTTCCTACAAGAACCTTGAACCACTCAGTTGAAACTGAAAGACAACATTTTAGGCTTACTGACTTTCACAGAAACTTCACAGAAATTGGGAAACAAAAATAAAGGCTTTAAAGCACCTTTTCTGAGAATGTCATCTGAAAACAAGCTCTATCAGAAATGCACTGCTATCAGAACTGCCGGTTGAAATTTCAGCTTCAAAGCTGAAATGCTTTATGCTCTAGTCTTAACGAGATCATCTTCAGAGCATCTTTGTACTTCCACGGTAGAGTCAGAAGTCACGAACAGATGTCACCCATGAACTCTGAATCACAGTACAAAGCACCTGAAGCTCACCCATTTATAGATGGGCATATAAACCTTATTTAAAAACCCTCAAGTTTATCACAACAGCTTTTGAGAGATCGGTATCATGAACAGGGCCTTTACCTTTAATTGCAGGTCACCTGTAGATAATCACTACTCTATCCTCCCAAGGGAGATTTCTTCCTTTAGGCTTTAATTGCTGAACTGTTCCTATTCAAACTGGAGCATAAATCCAGCCACTAGGTTTGGTGGTCTGCAACACATTTCTTCCCTTTCTGTGAACCGAGTACATATATGGCAACTTAATTAGCATACCTTTGTACAACTGTTTTCTCATATGAAGATGGAAAAGACAATATATAGCAATAGCCAAGTATTTTGCAGTGTACATATAATCAGCTTTTGAAATTAAAAATACTTAGCACAGGGCTAGCTTTTTACATTCTTGGCTTGCATCCAAAAAACCCAGAATTCCTCAGAATTATGATAGCTGCAAATTATGATAAATGCAAATTCACCCTGAAACATAAAGATCCTTTAGACTGTTCCAAAGAGAGAAAAGATCCTCAGTTCCACCGGTCAATTAAAACGATTGTAACAAGCACTAACCTTTAGGCTCTCCTCCTCCATTAGGAGAAAGGTTTGTCCAGAAGATGGTATGATTGATGTGACCCCCACCATTGAACTTCAGTGCAGGCTGAAGTGACACCTGAGCTGTAACATCACCTAAACATGGGGAAAATAAAAATACATGGATAAATAAAAACATCATCATCATCATCACAGTAGTCACTAAGCTGCCACTTGGCCTCCATCGATCCTCAAAATCTTTCAAGTCTTACTAGCCTGTAACATGTCTATGGAAAAGACAAGGTTTGTGACTGTTACCCATATTTCAGATTGTCACTGACAAACTACTTTAAAGATTTCTTTATCTTTGACCTTTTCTAAACCTCTAATGATATGTGATCTGCCAATACTGCAACTATCAGGCAACTCATACTACACATATAAGATCTACTGCCATTCTGCAGCAGAGTAAAGCAATTAGTACAGCTAGAACATTTTAAATCCCAGCACTTGTAAATTGCTCAGTATCACCACTGCAAGACAAGAACACTGTTCACCCATTAGCTCACCGATTTGCAAACTAAGAATTTTTAAACAATTTACAGGGCAAAGAGTCTGTACTTCAGAGAAATTTGCTGAGTACAGTAAGCATGTCCACAAACAAAATATTCTTTTCCCTCCTATTTTTTTATCTGCGGAGGAACTTGCAGAAAGAGATAGTGACCCAGACCATTTTACTCCACTTGACAGAACCCCGCACCAGAAATCAAGATCAGACGGCCCTGTACCTCCTCCCTCTCCACAACATGTCATATTCCGTCAATAATTCACCAGTGCTTTGTGCCTCTAAATGTTGTTGCACCACTTCAACACAAGTGTTTTGAAGGCTATTTTAGCTTTTAAAAGAATTCAAACATTCCAAAGGTTTTTGAAGCTTTTTCCACCACTCCAGTACATTCTCTAATAAGAATTCCATACAGGCAGCTGTTTCCTCCACTCTCTTTCAGAATGAGTGGTAGAAGTCTTCCTGTACCAATAAATGAGTCACCTCAACACAGATGTGAAGGCAGCCACAAAGCTGAAGCACACTGGTTACTAAGGTTTTAATACAGGATTCCAGGACTGTCAGTATTGCATCCTCATAAAATCACAGAATTATTTAGGTTGGTAAAGACCTTTAAGATCATCGAGTCCAATCATAAACCTAACAATGCCAAGACACCACCAAACCATATCTAAAGTGCCACATCTACACATCTTTTAAATACCCTTCAGAAACTACAACAGCCTTGGTAAGCTTCATACAAATAAAGTATCTGGATGAAGCTGTTCCAATATGACTCACAAGTCCATAATAATACAGAATTCAGTGCTTTGCTAAAATGAATTACAGTAGTGCTCAATCACATCTATGGCTTTTTGGTTGTGCTAGAATTGATCACCGAGTAAGAGGTTTCCTTAAGATGCAGAAACTAAACAGTTTTCTATAAACTTTTCTTAAGAATAATGTTATCCCTACACAAATTCACTTTCACACGCAATACGGTTTAATATTTTTTTCCCATTCAGAAAAATATCTGTAAGTTAAAATACAGTCTGTGACTAACATGATCTCTGCATCTCTGTTCCTCATACTACCCAGAACAACAAAACTGGACATGTACAAGACTAGAACAAAGCATCCAATGCAGTTGTACAAACACTATTTGCTGATTTCAGGTATCAAGTTAAAGATGAGACATCTCTTGTACCCACTCAGATGGCATCTTTGGGAAATTTTCCTTGAATTTTGCAAGCCTTAATGACACTTCGAAATTCATCCAGAGCATGTAACATATCACAAGCCAGAAATCCAAAAATAACTCAGGATGTCTTTAATGTCTTTATCACTGTTTATTCCACCATTCCTCAGAAGAACCGATTCCCCAGGACCACTACAAATCAGAGATGGCATTTGACCATTGTCCTTAAAACACAGTGTTTGTGGTGCCGCCAACTCAGTCCTTCTGAACTTTGCATTGGAAAAGACAACCGGAAAAAAAGTAATTTGCCCTTAAGTTACAGCAAAAGCATCTTGGAATTTATTTGTACAGAGTCCCTGGTGTTTGCTCCAGCTTACCACACTCCTCAACACAGCCACAGAGAAAATTCAGTAAACCAAGACAGGCAGCCTAGAGGTGCTCCAGAAACTAGTCAGCTTAGTGTCTCAGTATACTGAGAGTCATTTGTTTCCTTGTAAGAGCAGTAAGCAAAGCACCGCAAATCACATGATGGTCAGAAAAGAGCAAGGAAAATTCTGGCAGGCACAAGTTTTCACTGAAAATAAGTTTCAAGTTTATAACCTTTAATTAGCCAATCCTGCACATTTTGATGAACCAGTAGTCAGAACCAGCTTATGCTGAAACAAGTAACGAAGTCCTGTGCTGCACCCTGTCACAGAAGGGCATTCTCATTTTCAAATGAGCTAACAACATAAGCCAAAGGAACTCAAATCAGGACAGCTTTTATTTGAGTTTTCTAAGCAGATATACATAGGTGAAGAAGATGTTAAAGACGATCTGAAGAGAATACTATTGCTGAAAAAAAGCCATTGACAAGGTTTTGTTATCCAGAAGAGATATTAGATAGGGATTAGATGTGCTGTGTAACTCAACACTGAAGTACAGCATAGAGAGATTTTTCATAATGCTCAGTTTTTAAGTATGGAAAAAGAATGACAATATCGAGAGAAAGAGGTGTCAGTCCAGATTTCCCCCTTTCCTAAACCCTGCTCTTAGAAGTCTTTCTAATGAGGGTCAAAGCACTACACACACTATGCTCAGGTTCCAATTGGGAGGGGGAAGCCAAACCAAAACACACATGCACAAATACTGCAAGCAAATATTTGTCTGCTTTGATGTCCATGACCACCAGGAGTACATTACCCCTTTGCAAAATGATGCCTGCAAAATCCTTAGGGAAAGATTAACCTCCAACCCTAGACAGACGCACCATTTCCAGCAGCAAGCGATGAAAGCCTATCAAAGGACAGTATTTTTAAAATACCTCAAAGGATTCACAACTGCAGATATTCCTGCTAACCAGAGATTCTGCCTCCACTAGTAGCTGAAGCCTTGGTCATTAAACAGCCTAAGTAGCAGCAGCAGCAGATACATCAGTTTCTTACAGTTCAGGTTCCCTCCTCAATTCTATTTGCAATAATTAAGTCTCCTGAATACAACCTTCCTGGATCCACCACTGGCAGGACAAAGCAGAAGCCAACCTTTATTGCCTGATTCTTAGTCGAATCTCATTAGTTCATTAATTTAGACTGCAGAAGTTATTTCTAAGCTTACTTAGGTACTTGAAAATCTCTAAACTTTCACAGGTAACCAACATTATTCAAGCACACTAGCAATTCTCAAGGGCTACAGGGTTCAAGCATATTGACAATTCTCACTTTCATCCAAGCCCAAGCAATTAAATTACACTGTGAAACCACCTGGTAATTACACAAAGTGAGCCTATGAAGTAATCACTTCTTAGAGACAAATTGATGCTCTTTAGAAAGATCAGGGGAAAAAAAAAAACCTCAGAAAATATTCCACCTTCTTGAGAAGATAAACGTTCTTTCACACACTTTCACTGGTCTGACTGAAAGATTTCAAAAAAGCACTTCATGTGTTTTAGCATAGTCCTGCTATAACAACTGTAAAGTTTTCATAGAAGTCAGTGTACCTCAAGATTTGAACTGAGATCTTAAAAAAAAATTCCATGACGGCTTGACGTGTATTTTTGTGTGACACACTGGCATGCAACCTACATGACCCCTTAACCTGATGCTGCGACACGACTGACAGCCAAATTCAGATCTCTTCACTGAGCGTCACATACATTAACTGCACACTTGTCTTACCTCCATTTGTAGGTAACTAAGACTACTTCACAAGAATCAGCTGAAAATCCAATGCGAAAATCCCCAAGGTGTACAAACTTTATATAAGGTTGTTACTCTTTCTTTACAAAGTATTTGTTTAGTAAAATGACTGCAGTTTCCTATTGACTCAGTCTTTGGTTCAAGTTACTAATGTAAACAGGGACTAAATCCACAACAATCAATGAATTTTCTTCTAGTTTTACAGTACTACAGAGAACGCAATTCATGCTTTTAAGTTACACTTAGTTTCCAATTATCAGCACCACTGAAGCTTACAATGAAAGCTTGTTCCTAACAGCATTCTACTTTACTAAAGAAAAAAAAAAAAACAGGAAAAAGTAAGCTTAAATTAGATAATCCAAAACTTTTAAAAGAAACTACTTATCCTGGAACAAATCCTATTATCATCTATGTCAACTAGCTTCTGTCTCATCTGCTGACTGTGGCTATACAAACCTTTTGCCAGTGCCTCCTTGTATTTCTCTTCTGCAACATTCAAGTTGTTCACGTAGGTGGCATGATGTTTGCTGTGGTGCAGCTGCATGATCTCTGCGTTAATATGAGGCTCCAGAGCGCCATAGTCATATGGCAAGTCAGGAAGAGTGTGCTTTTGCCTAGAGACCAAGCATCCCAATGGTGCTACCAACTTGGCACCGCTTCTAAAAGAGAAAAAACAGAAGGAAGCAGTCTTATTCAGTACTTGGGCTTCACCACTGAAGCTGACTGAAGCCATGACTGTTATGATCATCCGCTTCAAGCACATGGGGTGATGTCTTCAGTAAAGAAGACAAAATTCCATTTTTCAGGAGCTCGAAGCAAGCACGCTCTGCAGCTTAATTGCGAAGACAAATTCACACAAAAGTCAGAGATACAGAGCTTTGCAATGTAAAGCTGTCGCTTCTCAGCCCAAGCCCCCCAAGCCACTGCAGAGTCACAGGCCCTCCCATGCGTGCAGGCAATGCCAAGCTGGGGGTAGGACTGGAAAGCCAGCAGTAACACGCTGCCACTGAAAGCTTCGCCTAGTCTTTACTCATTAACAACAGAAGCCAAGGTGTCCCTGAAGTGTCCTTCCCTCCCAATCTCCGAGGCCACTGCACTGGGAAAATAAAAAGGCTGAAAACCCCACACTGTTGCCGGGTTCCCAGAGCCAAATCTCTCCAGCGCACGTGCTCCCCGGTCCCTGCGGTGGGTACCGCAACACCCCGCGCTGCCCGACGGCGGGGCAGCCGCCATGTCCCGCACAAAAACACACGCGGGCTCTGGTCACCCTTCCCCGTTTTAACACCTCCACAAAAGGAGATGTGCCAGGCCAGGAGGAAGGTCAGCTCCTGAGGCCCTTTTTACGTTTCTCCGGTGACCTTGGCATCAACCGGGGACAAACCACAAGAAAAACCCCTCGGGGCCTTAAAGAGCGGCTGATGGCGGCAACCGCGGCTAGCGAAGATAAGAGGCGCTGGCTGCACCATGGCTGGTGACAAGAGCCCCTCGGCCAAGGGCAGAAGCTGGCAGGGTGAGAGGACGACAGCCAGCAGCGCCCCTGACCCCGCCGCTGAGCCCTGCGGCGCCACCAGCAGCAGCGCGGCCTCCCTCCTCCCGAAATGGCGGGGAGCCGCTGAGGGGCGGGAAGGGGGCGACCCCACCGCCTCCCACCTCCTCCTTCCTCTAAGCCCTTCCGCCCACCGCGGAGTAGGGACACAGCCCGTCCGCCGCCTCAGGCTGCGGGCTCTGACCGAAATGACGCTCCCCGCCTCCACCCCTCCGCGGCGCGGCTCTCACCTGCCCGCTGAGGCGAGGCGGCACAACATGGCGGCTATCCGGCGGCCGGGCGCTACACCGACGGCACAACTACGTCTTCGCCCGCCCTCGGCGCCGCCCGCCCCGCCGCCGCTCCCCGCCCCAGCTCCGCCGGCGGCGGGGCGGGTGGCGCTGAGGGCGGGCAGCTGAGGGGGCCGGCTTCGGTGCCATGGGAGGTAGGTTGGGGCTGAGGAAATGCCCGCCGGGAGCTTCCGCCTGCTGTTGGGCCCAAGAGAGCTGCGTTAAGCTCCGAAAACCTGCCCGGCGAAGACATGTTTCTGCCAGTTTACCAGCAAGGCTTAGAATATACCTCTTCGGCTATTCTTGTCTACGACTTTTTTTTTTTTTTTGGGGGGGGGGGGGGGGGGGGGGGGGGGGTTTA